>WBMV01006327.1:542611-697188 GCA_013396655.1 Campylorhamphus procurvoides | reverse complement strand
TTTTTTTTTTTTTAATGCAGAACTGCAAAATGTTCATAATCCCATGACAGCAGTCCTGTACTTCCTAATTCCTTGGCCAGGGTAACTCTGATCCTACATTCATTTGCTAGAACCTATTTTCTGAAAATTTAGTCCGAGCTTTTTTACTTTCATATATTCTCTCCATTTTATAAATATCTTTGCTCAAGATCAAATCCTCCAAGAGTCTTCTGTTAAAAAACTAAGTTGAGCACCTTAAATCTTACAATGTTGGCTTTCCATCCTATAGTATTTTCATATCCTTAAAGTGTGGTCTTCAGAACTGGGACAAAAAATTGAAGAGTACCTTAAAAATGCAGTGTTGAAGCAGCAAGCAGGTTTGATGCTTCTAGTGGACAGTACTTGGTGTGCATTTTATGACATGAGCTTTTTTAATTTATTTATTTATTTTGTCACAGCACTCTTCTGGGAACTGATATCTATATAGCTTTGTTACTGGTTCTCAGATAGATATAGATGTACATATACTTTTTTTTTTCCCTTAATGTGATTACCTTAACGGGAAAGTCTGATGATACTCATCCTGTCACTCTCATAATTTCTTACCCAACTGCTCTTGCAGAATCTTGTACAAACTCTGCAGACAAAACTCACTATTCTCTACATCAATTAAACTGTTAACAGTATTGGATCAAGAATTTTTTCCTTGAAGACTTTGCTGGAATAAGTTGCACTGGTTCGTAAGTTGCCATTAATAACTTCATTTTGAGATTGTCATTGAACAAATCTTTGATCTGTCTAGCATGCATTGTACTGTAAGTATGTGTTGCATGCAATTTATGAAACATTATAGCACACAACTTTCTCTAATTCTCTATGTGTTAAATTTGTCCCATTTTATGTTGCCAGTATTTCTTGTAAACTTGCAAGACTGAGTTCTTCTGAGGTTTCAAAAAGATAAATTCCTCCACTGATGCCTTACTCCTTTCATGCAAGTCAAATGTTAGCAGACAGCTCAGGAGATGTGATTCTTATAATGCATTAGGAACTACTGATTTTAAATTGGTGCCTGATTCTGCTTTGTCTATCAAAGTTATACTTGTTGAATTATCCTACGCTACCTTTCTGTAGACAGACTATCACATACTGCCTTAAAATTCTAAGCAAATTTTGTTGGTTTGGGTTGTTTAGCAAATATTTCTGAATTTATCTGTGTTAATTAACTTGTCATTCCACAAGTTTTAGACAATTTGTTTCATTCTCTGATGTTATTAGATGTTCAGATCACTACAGTTCCCCTTTTCCCTCAAATTCTCAATTTTTAGCTGTTTATTAGCTTTGTAATGCTTAAGCTTTTGGTGAAAAGCTGTTGCCTGAGAGAGGTCTTCAAGAAAAGTGGCCACTTGCTGGACTTATTACAGTGCACATGTATACATGAATGAAATTTTCCAGAAATAAAATGTCATAAAAATATTATGAAACAATTGTTTGCATCATATTAGATAGTCGTTGCCCATGAATAACCATATTCTTATTTATACATGGAGTGTTAACATTAGTATATTGTTAATTTTTTAATATGCTCCCTGTTCTTTAGTGTAACATCATGAATGTTGACTTCCTTTTTTAGTTAGCGACTATGATGCTATTTATCAGTCTTCATCACTTTTCATTTACATATATGTGAAGCAGTTGGAGGAACTATCACTCAGCCTCATTGAGAAGCTGTGTCTTCTCTGAATTGTGATTCTAACTCTCCTGCTACATTCCAGTGCTTGTAATTCCCCTTGTAATCTCTGGGCTTCCTGTCTGAATCTGCCCTCCTGTTCTTTGGTCTGGTGTTTTTTTCATGCTTCTGTATCTGAAAGCGATAGTGTCTTTCTGTGAACTACTGGTGTTCCAAAGAGGATCCCAAGTAGGACAATAGAAACAGGCTTTCAGCCTTCAGGTTCTGTCTTTGTGATTAGGCCCATAGTGGACAGTGATAGAGATGTAATCTGTGGAATAGATTATGGATGGTTCAGCTGGAATGGGATGAGACTTCAGGCTGAAAAGTTTAAGGAAGTCATTACTGAGCATATCCAAATTATTTTTCTAATGGCTGATGAGGGGTGTCAGTGGAAATTTTTCAGTGATGGCAAGTCTTATGAGCTATTTTCATTCTGAATATTTTTAATGGCGTAGAGCAATGGTCTTTACCTGTCAGTCTCATTCTTACTAATGTGTAATATGCTTTTAGAGAAGTTTCCAAGAGATTTTAAAGTGATTCATCTTGAAGCTGAAGAACTTCAGCTTGTATTAACTGTTGGCAAAATAGCAAGTTACTTAAAAGAAGGCATAGGAAAAGGGAGACTGTCAGGCACACTTTACCTCTGTTAACAGATACATCAGTAATGTTGAGTTTTAACTTTTTCTTTTTTGTCACCCTCTCTTCTCCATGCTGGTAATGGAGATGGGAATTAAGATTAAAAATCACACTTTAAGAAACTGAATTAGAAATAATTTTTTTATTTGTATTTTCACTATGTCTGAAACTTTTTATACTTCAAGTTGATTTAAAAGTTACTTTGGTTTTCAGTGGTGGTTGACTTGCCGACTTTTCACAGAATAGAATTGTAGAATCATTAAGGTTGGAAAAGACCTCCCAGATCGTTGAATCCAGTCTTTGACCAAACACCACCATGTCAACTAGACCACAGAACTAAGTTCCGTGTCCAGTTGTTTCTTGAACACCTCCAGGGCTAGTGACTCCACCACTTCCCTGGGCAGCCCGTTCCAATGCTTAACCATTCCTTCGGTGAAGAAATTCTTCCTGATGTCCAACCTGAACCTCCCCAGCACAGCTTGAGGCCATTTCCTCTTGTCCTGTCACTAGTTACCTGGGAGAAGAGACCCACCTTTCTACAATCTCCTTTCAAGTGGTTGTAGAGAGTGATAAGATCTCCCCTGAGCCTCCTTTTCTCCAGACTAAACAACCTCAACTTCCTCAGCTGCTCCTCATAGGGTTTGTGCTCCAGTCCCTTCACCAGTCTCGTTGCCTTTCTCTGGACATGCTCCTGTGCCTCAATGTCTTTCTTGCTGTGAGGGGCCCAGAACTGGACACAGCACTTGATGTGTGGCCTCATCAGTGGTGAGTAAAGGGGGACAATCGCTTCCCTGGTCCTGCTGGTCACACTATTCCTGATACAGGCCAGGATGCCATTGGCCTTCTTGGCCCCCTGGTCATACTGCTGGCTCATGTTCAGGCACTGTCAGTCAGAACCCCCAGGTCCTTTTCCACTGAGCAGCTCTCCAGCAACTCTGCCCCAGCCTGTAGTGCTGCAGGGAGTTGTTGTGGCCAAAGTGCAGGACCTGCATTTCACCTTATTGAACCTCATGCCATTGGCCTTGGTCCATCAATCAGGCCTGTCCAGGTTGATTTGAAACAAATCTTAAGAAAATTATTGAAATAATTTTCCCTCCAATAAGTAATTGGTATGGACCAGTGCAATTATAAGATTTGTTACTCAAATGTAGAAAGAAATTGGAAAATAGCTTCTGACCATTCTCAGTAGAATCTGTTACATCATACCTAGTTCCCATTTGTAACATGTCATATTATTTCTGTCCTGCCTGGCAGATGGAAGGGCTGTTACTGTGTCCCATGTGAGGACCAAGTTTGCAGAGTTTTTTCGCATAGTAAATTATATGATGGTTTTGAGCTACTAATGTGATACCATAGAGAAAAGGACAGTTTGAGTCTTCTAAGATATTTCATGCAAAGTTATTTATAAACCCAAGGAAGTATTCATGCTAGTTTACAAGGTACTGCTGAAAAATCATGAGTACTGTGAAGAGTTTGCCCATGCAGAAGAATAAATGAAATCAAATTGTGAGAGGTATGGAAAAGGGCAGCTAAGATGATCAGGAAGGCCTGTTTTATGTGAGGAGATTAGGAGAGCTTGGCTTGTTTAGTCTAGCAAAATGAGGGCTGAGGAGGAATATGATTGCTTTCTGTAAATATATCAAGGGAGTAAATACCGGGGGAAGGGGGAGCAGGGAGACACAGTGCTGTTAAATCTAAAAGATAATGTTGGCACAGAAACAAATGCATATAAACTGTCTGAGTAAATTAAGCTGGAAATTAGGAGATGGAGCCTCAAAATCAGCTGAGCCTTCTTGTAATACTAGTTGGGAACAATATGAATCTTTCTTAATTTGCTGAAAATGCTTCGATGTGCTTTTATGCTATAGTAGAGTATTAAGCTTAAAATAAATAAAGGTCTTAAACTGCTATTAGAGCCTGTAAAAATAATAATAAAAAAGAACTACTATTTTTCTTTATTCTTCTTGTTTGTAATTATTTATTTTAGCCACTACTCCTGTGAGCTTCGAGTTTCTAAAGGACAACACTTGCTCTTTCTGGATTTGTCAATGTTAGCAACAAAACCAAAAAAAATGAGAATATTTACCATAAAAAAATGCTGGTGGTTGGTGGACACACTGTAGTAACTCTGAATAGTTAATAAAAATATAAAATAATAAAACCTTTGTAAAGACTATGTACTAATATTCTGTGATTTTTGCTGAAGTAAAGAATACAGGAATGTGTATGGAATATGTTATTCCTCACAATGTATTTGAAAAAAAGACAACCTCCCATAATGGGCAAAACCAGTAAACATTGATAAATCTTATCAAATCCTCCCTGTGTGTTTCTACTGTCTGAAATGCTATAAAAGGGCCACGTGAAGGGTTAGAAGATTTCCAATTTCCATTTCATCCCTGTATTTTCATTTGTTAAATAGTACTGATTGTTACAGTTATCTTGCCAGGAGTACCTGATGAGATGTGAAGCTTTTCATTTGGGGAGTTTCTGGACCAGGTATAGTTTAAAAAAACTCAAAAAATGCCTACAGCAGCATCTGTTAACCAAGGAAAAGGAGCTATTGAAACCTTTGCAGAACCTTACCTGTTGTTGTTCCCACAAAACTTTTAACTGTGTAGTCTTAATGTTTCATTATTATATTTCTTTCCATGATACACATAATTGTATATACAGTATATAATAGGTATGTATAATCAGGGTCACTTAAAATATTGATTGGATTGCCAATTGAAAACATTTGTACTATTTAATAATATAGATTAACCTGTCTGAGATTCTAGAACATGTTTGCCTTTTTGGTTTTACTTGAGAGTATAGAAACATGCATATGGCATGTTTCACTTTCTTTTTTAAAGACCACACATTTGTATCATAATATGAGCAATCTGATTGCCATGTCTTTCTGTTGTGCCTGTGAAGCTCACAGGCCTGGTCTGTGCTTTCAGAGTGGATATTCTCACTAGCACCAGCTAGCAGCATTGAACCTGAAAACTAAGCAGACAGAAATACTAAGTGAGAAGGGAAATGAATTCTTATAGGGTAGAGCGAAAATAATAGGGCTGAAATATTTTGATATTGTTGGTCTTTTACTTAGCTCTAGACTTACTTTGAAATAGCAGCAAGGATGCAAATAAATTTTTCATGCTCAAAGGAGAGAACTTGATTAAAAAGAAAGAATTACAGAAAGTGTTATGAAATCAGTGATCTACCAGAAAAATTAATTTTATAAAATGAGTCACTTAGAAAGTCATTCTTTCCTGTACCTATAAACAGAAGAGTGCAGTCTGCACTTGTTATAAGTGTAATCAGTTTTACACATCGAATAGTTTTGACCCATCTATTCTACTGTGACCAGGCCTCAGCAAAATGCCTTTCATGCCTCAATTGGATGGATTTGGTGTTTGATCGAGGGAAATTTCAAATAAGATCTAAAATAAACTTTTTTGTGATTATGCTTGTTTTGAAACATATATGTCTGTTGCTGTGCTGTTGAGTGTGTGTGTGATTTGTCAGTTCTTAGGTAAATGTGTGAGGTTTTGCAGAACTAACACCTTTAATATAGAAAGGTAGAGCTAGAACCAACAAAACTGGTTTTCCCTTCTCTTGAAATTGTGTTGTTCACTGTTGTTGTCAGGTAAATCTATTTTTGTCACCACAATTTCTCATCTTGTTACTATCCCTTATCTATTTAGAGTCCATCTTTGCTATGATTTTTGTCAAGGTGCAGCTGGTTCATAGTATTTAATGTAGCAGAGAACCTGGAGGACACAGGGTCAAGATCTGTCGTGCTAGGTGCTGCTTAAGGATTTTGAATAGCTATGTCCCTGCCCCAGAGACCCCTCACATCTGGGGTCTTTTTGCTTTAAAGGGACTGAACCCCTTTTAGGAAGAGGGGAAATAGTGTCACCACACAACTCTTCTCTGCTACAGCAGCTGGGCTAGTCGTTTAATACCTTGATTTATAACAGTGTTGTAATCTAAATAGGAAGCAGGTGGAGTTACAACTGGGTATGATACCTTGGATATTAATGGCTTGGCTTGGCAGTGGAATTCTAAAGCTGTATATACTTTTTCTGTCTTAATTATGCATTCATTAAAAGCTTTTATACCCAACAGAATAAAGTAAATATTGTTTGATCTCTGTAGTGTGCTCCCAGACTGTAGATTTGCACAGCAGGGTCTTGATAATCTGAATAAATTGTATTTCCCCAAGGAGTTTATCTTTCAAATAAGGTCATAAAGAAATGCATTCTTTCCCCTTAGTTCTCCTTGTGCTTTTTCTGCTATTTATAACACAGAGCAGAGGAATAGAGTTATATTGTAGTCTGCTGTGTACTTGGTTATGATTAACTCTAATTTATCAATCTGTTACATCCTTCTCTCTGTGGCTTGTGCAAGACAATTATTCCTTAAAGTGCAAATGAATAGAGATGGATTTGGAAGTAATTTAAACACAATGTTTATATCTATTTTTCCTGTTTGTCAATTTTTCATATCTCTATATTAAAATACACCTCTGCATTAAAATATGGACACATCATTTATTTTGAATATTTAATATTGTCATCTTTCAGATTATGTTTTTTTGGAAAGCAGATTTTCTTTTGAGGATTTTAAATGTCAGCTCATTGTTAAATCGGTTTGGCATCTAAAGGTTGCTACTACTGAATCAGAAGACCAATAGTGTGGAACAGTAGATTCCCTTACCTCAGTGGAGGGATGTACACTAAGTAGGATGCATAGGATCAAAGGTAGTTCTTATTTTAGAAGGAGACACTGATAAATAATTGGGCCAATTTACTGAATTAGTTTGAGTTTATTGTGAAATTTCAGAACTATTTCAACTTCAGTTGGAAGTGCTGTATATAATTTTATATGTATTTTCTTAGTCTGAATGTTTTTCAGCAGTGTAACACAATCATATTAAAAGAGATAGGATCACTACCTTTCCCTAATTCTCTTGAGGTCTTAGTGACAGTTCTGCTTGTGTTCATATGTCATCCTCTAGTTAAAAAAAAAAATAAGTGGAATATACTTAAAAGTTTATAAAAAGAGAGATTAAAAGTTTCAATAATTTACATAAACCTGTTTTATATTGCGTGTTTTTTAAGAACATATACTGTAATACAGTACCAGAGGAAAGCTGCACAGTACTTTAAAATTTTATAGTTACTCTTTAAACACAATATAATAAAATCAGTGGAAAACAGAAACTGCCAATATCCTTACTCATTACCACACCTAAACTTCCTGTTTAGTAACCTATTTCATCATTTATCAGATAAAGTTCTTAATTCAATTAAGTGTTTAGTTTTAAAAATCTATTCAAATCAGACTCAGTTGGCAGTGATTGCTTTGATCCTTCCTGAGGGAGTTTTTTAAAGCTAAAAGGTAAGGTGCATTTTTCTTGCAACCAGCTTACATACTGCATTTTAGCCTAGTTCTGAAAGTCTTACCACTTAAAAAGAGCGAAGTTGTCTGGTCTGGGGTGATCAGTGAGCAATCTCAGTGTGGCATTTTTGCTTCCTAGTATCATGACAGAGACAGTAATATACACTACTGTATACTCTTGATTTGAATATTGCTATGACAATCTGATAATTATAATTTATAAAAGCTAAAGCACTATTTTCCTCTTTGTCTGTGAATGCAAGCCTGTAGATCAACTCTAACCTTACAAAACTGGAAATGAAATGTTTCTGATTCCAGGCCAAGACCAGTTTTAACAAAACATACTTGCAGCATTCATCAAGCAGTAAACTGTAAGTCCAGTGGATCACTAGCACATTATGTAAAGTGAAGCATCAAAAATCATATGAAACTTAGCAATGAAAATATGGAAACAAATAACCCCTATAATATCTAAATAAGCATGTATACATAAATAAGTGTTGAAATAGGTTATTACATATAGTATTGTAAATAAATAACAGGTGAGATTTATCTGTCTATAAGTATATGGCATTTTCAACTGTAAGACAGCTTTCATAAACACAGCTTCAGCTGGTGTTGATTGGAGGGGATAGGGGTGTTTGGGTGATCATGAAAAGTACCCAAATGAAAAATGAAGGCTTAGCAGTGTCATTTGGATTTCACTGAAAATGTGAAGGATTTTTTGGGGAAGACTGCATTTGTGTATTTCATTACTGTTTCTGTCTAATGAGGAAAGATTTTATTATGTCTTCTCCACTATTGTCCTCCTGTGAAGCCCACTAAAAGCCACCTCTCTTTCTTCATTGACATTTATTGGGGTTTGATCAGGCATGTGTTTTAGTTGAGCTGTTGTTCCTTGAGCCAAACTGCTTGATTATTTATTTATTTATTTTTATCCTCCCAGATATAGCCATTGACTACAAGAGAGTTCAATAAATACACACAGAGCTCTTCTGAATTTCTTTCTGGCATTTGGCATTCATTCCATCAGTGAGTTCTTTGAAAAGAAAGTTTTCCAAACTGGGGACAATGAACTGTGGTTGTTGCTTGTCAAATACTGTGATGTTTACTTTGATTAGACTCCTGTGTGATGTCGCCACCACTGCATGGCCATCACAGAAGTGGTGTTGTGGGGTACCATCTGTGATCTGAAGATATGAAATCACTGAGCAAGCATGCAGACCAGATACTTTTCATGTAAAATTCATTCCTTTCTCTTTCTTTCTGCAACTGCATATTTATCCCTACCTCCTCTGTGTTAGTGTGGAGAGGAGCTGACACTAGAATATCTGTGGCTTTTGGGATAATGGTTGTTAGTGCTTGTTCTGACAACATAAAGAACTTTTCTTTGTTCTTCCAACGTAAAAAATACGAAACTCCTATGCAGCAGTTGAAGTAGATAGTGAATAGGATTTATCTTCACTGTACAACTCTGCTAGGGAAGGTGCACTGTTCAGAATGGGAGGTTATGTAACAAGCAGGAACCTCCACAGGAATTTTATTGCATTTCCTCCAGTACTGACTCCTCTAAGCAGGTAAAAAAAAATCTTTCTCCACTCTCCATTGCATATGCATAAACAGCTCCACAGTCATTGGGACAGGCACCCAATTCACACGTTCAAGATGTAGTCCATAAAACACTCCAAAAAACCCCTCTTCGCACTTTCCCATCTTCCCTGTTGCTCTGCTCTATCTGCCAGCCGTGCAGCTCATTTGACATTTACAAGATTTCTTGTCAGTTTCATTTGGTGCTGCCATTCCATCCAGCAGAGCAGTGAAAGTGAAATTGACTTAATTTAGTCTGTTTCTCTTCCTTGCTCTAGTCCCTATGTTAACTAAGCAGCAAAGTGAAACTGACGAGACTTCTTGTCATTTTCTCACATGGGGCTGGTCAAGGAGAAGGCGGCTGATAGGGAGCAAAGCAGTAAATTGAAAGATGAAAACCAGGATTGCAGAGGAGAGATGAGGAGAGGTGTGAGCACACAGCGAGAACAGAGAAAACGGGTAAATGTGCTTATTTCTCAGATGCCCTGGGTACTTTTCTCTAATACAGGTGTCTTCTTGGCCTCTCCCCTGAAGGGAACAGTATGGTCTAGAACATAGTTGTCCAGATACTAATTTATGAGGGATACCAAGTTAAAAACATTAGCCTGTAAATATAGGTCATCTGTTAGCAGGATGGATAAAGCTTCCTGCCTTGAGTTGCTGCAGCTTTTGTCTCTTCAGATTTTCAGCTGCTGAAAGGAGGGAGAGAAGGCTTAGAAGGCCAACATCCCCTACAGGTTGATGTCAGTGGTTGGAGGAAAAAAAGGGTTAATTTGTTCATTGAAGAAAAATGTATATGCAATAAGATGTCGCTCAACATCTCATATTCTGTGAGGTTTCATGGAACTAAAAGTTGTGTTACACAGGTGCTCTGGCTCAATCAAAACATTAAATAATGAACAAACAACTGCTTTGTAAAAAAACATTGTAGTTAACAAATACATTTTTTAAATTCACATGTTAGTTCCTGTGAGCTCTTGTCATACAGTATAAATTATGCTGGTTTATTATATTATGTATTAAACCATATTTCTTACAGATGCTTTATGCACATATATAACCTTAGAAGTTGCAATATAAATTAGTACTATCATATATATTAGCATATGCACTGGTAACATTTACACATACATTTTGAATGAGGCTCTGTTAATTAATTTCAAGTTATATTGCCTGCCTTCTTCACAGCTCCAAAAGAATAACCTCTTTTCATTATCTGAGACCTGTGGGGGTTTTTATGCTCTGTTTTGTGTTTGTTTGTTTTTCTTCTGAGCTGTATTTTGTTTGCTTCATCCACCTAGGAATTAAATAGTTTTAATTACTTGGACCTGTATAAGCTTGCGGACCTCTTCAACCTCACTTTGTTGGAGAATGCAGTCATTGGCTTCTTAGTGAAACATCTCTCTGAGCTACTGAAGAGCCATCCTGAAGAAGTTCTGGCGCTCCCGTACTGTCTTCTTCGAGAGGTTTTTAAAAGTGATAGACTCACTTCACTCAGTGAAGAGCAGATCTGGCAGGTAAGAAGATTGGTGAACAACCAGAATGTGTGATACTCTATAAACCATGGCAGTAATCTGTTGTTTTGAAACCCTGGAGCAATCTCGAGGGAGAATAAGCACTTGAGCAAAAACTGTGAATAACAACTGAGGGAAATTTCTAAATGAAATTCCAAAAATGTTGTGTTGTGTTAATGCAATTACTTTGTTTGAAAGAGAAATTTGTCATACTGCTTAACTTGTGCTACTTAAATATAGCCTGAGATTTTCTTCCAGATCCAATTTTGTTGGTGGAAAGCAATGGCTGATGCATACAACTCAATTATCATTGCTCTGATGAGGCTAGTGCCACAAGTCTGGTAGCAAACCTGCTTCTGCACTCTGTCCCATTCACGTCTGACAAATTTAGCTGTGTAACTTCAATAGTCATTTAAATTGTTTGGGCCACCACAGCTGGCTTTGCCTGAAGCAAATTAGAGAGTCATCACACAGGCAGCTCTGCTCAGAGATGAGTGGAGGCTTCAGTGGAAGGTTTATGGCAAGAAGCTGGCGGTGGCAATCACTTCCTTTAAAAAAGCTGGATCTAGAAAAGGACCAGGTTGTTACCCATAGAATATTAACAAGAGAAAAGCCTGATGTTGTGACTTTCAGTGTGTGTGTTTGGAGGAAACGTAATACACAAAAACCCCACATAGCCTGTTATAAGAAACACAAATACTAAACCAAAATCTATCCTTGGAAGTGCTCCCATCATATGTCTGTAAAACTTGTAATTCACAATATAGTGGAAGGAAGTCTCTGTAATATTGGTTGTACCCAAAGACTTCTTTCTGTTTCATTTTGCTGTCATGTTTTATGGAGGACATATTTCCATGTATTTCAAGGTAGATTGTAACTTCCTTGAAAGAAACCTGTGCGTTCCTTTTAGGAAACAGTTTCGATTGGTCCAACAGAGAAGTCTGTGAGTAAGAAAACTGATTTATATTTCAACCCCTCTTATTATCTACTTATCTTTTGGATTATTCTAAGGAAATAATTGCATTTGTATGCCATTATTCTGTCTTAAGTCTAAAATGTGTGTTTATCTGTGTCATGGTTCATGTTCTGTGGATGAATAATGTCATGAAGGAACAAAATATTTATTCTTGGAAAAGTAAAAATTTCAAGTTAAGCTCTTCAAACCATAAAACCAGTATGTAGATGTAACTTAACTCTTCAGTCTGGCATATTTGTTTCCAAAACTTTGAGGCTTTAGATTATGTCGTATTTGACAAAGATGGTATTTTCTGCAGATACAGACTTTTTTTGTGTCCTAGTTCCTGGAGGATACCTGTACAACAGAACCTGCAGCACACTACAAATGGTGATGATGGGTTGGGCTTGGTTTAGGCTTTTTAGGCACAGTTCTCTGTAGTCCTAGCACACATCCCCTTAGGAGAAATAAGTACAAGTTTTTGAGGTACAAGTTTATGCATGAAGCATGGCCGATTCGTCAATTGGGTTTTATGGCCATTTCTCTGCAGGGTCAGTGAAATCCCCTAGCTACAGGCTTGGGTATGCCTTTGCTAGAAAAGTTGCCACAGAAAGCCATGCGAGTATAACTTAATGCTAGCTCAGTAGTGAGTAACTGCATCCAGAGTAATATGTCCTCTGTAGCCTGCTGTAATGACACTTGGGAAGTGGGAGTTTTTGAGTCTGGTGTCACTGTCCTATCCTGCAGGAAAGACTCAGAAATAATTTTCTTAATTGTGTGCACTCCAGTCAATGAACACTTCATGAGGCAAATATGACAAAGTTTCTGTTCCTGTTGCGGGGTCATACTGGGGAGAGATACTTATAGGTAATATGCTGCTTTCTGAGTGACAACAAACTCCACACTGTCCATTTAAGTGTTATCATAATTGCCTCTCTAAAGGTTACTAATGCTGTTCCCAAGAATTTTTTTAAACTAGTTTTCTGCTGCAGGCAAAACGTGCATTAGTCTTTTTAATTCCAGGAAGAAAATATATATTTATAAATATTCCAGGTCCCCAGAATGGATTAAAAGACACATATAAATATTTACCAATTTGGGCATTCAGAAGGCAATAATAAACTGGTTTTTTGCTTTATCTTAGTAAATAAGTAATTCCCTCATAGTCAACCCAATAGAAGAAAATCAAATCAGACCAGCTATATTGCCTCAAGTGTAGTTAAGTTCATAATTTTTGCTAAGGTTATAGTGGTAATGCAATATAGCATGGAAGAATCTAATATTCAGCCCAGGGTGAAGATTGGGTATGCCAGAGGATTAGTGTCAGGGTGCTTTATAGAAGTGAAACTTGATGGACAGGCTGGAGACAGATCTACAGAATCTCATTAAATTGCTGAATTGTTCATTACCGAGCACTCTCACTGTAATAAAGTGCTCATTGACTTTGACAAATCCCCATCCCATGTCTTAAGGAAGAACAGCAAAGCAAGAGGTGTTGGGGAAGCTGGATGAAATTGGCACAAAGTGGGGCAGATAATAGAAAAGCTGATAGGGGGATGCTACCATTTGATTTGTCTTACCTGTGACTAGTGTGGCCTCCTGCACACACATGCCTGTATGTTATGGTGATATGAATTCAGCATGTCCCCAAGGCACCTTTGCTAGTAGGGCTGCCACGAAGCCCTAAGCACAAATTAAAGTTTCCTTCAGAGAACCTCTGGAAAAGGGTGCCACTGTCTGCAGAGCACAGTTATTTACACTAGTTTGAATTCCCAATGTCCACTGGGTGATTTGATCCTAATGCACATAAAGATAAAGGCAGTTATTTTAATGCATCAAAATGTGTACGCAGAGTGATGCTTGAATGTGATTTAAATTGAAGTGACTGCAGCTCTTACCTGTCACATTTTGGATTTTTGTTAGACTACCAATTCACAATTGGCCGATTTTAGTGAATATGGTGAAATATAACTGTGAACAAATCCAGTTTGCGATAGCTAAATAGTAATATTAATGGAAATGTGCTAGTATATGGGTTAATGTAGAGTACTGCAGCAATTTCTGATGGTTTTTCAGACTATTTGGCTTCATGTAAGTGTCATATTTTAAGTGAAGCAGTAGATAAGGATTCTAATGATGCATTTCTTAAAACAAATAAACAACAAAAAGCCCACCAGAAAGCCTGCATAAGCTGTGAAAAGGAGCAATTTACTAGCCTCCATCATAAGGGGTTTTTTAGGTAGGCTAAGCCAGTAAAAATGATTATTAGTTGACATAAGGTTTGTTTCCATATTGAGTTTTTACATTTTACTAGCATGTGATATTATGAAATATTATTTTGTATATAGGAAATCTATTATTTGTCATTTGCACTGAAATGTTTAAACTTAAAACACTGATATCACAGAAAGGATTAAATAAAAAAAAATAATAAAGGAAACCAAGGAAGAATCCTGAAGAAGCTGAAGGAAAAGAACTAATTTTTTGGTATTTTTCTTGTGCATCATGACCTGTACAGCACATTTTTTTTTCCCCCACAGGAAGCAGTCATGACAAGGACATAAATGTCTAGTTTATCATGAAGTGAAAAGTGAGTCTTTTTGTAATTAACCATTACAAGAAAAGCTCATTGGCTCTGCTTTAAGGAAGCAGGTGAATTCTTTCTCTTGGCAATTGAGAAAGTAACCAACTCTATAAGATGGAATATGTTGGAGGAATATAGCAGTAGAGAGCTTGTTGTTGGAACCTTAGCAAATAGAAAGCAAGCCAAGGTTTAAGTAAAAAACTAATGTTAGCCTTAGTTATAATGTAGTTATGCCTTATGTTTGTTATTAGAAACTAGAGTGTCACAAGGCTTAAATATTTATATTTCAAAGATCATACTAATAATTATGGATAGAAATATTTACTGAAACATCTCTTTCATAAAAATAATAAATGTACAAATCCAGTTTTCTTATTGCAGTCCTGTTTATCCTCTTCTAAGGGAGAGTAAAATGCCCTATTTTCAGCTGCCTTTTCTTATAGTCGAGCTCCATTTTGAATTTTCTGATGGCATTTGTGAAAGGCCAAAAGTATTCTCAGCAGTAATCCCACAAGGTTCAGTGCTGTAGGATATTTTCCAGTGTACTTATTGTACCAGGCAGCTATGGTGGGATAGTTCTCTGCTGAAGACAGGCAAAGACATCTTCAGTTCATCTCCAGTGATGCCCTCATTTACCTATGCAGAACGGCAGTTTCTAAAGTAGGTTGTTATGTTCCAGTACAAGCTTGCCATTCCTTCAGTGCAGTACTTGGTGGTTTTTTTCTGTCAGTCTTTTGGTATTTCTGAGCAATTTGTAATATGGAGAAAACAAAAATCATTTTTCTCAGGGATATATGTATATTCTGATGAAATGTGACCTAATTGCCTTGCTAAATGAGAACTTAAGTTTTACTGCAAAATAAGTAATGACATAAAACAGTAAGTGAAGGAAAGCATCTCAGTAATCAATGTTGTGTTTAAGCAGTATATTAGCCTTTCACTGTTCAAGAAATAAGCTTAAGTGCTCTCTTGGGCAATAAGTGAAATAATGTCTGGTCTAATGCTCACTGCTATTGAATATTTACTCTAGGCAGAAAACCACCACACTAAAATGAGTCTGTCAGCCTCTCATCGAGTGAGGCATAGGAGAGAAAAAAAGGTGTTCGATGCATATCAAGGCTGAGGTGAATTGGTGAGGCTAAATGGGAAAATTCACATATTGCCCAGGCGTGTTTTGTGATGCTTTTACCTCGTTTTTTGTACCCTTTTCATGAGTAGTCTACATAAAAGTGTGAGAGAGCCACCTGTGAATCCTGGTGTCCACTGTTGGACTGTGTACCATGACTAGCTGCAAGCAAGATCACATAATTACCCTCAAAGTAGTATGAAAACATAACCTATGATAGGATGTACATTTCCTTTTCCTAAGGCTAATCCTCATAGACATAAGTATCTCCCCTGATTCCTTGCAGTATCTCCAGACTGTGTGGAATAAATATTGCATGTGCAGTATTTTTGGTAGAACATGCATTTTATATAGGCCAAGCTGGTAGTTGTGGCCCAAGGTCTCCAAGGAGGTCAGTGTCCACTGGAACTGCAGACTAGACAGGGTTCATGCAGGATGCAGTGGATAAAACATTGGATGTAGGCAGTGGAACCTCACCCTGTCCTGCTGATGTGCTCAGGTCACGTGCTATTTTCCTGATATAATTTCTGCTTCATTTGCAGTATACAGGGAAAATGAGTGCTGCCCCTGTTGGCACTGTCCCCTTAATTTCATGAAATACCTTCCCCCTTTAGCATAATTCTAATGGACTCTCAATCTTGTCCTTTCCAGAAAAGTTTTGTGAACTAGATGTATGCTTTTGTTCTGAACTTTTAAAAGTTTCTGCCTCCAGTTTTTCAAATGTTAGCTAATATTGTTATTGGTTTTTATCAAGTATAGCAATATAGAAAGGGATTTTCTATATTAAAACTGGGTTTATGTTAGGAACAACTGTGTGTTCTTCTAATTTTCTTTTTGATACGTGTCAGTTCTAATCAGAAAACTTGATTATTTTGCTGCTATTGCTGTGAGCAATAGAGAATTAGTGAATAGCATTACTTTTGTCTCACTGTCCTACAGTAATATTGCCTCACCTTATTTATCCCAGATTACCTTCAGAAGTGCACAGAGCATCCCACCACTATTTAGGAAGGCTGCTGTGCCCACAGCTTTTGAATTTAGGTCACTTCTTCAGCTAAGCAATGGAAGTGCATTTTGATTTAGAAAGCCAAAGAAGAACACCAAGGTGTATACACAGCAAAACTTCTTCTGTGTATATACATTCTATGTTTGAATTTGTTTAGTTTAATTTATTATGGTGGAGTTTGTATCAACTGTTACACTCTTTGTGGCTCTGATCTATTGGAGATTAACTGAAGTGTAATTGTATTAACATACAGGTGTATGGTTACTTAAAAAACCCCCACTTGCTGAGGCCATTTTGAAAGCCAAGTGTGGTTAGAAATAGAAATTGCTTTAATTTTTGAGTTAAAGAAAATAACATCAAGTCTACAATCCACAGATATTATGGATGAGTAAATGAGGCAGTCTGTTGTTACCACCTTAGTTAATGTCTTCCATTCTAAGATATAAATGCTAGTAATCTCTACTCTTTCAAAATCCAAGTAAAACTGTTGAGCAGTTTTCAATGGATTTAAACCTGTGGAAAATGATAGAAAATTAGAAGCGCTTTTGAGAATTCCCAGCTACATGTTTCAACAAGCTTTCCTTTGAGAGCTGGTAGACTTTCTGTAAACTTCTATCTGTAATTACAAAGACGATAGAGAAAGAAAGTTGAATTGCAGGTTTTCTGAAACCATACAAATTGTTATCAATATGTTAAGGTATCTAGAATCTAGTTTTGGGGTTAAGCATGTAAAGTAAGCATGATAAATTAGATGTAGTAAAGTTGCACTCATACGTGTACACTTGCTAATAAGTGGGCTAGTTCAGCATCACTGCTGAGATCTGATTAGCTATTGTCCTGTGCTATCACTCCTGCTCCAGGATGCTGAGGAGGCAAGGAAATAGGAAAGCAGTAGCACTCCTGCATGTCCTTCCTTACTCTAACTGGGCCACCCTTGGTAGCTTCCAGATGTTCAAGTGAGCTGCATAGCTGGGGGTTTCATTGCCTTGTGACAAAGGGTTCATAATGCTCCTTTGATCACCTTGGACTCCCTCGTGCCAGAGAGAAATGGAAGAAATTTTGACAAATACATTTGTCAAAAAGATCTTAAGAAGCTTTACTGTGAAGTGGCTTCCAAGCTAGAGGTCTATGTGGGATAGTAATGACAGATCGAAAGATCACAGTCTCTGAAGTGAAAATCTGTGCTGTAAAGCTTTCAAAGTGCTCCTTTGGGGTGGAGCCTGTTTTAATGTTTGTGTGAAACTGCAGAGGTGTGAATTTTATGAGGTTCAGCTTTTAGCAGTTGCAGGTGTTTCAGTTTGTTTCAGATATTATTTAGTCAGTTTGGATAATAAATTTGTTTGTTTTAATCTTGTAGTGGGGAAGCTCTGACATTCCTAATTCATTAGGAATGTGTGGGATCTTAAATGCATTTACAAATGTGTTTCTAAGTGTTTAAGTTATTTTTTAAAAGAAATAGCTTTCTTATAACAATAAATTGATTTTGAAAAATTAACTCTGCTTAAAAATGAGACTTGCATTAAACTGAAGCCCATCACGTGGGGATTAAATCAAACAGAGTGGGAATTGTTCAGCCTGGAGAAGAGAAGGCTTTAGGAAGTCCTTATAGCAGCCTTTCAGTACCTAAAGGGGGTTACAAGAGAGATGGAGAGAGACTTTTTACAGACATGTAGTGATAGGATAGAGGGCAATGGCTTTAAATTGAGAGTTGGTTTGGATTAGAGATTTCCTGTGAGGGTGGTGAGGCACTTGAACAGTTTACCCAGAGAAGTTGTGGATGCCCCATCCCTGGGTTCAAAGCCAAGTTGGATGAGGCTTTGAGCCACCTGGTATAATGGACTCTGCTCACAGCAGGGGAGTTGGAACTAGATGACATTTAAGGTCCCTACCAACCCAAACCATTCTGTGATTTCAGTTGGAAAATTTGACCTCGGTGGTTTTGTAGTAACACAGCGTGTTAAGAGCATGAATATTTATAAACCAACTGAGGAGAGCATATATTTTGAGATACATTTTTGTGTGTGACCAAAGATATTAATGACATACAAGTCCTGTATAGCTGTTGTAAGGATTATTATAGAAAATGATACCTTTTTATGTGATTTGTTGGATTTGCCTATTAAATCCCAAGAATATTATGCCCTAACAATAGGAAAGAAAGGAATGGGAATCTTTTTGCATTGAAGAACAATTTAGACTAATTTTCACTGAGCTGGATTGCATTTTTATAGAATTTTGTCAATTTTGTGCCTATTTCATTTTCTAACAATTTTTACTGATGAAAGTTTCTAGGTTCCTGTCTCCATAGTGAACCACTACACTTCTAAAATATATTTTAGAGGTAAAAATAACAAGAGAGGAATAGCAATAAAAACAGTGTGTATCAGATGGTGAAAAATTGTCATTTCCACTTACAATTATGTACCAGTGACTTATTTTAATGCTGAATGTGACTATGTAAAGTTTCAATGCATTTGATGTCAGGCTGAATGTTTCCTCTAAAAATAAAAAAGAGCAAGTCCAGATTTTGAAACTGTGGCTCCTGGGGGCGGAGATCCTTTTCCACCTCCCATGTGCTCTGTCCTTAACCTGGGTCAGAAAAGATAAATGCTATCATAAACCTTGATCACCTTAAACTGAAATAAAATCACAGTTGAGAGCCCTAGTTAGACAGATGTGTTTATGAAGAGATATGCTTCTCTTCTTTGCAGCTGCAGGAAAACTTATCAGATATAAAGCACCAAACAATGTTGGTTCTACCACTACAACAAATGATAGAGGGTCCAAACTTGAGCATTTTGTGTTGAATTAGAAAATGGATGGCAAGAAGTTTTTACCTCAGAGCTTCCTGCCATTTGATCCAATTATTAATGAGAGGCAGGTTGTAAGGCTCTATGAAGCCACATTTTAGAACTGTTTGTGATGAGGAGGCTTCCTTGTCATTTTCAATTGTCTATGGCTGGACCTGTTTCAAAGGAAAAACGTGAGATTGTGTCTCTGGAAAAAGCAAGATTCTCTTTTTGGATGGCATATTCTGAATTTATTGCTTTGCTTTGCTCTGGTTTTATTTTCTTTGTCACTCTCCCCATTCCTTTTTGATGATCTTGTTAAAACAAAATTTACCTTGATTGCAGGAATAAGTAGAGCCTTTTCAGTGTGATCAATCCCAGTTCACTTATTTTATTTTTTTACACTCCCAGCTGTGACAGTCATTGCAGTGCACAGAAAACAGACTGGTTGTGAGTAGGGAAGTAGCTGCAAAGTCTGTTGCAATAGGAGCTCCACACAAGCTCATACAGGTTTTAAACACACACTTGGAAGGGTGGGGTGTCTTTGCTAGGGCTTACACAGGGCCTTGCATCTTCTATCATAGCAGAAGAATGAGTTGGGTGCAAGAAGTGCATTTCTAGATCTGCCTTTTTAGAGAAGCTCCAAATAACTATAGAGGAAACTCCTCCATGGTTTGAGGACCTGATCACACAAGAGGGGACTTCTACGGGATAGTTTTATCTTTGCTGCTCCAAGGTTAAGAAAAAAATGGAGTGTTTTATTGCTTGTATTGAGATTTACTTTTCAGCTGCAAAAATGTCTCAAGTACTTTTGTTTTGTCAACTGGACAGCTTGAGGGGACAGAAAATTTTGATTAAGCCACTTAATTTTATTTTCTCTTAGTTGCCGCTTTGGGAAGGTGGTTGAAATGTATGCTTCTCTCAGAGAAGCTTGAGTTTTACTGCTTATAAATTGCTTTGAGATACTTGGAAGGGAAATGCTCTATAATTTTGAAGTTCAGATTCCCCAGAAGGTGTAAAATGGCAAACTTCCATGAGCTGTGATAATTTACAACAGCTGAGAGTTTACCTTCTGTCTGTACCTTACTTCACTTTGAGCTCCAGTAGATGAGAAGTTCAGTTTTTCAATTATAACAACTCTTCCTTGCCATATATAATGTCATGTATTAATATAGTTCAGCTAGCCTTTTGTAAAGCTGATTTTTGAACACAGTTATTTTATTGTGAATCTAAAAAGCTGGAATATCTTTATTGAGTTTAGTCAATGTCTTCCAGGTAGACTTCTTCCTAGTCCGATTGCCAGTAAATAAAGAAAATGGAAAAAGTGTGTAAAAAAAAAAAGAATATAATTCTGAAAAACATGCATTCTATTCTTAACTGTTATTATAAAGCTGACAGGTTTTTTATGTCTTTCATAGGACACACATATATAAAAAATGGAACTAACACTGTCTCTCTCACAACCCTTTTTGTTAAAATAATGTCCCTTTTGAGAAGGCCATTATAATTTTATAGCACCAGGGAAGAAGGAAGCTTGCAGTAAATCACTGGACTGAGAATGCAAGGGACTGTATGTTGCTGGCAGAGAGTTTGTCTTTAGATGAAGAATTCCTCTCTTCCTCACAAGGATGTTGTGTGGAAGCATTTATTAAAAATTTCAGAAACTGAAATACAGATGTTTAGATTGTCACTAGTGGAGCTGTTTTATTATGACTAAGAGTTATGCCAAAGATGTGAGGTTGTGTATCCTCCTTACACCTACTGAAAGACTGTACAGGACAATATTTTTGGCTGGCAGCCCTGTGAGGAAATCAGGCAACTGGTGATGGATGCTTTACAGCTTAAATGCTTTGACAGGTTGTATCAGCACTTGAGAAAAACTGAGAAGTATTTTTAATACATTGTGATTCACTTTAATGCCATTATTTTTTATAAATGCTTTTTATTAATACAGCTGCATTATGTACCTCTGCTTTAATCACAGTATAACATAATGAAATGTACCACTTTTGGTGCTAGAGACTTTGACCAATAATTCTGCTTGATGTAGCATTTTTCAGCTGAAAGATCAAAATCAAATTTCTGCCTCTTGCAAAGTGGCTTACGGACTGCAGGGCTCATGCTCTGAAAGTTGCAGGTTCTTGACATCACATAGATCCCAAACCAGCAAACTTTAACTGAGAGGTTTCTTGCTTAGCAGACCAAGAGCTTCCCTAAGTAGTACTCTGGGCAAATGCGCTGCAGTTTTTGCAGTGAGCGATCAGGATAAACTAACAAGTGCTTTCACCCTCCAGATATAATGAACCTTCGTCTTCTCTACGCTTCCTTTGGGGCCATGTATTTCCTGAAGTCATAACTCATTTATATTTGGCTTACCTCTTTATTGCCTGAGCCAATCCCTCCGTCCTCCAAACCATGTCCATCTGTGAAGCTAGGAGTCTGACTGTATGACAGTGATTACGGTTGGGTTTGCAAGGATGCAGATTTTGTCTTTTCTGCCAGCTGTGATCTCAAGTCTTCAGTTTGGGAATGCACTTCAGGGGCCCTCTTGTACAGAATGTCGGTGCCACTGATGAAGTGAGGATCTAGAACTAGTGTGGGGTTGGCTGGGTAGGAGTTGGGGACAAATAGCAGAATGACACGTTCTTTGAATATGAGCTGTGATCCCTTGTGGTAGGGAAATGTGAATGTGAGACATTGCTATTTATGTAGAGAAACATGTTTGCTTCTGAGTTCTTTCTGTTGCATCTAACAAAGCACGTGTCAGCAGCTTCCCAAACTGTTACTTTCTTTCTTTATTGGTGTGTTAGGAATGTTTTGGGTTCATTCCAAAGAGTTTGCTAAATATATATACACACATATATATATATTTCATAAGCAGTGCCTTTATACTTGGAAAATGTTTAATATTTGAAACAGGAGGAAAGGTGAAACTCAACAGTCAGCTGAGTGGAAGCACTGGGGAAGAAGTAGTTGCCAAATCACTGGCAGACAGGGTACTTTTGATCAGGTTTTTTCACCTAGGACTTGGAGGTAATAAATCTTATTTGGGCTCGCTTGAAGCCTTCATGCTCTCTGATGGTAGTAAGACTTTTCTCACTATAAAAATAAAAAGGACCAGAGAGCCTTTCAACCTACTTATATTAACAGTAGACTTCAATAATTGTAAATGGCATTCTCTGTGTCAGCAAGGATGTGCAAGTCTGCTCACAGCTTCTTCCACTGAGGGCACTTGTGTGTCTTCCACTTAGATGAATGTTCTGCTTACAGCCCCAAACTTTTAAGGAACTAAAACTTTTCATTCTGTAGTGTGAGAAGAGGTACACCACATAAAATTTCTTAAAAGCCTTTGGTGTTTGTATCCAACTTCTCTATCCACTCCCCCTTCAGGCAAATCTGAATCTCGGCTTCTAAGCTGCTTTTTTGTTTTGGCATGCTGACCTGCACATTGGTGTGCATTTTTTGATGCTTGACAAACTAGAGAACATCTGGTGATGACCAGGATCATAAAATGAAAGATTTACCACTCATCACTTAAATACTTGCTTCTTTCAGAGCTACAATTCAATTTGATTCTTTTTATTTACCTCACCTTCCTTATAGCAGCATTGTGAGGATGGGAAGCCATGTGGCTGGAGCAGTGCAAGTCTGGGAGAGGAAGTGAACTTGCTGAGGAGGTGCAGGAAACCTGATTCTTTCATTCTTTCTAAATTTTGCCTAAGAACCCCCTAATTTTTTTCCTTTTCTTTTTCTTCCCTCTGTTCATTTGTGAAACACTCTGAATCTGTGCTGATAAGTAAAGTAAGAAACACCTAGTGGGGTTGATTAATTTTCTATCCTTTAGAATGTGGGAATGAACAACACCAGAAAACTAAATATTGATGCTGTCAGTGGCATGATAATTGGTCTCTGCTTTCATCTCCAAACAAAACCTTGCTTGGATTTTATTATTCATTCAAAGAGGAAAAGGATTATTAATGCAATGTTCTTTAATTTTTTTTCTTTTGTGTGTGTGAGAGAGAGAACAGGAGAGCCATAATGCAATAAATATATTGGCTAAGAGAAAACATTTGCAAGAGATCTTTGCCCATTTTTTTAAATCTTCTCTTATCATGAAGAATGTGAGCTGTGATAAATTGTTCTGCTAATCAAACAGCACTGAAAGGTTAGGTCATTGGAAGTCTTTAGTCATTTTGTGCTTTTCAAGAGTGAATTTGTTAAAATTATGCTGAATACCCACTTAAAGCCTGGGCTGAAAACCCTACCTGTGTTTTATAACTCTGCACTGTCAGAACCCATAATAAGTCAAACATTCTTTCAGAGGTACTCATAAGGGAGAAAAAACCCTGTAAATTTAAGAGTAATTTCAGATTGTAAATGAAAAGAGAGGCACGACTGTTCATTTGCACCAATCATGCCTTCCTTTCATCTGCTCTGATTAGGCCTGGTGCGGTTTCATCAAACTACTCCATCACTGAGCTGTCACTCCAGTCGTCTGTTGATTGAAAACAATCAGGGCTCTGATGGCACAATTATTCTGACCCTTTAACTAGAGGCTGCTGTGATAATGAAAGGTTGATTATGATAGTTTGTGCCTCTTTCAGTTTGCCAAGAAGGTTAATTTGGGCATCAGACGGATGTTTAATGGGCGCTTGCTGGCTACACTGAGGTAAATGAGAACGTGCAGTCCTCGATATTGCACGGATATAGTTTGGCTGTCAATCATTGTCATTTTGAGTTTGTGCCTCACACTCTGGAAATCACATTTTATTTTTTCCTTGGGATTTAATTTATTCTGTGCCCTGAGGAAGTTCTTTCACTCTGTGACCTTCACAGTAGCTTTCTCTGTCTTTTTTCCCTTCCCTCACATGGAGCCCAAAGGCATAATACATCTAGAGGAACATTTTTCTTTCATTTCTCACATTAAAAAAAAATAAAAAAGGAAATTTTAAAATCCCTGTTTATCAGCTCACCCTGAACAGAGCAAATGTTTTAATTCTAATTGTAAAATCAAAATGTGCAAATGAAAGCATGCCTGCTTGCTAACGCAGCGCCACACCAGGGGCTGCTTACGTAGACACACATTTGTAAAACTGACAAACAGGTAATTTTAAAATGTCTCTGTGTAAAGAGGGTGGGGGATGGCACAGCTTTATTTTCACAGGCTACATGCGCTTGCCTCAGCTCAGTGCCTTGTAGACGTGGTCTCAGTCACTGTACTACAACTTTTTGAGCTGGAAAATCTCTCTTCAGGGTTCAGGGGCAAAAGGCATTTCATTGCTGATTCAGAGATTATTAATATTTACTGTGTTCAGATTGAGAGAATCATATGCATAATTTTGTAGTTGTTTGGCTCAAGGTGCAAAAGAAATGCAAATACCTCATAATTTTGATTGTTTCACATGCAGCTCATTACAGTCTTATTCTTATGCACATTTTAAATTCAAAATAAAAAGAAGAAAAAGATTTCTATCTTTAAGGCTCTCCTGTGTTTGGGCTTGAGACATTCATTTTTCATGCTGCCCACAACTGAAAGATAGTCCCTGATTGAAAAAATTGCAGAGGGAGTCTGAAGGCTGTGCTGCGTGGTTACTAACTTCTAAAAACATTCATGTGTAACTCATGGCTTTGAAAAATTGTGTGTGTATGTGTACTTTGTTGTTTGGTGGGATTGTTTTCCTCAGCAACAGTTCTTGTGTTTTTCTTCTAAAATGAGTGATACAGAAAAATTTAGTTCACTTTACTTAAATAAAATGCTTAAATGAGTATCCTAACCCCCCCTGGGTTTTGTCCTTTGTGGTCTCTAGAGAGACAGGAGGACTTAAGACCCTTTAAAGATCCAGATTCAGGCCCTTTGGAAATCCCTGTTCATTGCCAACAGAGATGTGGTTTTGAGACAGGAGGTTCCAGTCTGGTGCACCTGAGGCTTGCTGAGTTAGATAAAGTCCAATAAAAGACAAAATTATTTGCAAGTACAGAGCCAAAATATTCATTTCCAGGGTTCTCAAAGACTGAACTAGTAAAGTCAAATTTTGCTTTTAGAAGTTCCCTTGGTGGAACTTTAAGGTGAATGCTATAGTAACTGTTGCTTGTATGAATCCTTTTGGCTTACCAGTCCACAGAATCAGATCTATAGCACTATCCAATATGCTAGGGATACAAAGATTTGACTTTTTTTGGCCAAAATGTTTTGCTTATGTTAAGAAACAGAAGGACCGCTCAGGTGAGATCTGTGTTGAAAGATTTGTGTTTCTTTCTCTTTCCCCCATATACATTGTCATCAGATTGTTGTGTACAAATTTGATAATTTGTATTGCATATATCTGATCTCAGACCATGAAAATACATCTCTCCACTTTTGTTTCCATATTTAGAATTTTCTTCTCTCCTAAAATGAGAATGTTCACTAAGTTATTAAGATTTCCATTTGTTTTAATGAGACAGTGTGAATTAAATGTTTTAAAACCTTAGAAAATTTGTTTCCTTGTATTTGTTGTTGCTCAAACAAACCCCTAAAAAGACAACACTCCAACCCCCTCATTTGTTTCCACTTCTGTCACTTTTGTACTTCATCTCAGTTATTAGACACCTTAGATGATATAAGGTAGCATATTTCCTTTGCAGTCCATTGGGCTGCAACATGAATATATCAACTAAAGAGCAGACCAAGATGACTTTAATGGAGTTCCCGTGGCTCCTGCCTCTCACAGAGCCCAGGCTTAGAAAACTGTTTGCTTTCTTGGACCTCTTTGAACAAAACCTTTCCCTGACACTGATGTTGTGACTTAAAGTAGTTTCCGAGTGAACCTGAGTCTGATGAGTATGTCAAGCTTTCTGCACTTGTAAAGTAGCTTGGCTTTTCTGATCAGGAAACTTGCTGTGATGTCAAGTGAAGGTCTGGCACATTTCCTAGCAGAATGGCGTGAGAAGGATTGCAGGGGGATGCTGAACAGGCAAGGCACTGTCGTGATGGGTTCTCTTGCTTCCTGGGATAGCTGGCAGCCCAAAATAACTGCTTCATGCAGGGCTGTCTTTAACAGCAGTGAAACTCCTAATTCAGCTTTAACCTCCGCTGCCTCAGTGCCCTCTCCAGCAGTGGGATGTGTGTGGTCTGTACACCATTAACAGCAGGGAGGGGAGGACTGTGCTCTGAGGCTGTGTGACTTGGACTGGTAGCTGGAGCAGGTGTTGGGAAAGCAATGAAATCACTATCTGACATGCAGGTGTACTCCTATGTACGCTCCAACTGTGTCACAGCATATTTTTCCATCTCTTTTCTGTTTCGAGAATGCACTCTGTTGCTAAATCGCATAATGTAACCTTGGAGAAGAAGGATCCTTTGGGTTAAGGCATTAGAATAAGAGAATTATTCTGGTTTGAAAATCCTGTCCTTCTGAGGGTCTGCTTTTGTCATTTACTTAGTTTAGAAGATGAATATGGCAAAATATATTATTTATTGAAGTTGATATAGGCACTAGGCTGTACCTTCCTTTTCTCACACATTCATACATTAAAATTAATAGAAAAGAAGCTTCTAACAGTTTAAACAGAATTTGCCTATATGACAGAAGGAGTAGGAGCTTTTCCTTGTTTTCTGTAAATTATTTAGCAGTGATACAAATATTTTAAACCTCAAAATTATGGATGGGTGCTTTTTTTTTTTTTTTTTGCTTGCTTACTTGTTAGTATTTTAAACACAGTTGTAATTTCAAGTGCTATTGGTATCTCCTTAGAGAAGCTGGAATGTCTTTCCTTGCAGCATCATAAAGTCTATAATGGCTTTGAGTTTATTTTTCCAATACTGATTATAGTTGCTAATTGTTACTGCCAGAGCAATTAAAACATAGGCGCTATAGACGGTGAATTCTGGAGTTTCTATGTAGGCACCAGGTTTCTAAGTTTGAGTTAAACAAAACCTGAGTAAAGGTGTTATAAATTGTCTTGATAAATATACAGATGTTTGCTGGTATCATACATGGAATTTTCTGGTTTAGCCATATGTTGATGAGAGTCATATTTGGCTTCTTTGCACAGAAGGAAATTTAGAACTGTGTTACAGGCCATCAATGACTATACTACAAATGAAATACCTGTTTGGGAATTCAGTTTTCTTTCTTCTGAACTTTTTCAGCCTTCCAGTTGCTGCCAAGCCATTCAGTGACTAGAATATCTATTCCCGTACACTCAATTTTCTTTCATGCTTCCGTAGTGTGAGACAGCATGTTTTGCTAGAGAACACTGTAACAATGTGCTGCAAAGCCAATGTAGAAGTCTAAGTCTCAGTTTCTAAGTGTCCCTAAAACCATATGACCTGTTCCATAGCCTTGTGTCACAGTTTAGGAGTTGGGCCTGTATTCTCTAAATACACATGTAGATACCTACACTTGTAGGTAAAATTCCTAGCAGTTATTTTTAAGTAGCGACCCAAAATGAATTTATGGCATTAAAAGCAGAGTAACAGTTATTGTTATAAATAAGAAGACCAGGTGGTAAAAACATTATAACCTCTAGGTCTTATGGCCTTTTCCTCTGCCTTGGAGTGTCATCACCTAGGTGCGGCTCACACAGGATCCTGTAGTCAAATTGTGTTCAAAGAATAGCATAAGCAGATTTGGATTGGAACTTCTAAACACATTGTGATTTGCAGACCTCAGTTGCCTCCCTAATGCCCAGTAGAGCTTTTCTGCTGATTATCAAATGCTTACAGATCATCCAGGTGATGTAGTGATGTGCAGTGTTCTTAGCCCTGCTTTCTGTATTAATACAGTAAAATGCAGTCTTCCACTGTAAATTGACCTCAGATGTGGAGTCTTGGAAGAGCCAGTAGCAACCTACACAAAAGGCTGGCTGGGATTCACCTTGCTCTCCCCATTGCTACTGCAGTTGCTTGTCGGAGGGGAAAGGTGGAAGTAGCATAAGCCAAAGATATCTTTAGGTGCAGCATGGAGAGAATCCCAAGGAGGTTGGAGTAAACTTAATTTGCAAAGATTCAAGGGTTTTCATAAATAAAGATGTAGGATAGATGGATGGGGATGAAATAGTACAGGAGAGGATGGAGAAAATTTTGGTTCAAGATCATATGGCTCATATACATCTGATATTCTTACATCTCATAATCTTCATATCATTTTGCAACCATGGCTGTTGTTGTTTGGAAGTTCTGTGACTTCAGAGAAAAGTTTAACACTATTGGTTTCAGTGAAAGTGTTTACGACTAGGACTATTTTCAATACAGACCTAGCTCAATGTGAATCAAGTTGCTTGTGTCAAATTTCACACAGCAGAGAAAATGTATTGGAATGGAGACATGCATCCCTTCTGTGCAGATCATCACACATACCACATGCAGAAATGAATGCAGGTACCATGTCTTTGAAAGGTACAAGTGTATGTTTATACAGTATTTACTGGGGGACCAAAAGGAAGACAGTAGAGGATGGATGAATTTCTAAGGTATTAACAGGCAATAATATTAAACTTCCTTTAAAAGCATTGTGATTA
Source organism: Campylorhamphus procurvoides (assembly GCA_013396655.1). NCBI lineage: Eukaryota > Metazoa > Chordata > Aves > Passeriformes > Dendrocolaptidae > Campylorhamphus > Campylorhamphus procurvoides. The sequence goes on along the minus strand of WBMV01006327.1, from coordinate 668,388 downwards.
CCAAGACCTGTTTTACATTAGTGCCTGTCTTTTAGAGAGTCTGTAATGTCTGTCATTGTAGCACAAGGGATACCTCCATGATGCCATTTTACATGTGAGTGAAAGCACAAACATGTAGTTCCAAAAGTAACCAGTCTGTTGGATGCCAGTGATGACAGATAACTCAGTTTTTGTAAAAAAACTTCCATGTCAGTGTAGCAACCCACACATAATTCAGCTGGTATGAATTGTTGGTGTCTTCAGCATGATGAAGATAACCTGAATTTCACTTCAATTTCGAGTGTCTAAATGATGAGATCTAAGTGCCTTTCAGGAATCATTTACGTGCCCGAAGATATGGAATAGGGAGTTGTCTCCTACCACTCAGTAGGAGACACCTGACACATGGGTTTGGTGGATTTAGAACGTGACTATAAAGCTCAATGATTTCAAGTCCATAAATATTTTCAAATGTATTTGGTTAATGCCTTTTTTATTTACAAGTCTACATACATATATCTAATTTTGAAACTCAATGCAGCTTTAATTGACTGAACCGTTGTGGCAATTTTTGATGCCCTTCACTGATTCTTTGTTTCACAGGGGTTCATAAGGAAGAAAAAATGTTTCAAATTAATCTTACTGAGGTGGTGGTTTTGATTTGTCATCTTCCCTCTCTGCCAGAATATAGAAGCAGTAATAAATTTAATAAATCATATATGAAAGACATGAGTAACAGAAGCCTTTATTTTCAGCTCCTTCATATGACATTCCCATGATCAGGACAGGGCAGTAAGCTTTAGCCAAAACTTTTTTTGTTGTGCAGCCAATTGGAAACACCTGCTACTCAAGTTCTGTGTCAGAATGATTTGAAGTATTAAGGAGAGGAGTCTGTCCCTAAAGAACTAATCAATGTCTTTGATAATGACTTGGATGAAAGAATAATATCAGGTTTATGGTTTCAGAAAATCAAAAGGTGGAATGGTCTTCAAGTGCTTTCAAAAGTACAATTAGGATTGAGAATGATCTTGACACATTGGAGCAGTGGCTTGAAGTAAATAGAGAGTTCAGTAATGACAGGGAAAGCATGACACTTTATGTAAGTTCTGCAGGAAAAAAAGAAAGGAATAAAAAAAAAGAGATGGGAATGGTACTCAGTAATAAGCTTAAACATGAATCAGCAATATCGTAGTGCACCAACAGTCTTGAATTGTGATGTACAAGCAAGAATGGCATAGATTTTTACAATCAAAGAGATTCGTCCAACCTATTTGCTACTGCAGCCTTAAGAGGAATATTATATCCAGATTTCAACAGCAAACATTAAGAAAGAGGGCTGTTTCCTTTCAATAACAGAGAAGTGTGAGCCAAGCAACAGAGGTTTAGAAAATGTAACCGAAAATGCATTGAGATACTTTTTCATTCAGTGAAGAGAAAACTGCAACACACATATTAAAATGCATCTGAAGTGGAGATAAAAAGGAAGGTAGCAAACTGCTTTTCATCCTGTATGGATGCATTGATTTCAGGGGTTGCTCTGGGTATTCCAGAGCTATGGAATGTAAATCCAAAGGTGGAAAATGGGGCAATGATTTGAAGGGTTTAGAACTCCTGCAGATGTAAGAGGAAAATCTGTGTGAAAGGATATCAGAGCATGGGAATGGTTTTTCTGAGGAAGTATGGCTATCTTCATTACTGTAGGTTTTCAAGGGTAACTTATACAAAAATTCTTGAAATTGTTTAGGCCCTTCCTAGTCTCTTTTTAGGCTCAGTTGGATTCAATACACTTTATGTGATTTAAAGGCTATGTTTAATTTTGGTTGTTGATACCAACTGCAATTGCTGAAGAGTTTTAGAGTTTTCCTTGCTGCTTTCTGTCAGCCCCAACCTAGCAGAGTCCCTTCTGTGCTTCTCTATTCTCTGGCTTAATTTTTGGTCCCTTTACACCCTTCTCTACTTTATGAATAAAAAAAATGAAGAATGAAAGATATATTGAAGGAGTCACTACATATTGTGTTGTATTCCTTCAATATTTTGTCATAAATAGAATGAAAGATGGAGGGGAGAAAAGGCTTTTCTTTCTAATCCTCTTAACATTAGTCCTACTTCTTTGTAATGTACCTATGGTATCCAGTGATCCCATCATCCCTACATTTGTATTATCGCTCGAGCAGCTTGATTTAGGGATAGTATGGTCTCCTATGACATCGCAGATTCCACGACAAGAGTATTGCAAAGCAGCAGTCCAGCTGATAACACTGTGGAAATTCTTTAGAGGGGCTGGTGCAATAAAATGCTTTTCTATGTACATTAGAGAGAGCATTTTAGTGGGTGTCTTTTTATGTTAACCAATAGGCTTTCATAACTGCTTTTTAGATTGATAGATACCGCTACTGAGGCAAGTATATAGCTGCTCTTGAAATGCAAGCAGTTTTCAAATGAACAAATTTTTCCAGAGTTGTACACAAATAATTGGTGTCTTGTTTTTCCTTTCCTTCCCCCTACTTTTAGCTGGCCGTGAGGTGGTTGGAACACAACTGCCGCTACCAGTACCTGGATGAACTTCTCCAGTATGTCCGCTTTGGCCTTATGGATGTGGATACACTGCATACTGTAGCTCTTACTCATCCTCTTGTCCAAACAAGTGAAACTGCAACAGCACTCATTAAGGAAGCCTTGGCTTACCACCAGAGCGTCTATGCACAGCCAGTTTGGCAAACTGCAAGGACAAAACCACGCTTCCAGTCAGACACTCTCTACATTATTGGTGGGAAAAAACGTGAGGTCTGTAAAGTGAAGGAATTGAGATACTTCAATCCTGTAGATCAAGAGAACGTTCACATCGCAGGGATTGCTAACTGGAGCGAGCTAGCCCCTATGCCTGTGGGGAGAAGCCACCACTGTGTTGCTGTCATGGGAGACTTTCTTTTTGTAGCTGGTGGAGAGGCAGAGCACTCCACTGGGCGCACGTGTGCGGTGAGAACCGTCTGTCGATATGACCCCCGCACTAACTCTTGGGCTGAGATAGCTCCGATGAAGAACTGTCGGGAACACTTTGTGCTGGGAGCCGTGGATGAGTACCTGTATGCCGTAGGGGGCAGAAATGAATTGCGTCAAGTGTTACCTACAGTGGAACGCTATTGCCCCAAGAAGAACAAGTGGACCTTTGTACAGTCCTTTGATCGGTCGCTCTCATGCCATGCGGGATATGTGGTGGATGGTCTTCTTTGGATATCAGGTAGAAAACGTTTCACACAGTTTGAGGTACTAACAAAATACCAAAATAATGTCTTGAGTTAAGCTAATAAATCTTCTTTTGTTTGTATGTCATGATAACTTTTGTCTTAGGAGATGATTATTTCAGAATTGAATCCTGATTAGAAGTATTGGAGCATAACATACCTATACAATATTTTATTTCTCCTAAGTCTCTCTTTGTGTTTCAAAGATGCACATATCATATGTGCTATCTCATAGTTGCCATTCATAAATCACAATGATTGGGAAATATAATGCACTTTTGGACAAATTTCAGATGATAAATTCTAGGTGCTTCCTAAAAACAAACAAAAGGGATGATTTCTGTAGTATGACCTGGTGCTTCTGACAGTGACAGGACCCAAGGGAGTGGACTGAAGTTGTGTCAGGGGAGGTTTAGGTTAGATGTTAGGAAAAGATTCTTTGCTCAGAGGCTGCTTGGGCACTGGGACAGGCTCTCCAGGGAAGTGGTCCCAGTACCAAGCCTGACAGAGTTTAAGAAGGATTTGGACAGCACTCTCAAATACATGGTGTTATTCTTGAGCCTGTCCTGTGCAGGGCCAGCAGTTGGACTTCCGTGATCCTTGTGGGTCCCCTCCAACTCAGGATATTTCATGATTCATTTACTCCTGATAATGAAATGGAAAGTTAAGTGTTTGTTGGCTTGTGTTGTTCCAGGGCTTGAAGGCAGAGACATATTGCTCCCACTTGCTCTTCAGGATATTGTAACAGGCCAAGATGACCTTTTAGAAGTTGTCCATGGCTCTGTCCATAATGAGTGCACAGGGCTGTCTGGATGCCATATGCTATGCTATGCCGTAAGCATAGCTTTATGGCACAGATAAATGAATATTTAGGGTTTATAATCCCAAACTAACATTATCATTTACAATTGAGTCTTATGTAGTTCTTATGTTACGTATTACGTTGTTGTGTTACATTGATGGGGCCTGAGGACATTGTTTATTCAATCTTTGGAGTGACTTTTCTGGTAGTATATATTTTGGAATATGGTTGATAGTGTCTACAGAAGAGTTGACAGAAAAATATTCCCCTTTTACTAAGATGTGTGCTGTGGAAGATTATATAGTTACAATTTTTATTAAGAAAGCTAATGAGTAAATGGGGCCAGCCCTTGAGGTAAATGTTCAGTGATTGGCATCTTCGCTGTAGATACCCTCTGGGGATTTTAATATAGTCTGGAATGCCTCTGGTGAAAAGATGGTATATGAATGGAAGATTAAGTTAGCTACTTAGACCTTCACTGTGCTTCTCAAAGTACGATGTTTAGGTTAGCAGAGGTACCTTTCTATCCATATGGATTAAGTGCCCCATGGGAATGGATTCCTAAGCATTGGTAGGGGAGTTAGCAGGTACCAGTTTTTTATTAATATACACTAAAATAACGAATGATGACTTTGGAATTAAAAGTGGGACAAAAAGCAGAAAATCACCAAGATCCCAGACAGGTATTTGCATCATTTCCTTCAGGAACCATCATTTACAGAGTCTGTGTGTTAATCCTGAAGGGAGACTCTGGTACAGTACAGAAACAGGGTTTCTGTTTTAGGGAACCAGCTGAGTGTGTTCAGAGCATTATCCTCTTTATTCACTACCTTTCCTATCTTATTAGTGGAGAGGGATGTGTGTCTGTGGTGGGCACTTCAAATACATGGACGTCCCTACTGCTGTGTCTTGATTACTGTTTTTTCCCCCAAATTGTGGTATACATTTGTCAGTTTCTGTGAAGAACTGGGCTTTTTAGGAAATTATGTTAAGCATATTCATATAAAATCATTGAATGTGCACTAGAAATCCATCAGTGTGATCTTTCCTCCAGTAAATGAAAAAGGTAATAATTTCTGTCTTAATTTCACTGAAAGCAAACAAACAAAAAACCAAAAAAAAGCCCTAAAACCCCACAAAACAACCAAAAAACTCCAAAACACAAGGAAGAATTTCATAGAGATTTTTAAGTCAAATATGGGACTGTTTGAAGATTAAATTTTATCTTTCCAGATATGCTAGGAAAGGAAAATTATGCTGAGGATTAATTAATGTGCTTAGTTACATAGGTGAAATGCATGGCTGCCTATGTGTTTTAAATACTAACTGCATGTATATAATCATGCAGTGCAATACTGTGTTGAAGGATATGCCTCTAACAGAGCTGTAGAATCAGAGGAAGAGGTAAATGAAAGCCTATTAGATGAACTCTTTAAAACTGGGCAAAACAACAAAAATATTTTATCAGTATTGTTCCATTTATATTTGAAAATTGTACCAACATAACTTCTGTTGTAAAGCCTCATGTTGTAAAGCCACAATTGTTTGGCAGTGGAATAAGATAGATAGACAGGACTTTTCAGTTATATTTTGATAGTTTTTGAGAAAGTGCTTAGAAGTTTTGAGTTCCTAAATTCTGACAGATTATTCTGAAGTACAGGGGCATGCTATGCTGCACTTCAGTAGAGTGAATGATCTGAATTATGTACTCACAGATTGAAAACTGGTTTCTAGGTATTGAATAAAGGTATTTTAAAATGAAAGGTAGATGGAGATATAATAACTGTAGCTACCTTTCTATTATTAATTAATTGCTTAGAACTAGAATGTAGCTCATTGTACATGTACATTCAGGGCTCAGGGAATAGTACAGAGAGATGTTTTACTATATCGTAGTCACTGCTTAAAAAATCCACAGTTAGTCACTGAATGTAAGATGTTAGCACGAAAGTAATCAGTAATGCAGGAGGGAACCTAATTTTGAAGTATGTGGCCTAAAATTAAGTAATTAAAAAATTAACCTGAGTTAGAGATGTTTCTGAGCTCTATCCCTGCTTTTTCTGGGAAGTAGAGGGCATCAGCAAAGAGCTCTCAAAGTCAGTCTGCTACTACCAGCTGGCAAGGGAACCATGAAAATGTGTCCAGTTTTTTAGTGAGTGAATAAATTAAATAGTGACAATATTAGTTTCTAGCCCTTGTATTTGTGGAGAGAGTCATCAAAGCATGACCTGCACACTGACCATTTACTTACTCAGTGCCTCTGCTACAGCCTCTTGCCCTCTTAAAGGCTTTGCTGATCAAAAGCAGACTAGACTTAAGGGGTTTCTATTATTATTTGTATTCATTTTCATCTTTCCTTTGGGACAAATATGCCAAGGATTCAAAAATAATAACCATAAAATCATGGCAAAGGCAGCAGGGAAGGGAAATGGGCAAAACAAAATGCTGTAAGCAGGCACTGGCAATAGGAGATGGGTAGCTGGTGTTTCAGGTGACAGAGGGGCTGCTAGGCTGCTACCACCTCTTTGGGGGATTTAACCTGACAGAATCAGGGAGGAGGCTGGGGGTGGGCAAGAGGTTGGAAGGGGACACAGCTGTGACCCACACTGACCAAAGGGACACTCCATACCATATGAAGCATATAAAGCCGGGGAAAGAAGAAGGAAGTGGGGAAACGTTTGTAGTGATGGCATTTGTCTTCCCAAGTTGCCATTATGCTTGATGGAGCCCTGCTTTCCTGGGGATGGCTGAACCCCTGCTTGCCATGCAAAGCCTTTGCTTGTGTGTGTGTGACTTTTGCTTTACCTGTTGAACTATCTTTATCCCGACCCACAAATTTTGTCCCTTTAACTCTTCCAATTGTCTCCCCATCCCACCTGGGGGCAGTGAGTGAGCAGCTGTGTGGGGCTGAGTTGCTGACTGGGATTAAACCACAACAAATAAGTTCTGTGTACTGACATTGCAGCATCAGGCAGATGGTTTGGAAATTTTATAGAAGGGATCTTACAGGCCCCAGTTAACATCTGACACCATGAGCAATTTCACACACTAATTGCATGCCACATGCTTGAAAAGTGAAGTATTTCAGTGAAAGAGAAACAAAATACACCAAACACTTTGGAGTTCAACATTACCAATAATCATTACCTGTAAAAGCAAGGAAATATTTTCCATAAGAGCGAGAACTTGAACTGTGCCCATTTCCCTGCATTCTCCATGGGGTGCACATGCAAATCTGGAGACCTACTTTTCTATGCAGTTAACCTTCCTCCACCCGTATGGGTGTAGTGCCCCTGGGGACAGTGAGAGGCAGAGATCCTCTGCCAGGCACTCCAGCTCTGGGGCATTCCTCTGCCTGCATCTGGGGATAATGAGGCTTCCCCTCCACCTCAGGTGCTCAAGAGATTAGCACATGAAAAGTCTTGTTTAAAGCAAAGTGTTATGCTGTTATTTCGAAGAGGCCCGAGTTGTTTGACCTTAAGTGTGTCAGCTAAAATCACACCTTGACATACACATAGAAACTCAACTTGGGGGAAGAGGTAGATAAGCCAACCCTATACAGTTGCTTTGTATTTCATATGAGATATAAAGATTTTTCTTCAAGATTCTTTTTGGTTTTTAAATGGCTATTTTTTCCCTAACGGTGGAGATTTTGACCAAGGAAATGATGGTGGTAACCATCACCTGCAAGTGATTTGGGATGAAAAGTATTATCTTACTATCAGTATGCTGTTGTGAAGAGAATTTTTTTTCGTTAAATGCTTATAAAATTCTTTAATGAAAAATAGATCTGGAATCATAGGAATTTACAGAATCTAACTAATCAAATTTTATAGTATGGCTAGCGCAGGGTTTACCAGAAGCAGGAGTTTAACAAGTACATAAAAATTGCCTCAATGGCCCAGTCTTCATTATTACTATATTTGAATAAAGGTAATAGGTGTCACACCTTTCAATCACAGGCATCGTTAGTTTTATACCATTGATTCTTCTTAGATTGAGTGTAAACATCCAGCTTTAATGATTTAAAAAACCCAAACAAAACACCAAAAAACAGTCTGCAAACAAACCTAGGGCTTGTGCCCTTCTTGATTGCAGCTGGATTGCATCTGGGGTGGAACAGCATTAATTAGAGCTGCTGTTGGCATCTTCCAGGGGACTTCTTAGGGTGGTAGAATGTGCTCCAGCTCAGCTGTCCTCACTGCACCTGGACTGGTGAAGTGGCAGGGGGTTTGCACGTTGAGGGAGAATTACTTTGTGTTTAACACAACAGATACCTAAGAGAGGAGATACTTCTCTTTTAAATTAGCAGACCACCTTGGGGTGTATGCCTTGAGTTTCTATATATTCCCTAGATTTTCTGGAAGGAATACACATGGGAGCTCTTTGCCAACATGTAGTTTTACACATCTCCCAGTGAACTCAGATTCGTGTAGCAATTGAGGATTTTGGAGAGAGTTGTGAGATTTTGTGGGGGTTTTGGATTGGATTAGATTTCTCGAGTCATATGGGGGTCTTGCTGGGACATGTTATAAATGTGAATTATAAATTGTCATTTAGGAAAATGGTGTTGAATCTACTGCCTCCCACCCTTCTCTCTTTTTGGAAGTGTGTGTCTTGAAGAGTTTTTTTCAATGCAGTTTGTGGACTGTTTGCGTGGGGTGTAATAACCCAAAATGTTTCCCATGTGTGGGAAAGGGCTGAATAAGGTGTGTCTTGGAATCCTCCAGCAAATTCCCTATGTAGAGGGGCACGGATGTATGAGTTGGGAAGTTACAGGCCTTGGAGGGCTTGAAAAGCAAGGTTTACAGCCTGGAAGGGAGTGAGTAACAGTGACTGTGGCAGTGTAAAAACATTGTAAATCCACAGGTTAGATGATGGACTTTCGGTGAGGGTGTGCTTGTGTCTGTAAGAGCAAGACACAGACTTGTCCTGAGGGTGCTCCTTGCCTCCCAGGAGCTGGAGTCCCAAAGCAAGCTGCTTATGTCAAAGTGGTGTAACCATCACTCTGTTTATAAAACCCAGCAAGCACTGACCAAACTGTACATGTTCAGTCATTCACTCAGCCAGACTTTTTTTTTCTCTTTAACTGCTGGCTTACCACCACATTAGCTGTTATAGCTTGACATCAAATTTAGTAGCATGGTTTATATTTTTAAATACTTTGTGTTGTTACGATGCCTCTCTTTCTATCTTCTCCTTTCCTCATAGAAAACACAGCAGAGAAGTTTAAGAAATTCTCTCAGAATTACACCATTTTTTATGAGAAAGTGTGTATTATTTTTAGTACCATTTAAACTTTTTCCCCCTCCTTTTCCTATTTTTTAAGAGACATATTGCTGTTCTTTTGCCCTTTCCCAGCTGCCTGGAGTATTTTTAAAAAAGTAGTTCAAGAGGACATTGCAGACTTGTTAAATCTGAATTTTGGCAGAAAATTTTAAACTTTTGCTACAGCACTTCAAAGTTAGGAGGAACTAGAGTTTGAAAATTGATGCAGATATAAGATGGCATATTTAATGACAGATGTATCTATAGAAACCTGTTAAGATGCAGATTATCCCCCTGGGGAGGGGAGATCAAAACTGCCAATCTATAAAATATACTTGTTAGGGGGAAGGCATGGAATCTATCTCTGTGAGCACTTTGATTGCAGGGGACAGTGTAGCAGCATGTGGCATCATAACCTAAGAGCAGACAAATCAGCTTGATGACTTTCAAAGCCAAGAATACTGCTGGAGGCAAGGGTACTCCAGTCTAGAAGAAATTAAAACATATAGAGACTGTTATTAATTCCAGATCTATTTTTGTGTAGTCAAATCTGTATGCAAATCCTCAGCATCTCATTTTGGCAGATTAATCTAAAAGTGAAGAGCGGTATGTGAAGGGAATGTAATGATAAAACACCAGAGATGAGCAATATTGCAGGGGAAAAGATGTAAGCTGTGTAGTTGATGTGAGGGGCTCTTTGTGAACAGAAGCAAATAATTTTGCTTATTTGATTATTTTATTATTTTACGAGGAAGCAACACCCTTCTTTCTCTTCTTCCTTCACATTTTTCCCCCCAAATTAAGGTGTCCTTTCAGAATGGAAATACATGACCCAGCATTGTGTTTCTGATGTGTCTCCTGTAGTTTAGCATTCTGGAGGTAATCATCCAAATAACTATGATTTTTATTTTTCAAAATTCTAATCTGACATCTCATTTTAAACATTATGCTGGGAGTGAAAGTAACTGTATGTAATAAAAAAAATCAAATTACAAAACAGATATTAGACAAGATGTGTTTGTGCATGTGGCTGACGGCCACTAGGACTGTGAAGGCTGCACAACAGTGTAGAGACAAGTAACAGATTGTGAGATTAGACACAGGAGCAGTCATTGCTTTCCAAGGCCTGTTCTTGTGTGTGCACTTCGCAGGTGCTGTGATGGGCAGGGTGTGGCACAGTGTGATGGAAATGGTTTGGAAAGACTGCATCTCATCCCAGCTATCTCTCAGCCTGTAAGTGTCCCTGATCTGGGAGTCTGCTACTATCCATGTGTTTGGCCCAGCATAGGCTGGTGTTTGCAGAGATGCAACCCAAGTTATTTCTCCCTGCTACTGCAGCTGAAGATGAGAGTCTAAAATAGATACTTCTTTAGTTTCTGCTATCCATTCATCAGATTCTTGGCCTCACTCAAGTTATTTGGAGTGATCAGAGGGTAATTCTGTGTTAGCAAATAGCTCAACCCAGTAGGAGCAGATCAGCACCAACCTTGGTGGCCAGTTCTCTATATTTACTCCATGTACTCCACGTTTGCTTTGGAATAGATTTGTTCTGGTCTTCTTGCCCAAATGTTCCCAGTACTCAGATGGTACAAAGCCATCTAAAAGACCAGTTATTTTTTCACACCCTTATGACACCATTACGAACTGGAGCACAGCTGGTGCACATCTGGAGCAGACCTTATGGTTTAACTCCAGGGCACACCAGCCCCAACCTACAGCCTAAAATGACATGTGAGAGGTGGGGAAGTTGCTTCAAAATCACGGTGTGGCTCTGTACCAAAACGCTGCCCTAGCTGGCAAAATGAGGATTCCCCTGCCCAGAGCTTGGGGACTAAAGGAAAAAGCAACAATGACGCCTTAGTGGGAGTAGGCCATAGGTCAGCCAGCAGGCATGAAAGTCAAAGTGCTGCTGCTCTGGCTGAAGCAGTGTCTGTCCTCACAAAAAGAGGAGCATCACCAAATGTAGTGACAGATGAAATTCCTTCCTCTCACTGCTGTGGATTTTGTCCACTGCCATTAGAACTGTAATATAAAAAGGTTGTTTGCCAGTATGAGTCTCACTGGTGTGTGGCCACTGGCATGCCCTAGTTCTGCCCACACCTTTTGGTAGGTTGGTGAGGTGCACCTTGCAGGCAGTAGTTTTGGCCCCATCTTCCCATGGGCCTGGGGTGGTGACAGAGGGGGAGTGGGACCTGTGGCAGTGCTGCAGTGACACTGTTTTCCCAGGAGGTTTGAGCACACTCAGAAACATGTTTGCACAGGTAAGATTACAGATTTGACACTAAAGAAGGTTTCCATGTTCACTCAGTGAGATTTGGCATTTAAAACCAGTGGAGAACAGGATGATTGGCCATTAAACGTCTGTTTACTGTGCTGAGGTAAATCTGCTTGGGTCAGACTATTCTGAGCTTCTCCGAGATTATTTGTACCTTGCTTTCTGACTGTTATTGAAAAGTAAGTGGTAGTGCTGATTCTGTCACTGTGGAGGAATCTTCCAACCTAAGTGTATGACTAAGCCAGGAGATATTCTCTCTATAATACAAACTAAATACAGGATTTCTTTCAAATATATAGGTGAGCCCAGTTGCACAGGTTTGCACCATGTTTTCCAGCTGGCAGTAGCATCTCATATCATACTCCTGGTTAGGCAGAGCTTCTCTCTGACCTCTTCCTTCTCTTTGATGCAAGCTTACCTCCTCCTCCTTTTTTAAACTGTCACACTCTACCCATTCCTTGGAACAGGGATGGGTTTTATCTTCGCGTCTTGGCGAAGGCTGAATGCACAGTCATTTAAAAACAGATCAATTTTTATCTCATTTTTAGTCTATAGAATTAGCTTTACAAAGGAAGTGTGCGTAGGGTGTTTATTGTTGCTATCCTGTGTTTCGATACATTTGACAAATAGGGCTACTTATTACCTTGCAAGCAGGTTAAAAAGTGCAGTGGAATGTAAGCAGAAGTGGTGGTATGTAGCGTAATCATGTCAGCAAATGAACTCTAGAATTGGTTGTTTTGCTGTGCCTGATCTTGGTCCTGGTTTTGCTTATATGAAAAAATGTAACTTGTATGAACTCTTTCATAGGAGGAGTAACAAATACTGCACAGTATCAAAACAGGCTCATGGTCTATGATCCTAAGCAGGTGGGTATCTGTGTTGTATGTTTTTTCTCAAATGTTTTGCTTCAAACAGGTCTCCTGGCAAATACATACAATGATTTTGTAAGGCTAAAAGCACTGACCATTTGATTTAGTGGTGTTTTAAATTCAGTGTGTACTGATGTGTGAATTTAACAGAGTAATGGAGACCCTGACGACTTATTATGTTTTTTAAGCCTGTAGGCATTAGAACCATCTTAGATTAAATATAGAAATGTGCTTTAAATCCGCTGTATTTGTCAGTATTTATTTTTCTTGTTCATTTTTTTTTGGTACCCCGGCAGCCCTGGGCAATGTATACTCAAAGTCAGTGTCCCAAAACCGCTCCGTGTCATTGGCATTTCTGCTTTGAATTGCATATATGAGCCTTTTTGTTTCCTGTATATTTTGAGAACTGTACTACCTGGCTGTGACTTATTCTGCTGCCTGCAAGGGTGCCTATCATTTCATTACCCAAGCACCTAAAATATCTTTTAGGGATTATTTCATACATTATGTATGTGTTTTGATTAGGTTAGCATGGCTCAGTAACCATTTCAGAGGGTTAGGGCATGGTTATGCCCTCTTGCTTGTATTAGGAATTAAAAGTCCTAAGCCTGCAATCAGAGTTGCAAAGCCTGATTTACACCCACGTGGAAGAATATTGACTTTTCTGATTGTAAGCTAGAGGCATTGATTGCTGTATTTGGAACCAAATTGTGCCAGGTGATACTTCTGTGTGGTTCCCACTGACTTTATAAAGCATAGCACATACAGGGCCCTGAAGCAGAAAGCAGGTGATGACACACCTGCCTCTTTCTTTTGGAGGTGCAGTTTTATGCATCAATTATACAAATGCTGACTGTCCTAAATTCAGGTAGTACTTACAGGCAGCAATCTTACTTTGCTTATGATGGGGGTGCATATTTAGATACTGTGTCTCTACTGTGTATCTTTCACCCCAAAATACCAGTGGCAGGGCTACTTCAGCATGCTGTGCCGACAGCGAGAAACCCAACCTGGCACGCAAAGAGTTACAGAAGAATTGTGCGCTTGCATTCTTCAAACGAGGTCCGCTTCGTGTTTGTACACACAGGCTCTTTTTAAAAATTCTGCTGGCATATTGTTTACGGTGGGTACTGGAAACCATCACATCTGCTTGCATCTCGCACAGAATCTCAATAACTCTATCATTCAGCACCAGCGCTTGCTTCTGCGCGAGGCCTTTGTGGCGAGTCGATAATGCCTGCCATCTGCCACAGAGCACACAGCTACCTGCCAACAAGCCGGCTGGGGTGACCTCTGCTTCCCCACCACTGATTAGTATTCACACACCGGCTTATTAGAAATGACCCCACCAGGCCCCTCTGTTGCTTTGCCTTTGCAGCGCTTTGCGGCTCACCTGGCAGGCACTGCAGTGGAGGAAGCTAAAGATATAATCAGGGGATGCAGGCAGGCTTTGCAAAGCAGATGGTGTCTATAGTCTGGTGTTAAGAGACTGGACTACTAATGCAAACATTAATGCCTAATATTCAACTATTACACATTGAAATGTATAGCTATATATCGTGGAGGTTAAAAGGCAGAAGTTTTAGAGGCTCTTGAGTTACCGCAAGCGGTAGCACATGTATCGCAGAGAATTTCCTCACAGATTTTAACTTCCTCCACTTAAATTAATCTCATCTGCTGCCAGGTTGTTTGATTTGGTAACTGTAACAGGAGCAATTGTTTTCTTAGGTTTAAAATACTGTGCTTTAATCCCTCATCTTCAATTTCTTCTTGCCTGTCCCCGTAACAGGTAGAATTCTTGAATATTGTTAATGAGTAAGAAAAATATGGAAAGGATGTTACTGTGTAAGTTCCCACAAAGAAAGGGTTAATGTTAAACCAAATGCATGAATCATTTGAGAAAATTCTTTAGGAAATTATTTTTCCCTGTTGCTTCGTTCCCCAAGGATAAGATCAAATAAGCTTCTGAATAACGAAAGGTAGAAGAATCTCTCTTCTCTCATAACAGAGCTCATTGGTACAGATAATTTTAGCACTGTATACAAAGCAGACATCTAATAGTCTGGCTTAACCTGCATTTATTACTGTATTATAAATTAAAAGGATTTTTGAAACCTGATGATCTAGACAGAAAAAATACAGAGCAAGAAATACTACTGAATTAATGACTTTAAATGTGAGAACTGTAAACCACATGTTGAAAGTCCAGTATGTCTAGTCAGTGTTAGAACCAACACACATGTCTAACATATGAACAAGACAAGTATGTACACTTGTGATTCCTGACCAGGGGTAAGAAGAACACCAGTAACATGCTTCTGTTTATTGTACTACTAATATAGGTATGTCTTTGAGCAGCGCTGAGAAAAGTTCTCTCTTTCTCTTTCCAGAATAAATGGTTAAGCCGTAGCCCAATGTTGCAGAGGAGAGTGTATCACTCCATGGCTGCTGTCCAAAGGAAACTTTATGTGTTAGGTGGGAATGATCTCGACTACAACAACGATCGGATCCTGGTCCGGCACATAGACTCCTACAGCATAGATGCTGACCAGTGGACACGTTGCAGCTTCAACATGTTGACAGGTCAGTATTGCACACCAAAAGGGGAACTTGCTACTTTTCACTTTAGAAGCCTCTAGTATGTGGAACTCCATGCCTTTGCTACAATTGATTCTGATTTATGGACTGTCGGCAGCCAACAAGACACTTTTGATTACAGTTCTGGCATTCAGTGCTCTACAAAACCTTTGTTTTAGCACATTGCACACTAAATTTATAAGAAGATGCACATAAATTTAATTTAATGAAGCAGTCAAAAATAATTTGTCATAATATTACTACCAGTACTGTTTTTTGATTTTCCATAAGCTTGCCTGCAGTCATAGGTTTAGCTCTCTGTTTGAGTGTACAAGAGACTGATGTGTCTCTACCATGATAACATAATTCTATAGTGCTTTCTGCTGGCATTATGGGGCAAAGTTTTCACCAAAATCCATTAACCCTCAGTTATTTCTAAACAGTGTCTTCTTAATAAATTACCCAAAAGAAGGTGTCCTTGTTGGAATTCTGTCAGATCAGGAACAAGTCAAGCATCTCAGTTAGCTACAGGGTCTCTAAAGTTCTGCTTGACTTTCGCTAGGAAGAACTAGTGTTACAGTTGGAACTTGCAAAGCATTGCAACTCACCGTCCCTGCCACCAAAGTTCACCTCCACCTGATAAAATTCCCAGATGTACTACCCCTTTGAATCCCTGGGAGACATATAGAATCATAGAATGGTTTGGGTTGGAAGGGACATTATAGGTCATCTAGTTCCAACCCCCTTGCCATGGGCAGGGACACGTTTCACTAGACCAGGTTACTCAGAGCCCCATCCAACCTGGCCTTGAACACCTCCAGGGATGGGACATCCACAGCTTCTCTGGGTAAGCTGTTCCAGTGCCTCACCACCCTCACGGTTGAGATTTTTTTCCTAATACCTAATCTAAACCTACTGTCTTTCAGTTTGAATCTATTCCTCCTTGTCCTGTCACTACCTGCCCTTGTAAAAAGTTCCTCTCAGTCTTTCTTGTAGGCTCCCTTCAGCTACTGGAAGGCCACAGTTAGGTCACCCCAAAGCCTTCTCTTCTCCAGGCTGAACAAACCCAATTCTTTCAGCCTTTTCTTGTAGGAGAGGTTCTCCATCCCTCTAATCATCTTTGTGACCTCCTCTGGACTCACTCCAACAGGTCCGTGTTCTTCCTATGCTGGGACCCCAGAGCTGGATGCAGCACTCCAGCTGGGGTCTCCCCAGAGCAGAGCAGAGGGACAGAATCACCTCCCTTGACCTTTTGACCAGGCTACAAGACAGGCATATGACATGTTCGTAGAATAGCACCAACATTAGCTTTGCAGAAAAGGACGTGTCCTACTAAACAATGTGAGGTAGCTACCTCTCCACGATCTCCACCTTAAGAAGCCTTCTAAACCTTTCTTTCTGTCTGCCCAACTGGCAATAAATGTGCCTGTTGCACTACATAGTGTAGGTTGTTCTAGGGTTGTATTTATCCTTCAAAACTTCCAAACTTGTTCAGACCATTGCCATCGGGATGAACTTGTGCAGCAGGTTCTGCCCTTTTTCCCGTACTTGTACCTGGCGGAGTGATGGGGTGAACAGGTGTGGGCAGCACGTGAGGGGCACTCATCACTCTCAGCTGCCGTGTCTGTTTGGATGTTCATGTCCAGTAGTAGCTGAGAGGCAGGTGGGGACTGTGCCTGTCACCTGTGAAACACGTGTACACAAACTGCTGCCACAGGGAAGAGGGCAGATGGTCCCTGCACAGCCACATTATTGCTCATCTTGGGTGTCTCTGGGCAGCACCGTATGGGGCTCCTGTGGAGAGCAGGGAACAGCCCTCACACTTCACCTTCACTCCAACATGTTGTGAATTCTGAAACACTCAACCTACTGCCAGGTGGATTTGCATCCTATTACAGAACTCCAGCATTTGGTGTTAAAAGGGTTAATTAAACACTGAAACTGGTTTCTATTTCCTTCTTTGCTCTAGGTCAAAATGAGTCTGGAGTTGCTGTCCACAATGGTAGAATATATTTAGTTGGTGGCTATTCGATTTGGACAAATGAGCCTTTGGCATGTATCCAGGTGAGTGATTTATGCTTCTTTTAAAGTGTTTTCCAATAATTTTGCATGGATAAGTTTTGCACAGAGGTTATTAAAAAGGAAAATACATGTGAAGTGAAGAGATTAAGGGTATTTCTTATGAAGCTACTGAACCTGCATAAACACAGAGAGGAAATACTGTGGATATTAAAAATACTTCCAGATGAGTCAATAGATGCGATTCCTCTGAGATATTCCAGTAAACGAGGATTGAGCTGTCTTTCCTTTGGCAAGGTTTGCATAAAATAATGTGTGTATATTCACAGGTTACACAATCAAGTTCAAAAGAGTTGCAGAAATGGATGACAGGGCACAGGCTAAGAAATTTTCAGCCTGTCCTGTGATTTATTCTTTTTTTCTTTCCAAGTTGTGTTTCTGAAGGGCAGCCAGAGTTAATGAGTTGCTCATTGACCAAGTTCAGTCAGCCTGCAAACTGCCCTAGTGCTTACTGCTTTAAAGCTTCAGTGGAAGTTTTTTGATCCCTGCTGTAGGCAATAGGTTGTCCAACAAACTCTTCTGCTCTCCCATCTCTTGTATAAGAGCAGCTCACCTACAGATCCATGACTTTCAGGTATTCCTGTACAGAAATTAGGAATTCTTTCCTTTCTGCAGGTTTCTGAGTGAAGAAGTTCTGCACAACAGCCATTGCCAGCAGGGCAGTTACAGAAACTCTTGTTTATGTCTCCATTTCTGCACTTTTGCTTATACTTCCATTAGCTTCCAACTCTTTGGGACTTAGGATTTCACCTCCAAATTTTTCCATAAGACTACAAGTAAGGCTTCGCATAAGAAGGAAATACATTAGGATGCCGAGCTGCTGGTCTTACAATGTACACTCACTAGCATGAGTTTGTAAAGATCATTGGTCATCCAAGACAAACAGTTGAAACCATGTTCTGGTCATAGTATAATTGGATTTTACTAAGTTGTTGGATACCATACCTAACAATTTGTTGGAAAAAGTCATTCAGACTGGCTGTGCAAACACTAGTGGGTATATAGTGCTTTAGATGGAATGATAGCACAGTATAGAGGTGGTGGCTGTACTCCACCAATGGGCTCCTTCATAATCAACAGATACTTTACAGTATTGCACCTGGGCTTAAATGCGGCTTAGTGACAAATGAAAATGATCCTGGGATCTTGCTATCTTAAGTGGACATTTGTCCACATCCCCAAACTAGTTGTGAATTGGCAGCCTGCCTGACACAAGTCCCACATCAAAAGGAAAAGAAGCATAATGAGTGATTTGGCAGAGTGTGTGCTGCCCCTTCTCAGCTGCTGGCAGAGTGCCTGGCTTTAACCAGCATTCCTAGTCCTTTTATCTTCAAATTGAGGAAAACTGAGGTTGCTCTCTCCTTTGGAAGTAAAAAATCCACTTTTTCCATATACCTTTACTTTCTTTAAGTCAGTCATTTATTTGGCATTTTCATCTTCTGTAGAGCTTCCGTTCTGCTTATATACCATCAAAGCTACAAATGATTCATGCTCTGTGCCAGCAGGAGCCCGTCTGTGCAGAGTAACCCACATGCATGGCTTCGTGTTCCTGCCAGGAAGGAGGATCCAATGTCACTGTTTGCTACTGAGTGCCTGAGCACTCAGGTTTCACTTTGGGTGATGAGAACAACAAATGGATCACTAGAACAATAAAAACAACCTAAAAATTATCTGAGACTACCTTTCTGTTTGGATTAATAGTACATACTTGTGGTGTGTGGCAGCAAATTTGTTCCAGCCTTCTTCTGCAGTGCTGAAAATATTTCGTATGCTTCGACCTGCAGGTGCTGGATGTT
The DNA here is from genome assembly GCA_013396655.1 of Campylorhamphus procurvoides. NCBI lineage: Eukaryota > Metazoa > Chordata > Aves > Passeriformes > Dendrocolaptidae > Campylorhamphus > Campylorhamphus procurvoides. The sequence continues at coordinate 649,501 of WBMV01006327.1, read as the reverse complement.
AGCAAGGAGGGGAAGGAAGAGGTATTCTATGGGCCTACGCTCCCCTTCGCTTCCAATGGAATAGCTGCATGCTTTCTTCCAGCTCCTTATTTCACATGCCCCAACCTTCAGACTCTACAAGTGCCTCACCACAGGATCGGCACAATGTGACATTCCTTGTACTTCACAAAATCAGAAGTGGAGGGGGAAAACATCGGACTCTGTGCGTAGAAAGATTTCTCTGGATCATTGAGAAGAATCAATGCACACGGACTGCTGCTTTACCATCACACATTTGTCTTAAAGTCAGATCACAACAGGCAGATAGGAAGGTACAAAAACTGTCTGCAGTTTCTCTCCTCTGCCTCGGATACAGAAGCACATACATGAGAGCATTTGACGTTTCTGCTGGTGACTACTTGCTATATGTCTACTTCATTTCCTTATGCAATTTTGTAAGGCATTGTGGATGCTCTCAGCTCCTCCTGAGCTGCTCTTCTTTGGAGTCTTCATATTCAGTTGTTCACCAATGGCGCTTTCAAAGACGATAGAAAGCTCTGTTTATGTTGATAAAGATGATATCATACTGTGGTAATTATGCAACTTACTTGATACCTTTGGCAAAAAGAATAACAAATATGTTGACTTCCAATTCCGAACTCTATCGTTTATAGTTTCTCATTTAATAATGCTTCATTTGAAATTTAAATACTTCAAAACAGATTAAAACAAAACTAAAAAACAAACAAGCCCTATAGGACATGAGGAACAGATAAAAATTGTCTCAGCTGAAAGATACTGAAGCCTCATGGTTAAATTCAAGTCTGAACTGAATTTGTTTGTCTGAGAATCTAAAGATTGTTTGGGATGTCATTTACCGAGATCTACTATTGAATAAATGTTACCTTCTGTCATATGATCAGTTCTTCCTGACAGCTGCAGTCTTTTAATGGTGGAGATCAGCCTCCTTACTGTATAATTAAAATGTGCCATTTACTTAATATTTTTAATATCCAGTTTGCAAGGGGTCACCACATTTACAATTATCAATGAACAGTCTCATTTTGTCCAACATATGGTCCCACAAATCATTGGTCTCCAGAGGCTAAACAGGTGTAGAACAATGTCGGTATTTATTTATTTATTCTTTCAGTTTATATAGTGTGTCTCTGTTCCTTTCTCCAGGCATATGCCAGCTCACAACAAATACTCTAACCTGGTATATTTTGGTTTTGCTTGGCTACTGCAGTCCTTGTCTCTTATTTCTGTGTTTTATTTACATATCTAACAAAAATTTCAATGTTTGTAAATATTAACCAAGCATGTAATTAAATCTCCCTCTATTTCTGATTTATGGGTACTCTGCACTTCTCTGCTTTACCTGTGGATCAGCTCCCTGCCACCGTGCTGTCTGAGCAGGCCTATCAAATTCCTACTGATGCTCCTGCAAATGCCATATGCAGAACATGCTGTGGCAATGCCTGCTGGACAGGAACAGGTTTGATTTCGTCCAGTGAGCAGTGTGTTCAAATCAAATGCATCTTTTAACTTCTAAGGGTCTGGTTACGGGGAGGTAACTTTATCACCATTTGAGTCTCCTGCTCTGGGCAATGTACTCACAGAACATCACCTTTCCTTTTCCAGTGCTTCACAGGTTACAATGTTTTGTGGGGTTTTTTGCTGGGCTTTCTCACTCTCATTGCCTAGAGCAGAGCTGCAGCTGCGCAGTCTTTGCCTGGTGCAGTGACTTGTGTTGCTAACATTGTCTCCCTCTGTGCTTCAAGCAAACCTACATCCAGGCAGTACTTTTGTCTGTACTGCATGGGAACTGTATAGGCTGTACATCAAAATGTATTTTAGTTTCTTGTTTTAATTTGATATCCTGGAAATGTGCATGCAAGGGAGAGCTCTCTTAACAGGCCATTTACAGTTTAGAAATCATTTTCCTGTGTGAGCTGCAGGGCCCAAGCCCAGCGAGTATCTGGACTTCAACTTTTGTGTGACTTTCAGGGACACAAACATATGTATCGTTCTCAACAGGAGGGTAGCCAAAATAATCAAAAGGTGTGTGCAGGGGCTTTGAGCCTCATCTTGGAGATACCACACCAAGTGGGTGATCAGCCTTTGCTCCAGGGGCAGAACTGACATATTCTTCCTATTTTGCAGGTGATGGGAGGATTATTTTCTCAGCCTTTGTAAAGCTCAGTGCCCTTCTGGACAATAGTGCAAAGTATGATTTGTATGCCTCAACTTTGAAGGCTTTTATTCCTAGGCCTCATAGCTTACCACAGCCGTAGCTACGGAATAATTTCTGAACTAACTGCTGCTTCTGGAGAGCACGGGAAGGGATTACGATGAATCTGGCTCGCTGTTGAGCGGTGGCACAAAGCGGCAACAGTGACCTGCGTTTGAGAAGCAGAGGGGGGCAGCTTCCTTATGCAAAGCAGCATGTGCCTCTTGGTTTGTGGTCTGAAAGACAAGAAAGTTATTTATCATGTTTGTTCTGCCCTTTAGACACTTTTACTGCTCCGGTTGTTATCACCAATTGTCTGTGCTGTGAATAGCAGTTTTAAACAGCTGTGCAATTGCATTATATTAGTTAGGGGTTCCTCTGTCACAGAGCCTCAGGACAACACATATGCTCCTATTAGTGTCAGGATTCTGCTCTGGCTCTTAATCATCAGGCTCCACTAATTACAGAGAAGTCCCTCTTAGCCTCTAACTTTTTGTGCCACACTTTCCTATCTGGATCCTTTTGCTTTTGTTACAGGTTCTGCAGGACAGACGGGGGTGCTTTGCTGCACCTGAAGTCAGAAAATGCCACATAAACCTTGCCAGATGAGCACAACTCAGTTATTCCCAGGTAAGAAAAGAGAATGGTGTGGGTGCAAGAGCAGACAGAGAGCACCCTGCTATGGCTGAGGGGTCTCAGCTGGGGAGGGGTGGGGGTGGGAGAGCAAGGATGACTTCACCTGCAGCTGTGCAGGACTCCTGCCGACAAAGGCTGCTTAGTGAGCTGAAGCTTCTGAATCACCACGTCCTCGTTCTGCCATCTTTCCAGAGCGTCTCTGGCTTCTGAAACTGCCACAGTTCCAGATTCCTATGCGTGAGCTCCAGATCCGCCTCTGATGTTCTGAATTTTGTACCATTTTTGGTAAACATACAACTCCAAACCTAACCTTTGCCCCTACCCAGCCTACCAGTTTTGGTACATACCTCTAAAATGCAGGTTAGTTCAGTTTGTCCACGGAGCCTTAAAGTAGTCCAGAATAGGAATCTTTCCATGCCTGCTGGTTCTGTTACCAGTCTGATCACAGTGTGAGAGCTGATGCCAACACAAGTCATTTTTCTAGCTAGGAGTGTGCAAGGTAATGGGGCAGGTTGCAACCAGTGAGAACTCATAGCGCTTCAGGAAAGGTGAATAATGCAGCAACAGTTAATAACTGTCCAGTGCAATTCTGTGCCCCAAATTCCCTAGATTTACACATTTGCTACTTAAATCTGCAACTAACACTTTTGGGCCACAAGGTCTTGACAGCTGTACTGAAGAGCTGTTCTCTGATTTCCTCTTTTGGGCCACTTCTATAACAAATAATATTTCATCCTGTATACATCATATTTAACCTTTGAGTCCTAAAATGTGTTATCAGCTCTTCTTAGCTATAACTAACCACAAAGGAATCAGCTGCTTTGTATTTTTTATCTAAAAAATTCCCAATTTCCACAATCAGTGGCACCAACAGCCTCTTCTGCCCCTTAGGTGTTTCTTGAGCGTACGTGCTGACCAAAGACACGCTCACATGTTATGTGCCAGTGTGCAGCAATTCTGTTTCTGTGCACTAATGTCTTTTTAGTCCTTGCATTTCTAGTCGTGGCTTATGACTTTCTTCTTAATTTAACTGCTTTTGGGCAAAGCACCTGACTCAGACTAGCTGAAACTTCTGTAATTCTTTTTCCTTTAAGTTTTGCCTTCCCCAGTTACCCTCCCCCCGACCTGTAGACATTTAGTACATCAGTTGCAGAATCATGGAGAAGTAGATAATTGAATATTCACACATGCAGAAACAACACAGGCAGAATGTGGAACAATGTGGAAACAAGCGCGAAAAGAGGCGGCATCTGTTTATTGAAAATTAGAATGTAGAATAAATTAAGAGGGCAAGGTTAAAACACTTCATCTGCAGGCAGAGTTTGTAGGGGAGGAAGACTTTGCAGGAAGTTCAGCACAGAGACCGTATAAAGGGCTTATGCAGTTTTATTTTTGCAAACTTTTTTTTTTCCCTCCAAGGACATGTTAAAAAGGGATAAAAAGTGTCCACATAAAGAATGGTTTTCCAATAGAGATGATTATATATAGCTGTTTCACAGTAATGCCAGAATTAAAATGCTTAAAACGTTAATGTTGCAATGCTTCAAATACTGAAGAAGAGAGTAAGTATTTTTAGCAATACCCTCAATTCATGCAAGTAAATGCTGTGCTAATTTTTCTAACAGTGCCTATGCAGGTCAAGCACAGCCTTTCTAAAACAAATAATAAATTTAAACTTGTATTTTTAATGCCTGTTTTGGCGTCATTCCACAAGGAGGAGGGTAGATCCAAGATAGATGGACGTCTGATGGACTGAAAAATGCAGTGAATTCGGTTGGGACATGGAATTACTCTGCTGGCATTTCCAAAAGCCTGTAAAGATACCATATCTATGAATATAGGGTCTGAACTTTTACAGTTTTTTTTGTTGTTCTGTACATACCTTCACACTTCATACATTAAGCTTGCAAAAGGTTTACCATTTTAAAGCTGCTCAAGTAGACAAAAGTCATATCCTAGTCATTCATCATAAAACAAGCTTAATTATGCTAGGGCATATTGACACTGCATCAGATTTTTAATCCTCAACATAATTTTACAACCATTGCTAACAGATGGGCTGATTACACTGAATTTGAGTTTTAAGTAATAGTTAGAAATTCTAAAATATGATTAAACTGAAAATACCCATTGCATACACAATTTTCAGAAGCAACTGAAAGAAGGAAAACCAGAGTGCAATAAAACCTCTTTTCTGTTTCCTGATGGAAACATATTGCATTAAATGGACAGTTATCAAAGATCCTTAAATGGCCAAGCAGTGTATGCTATTGGCAGCTCCTCTTCTGTGCAATTACAACAGATACGCAGAACCTTCTTTCCATAGGTCTGCTGCTCTATTCAAGCATAAAAGGTGTGAATTTTTCTATTTCAGAAGCTATTTCATTGAAACAAGTGCCTTCTCCCTCTTTATTTTTTTTGTCATTGAAAATGAAAGCAAGGAGTAATTTAAATTACCATGTTCCTGCTCTTTAATAACAATAACAAATGAGAAATTCTTATATAATAGAGGTGCAACTTTGTCAGACTAATGGAAGGTGCATGTGAATTCTGAACAGAAGGTGTCTTTTTTTTTGTTACCATTTTAAGATTACTAAAAGTAAGATAAGCCAGACTTCCCTTTGCCTGACATTGTTCATCATATGCTGGACATCTGTTTCCTATCACAAGGATGATAACGGGTCAGAGGTGATCGTTATCCTGAATTCTGGAATAGGGAAAATACAAAAATTAAATACTGTCTGTTTAGCTCTCAGTTCTATATATTGCAGAAAGAAAAGGGTGTAGTAGTCCGCTTATATCCTGGAACAGTCCTCTGGCCAACGAGATCAGCGTAGCAAATGCTTGCAAGGCTCATGCCCCGTTCTTCAGACAGGTCTCCTGTCAGCATTATTAGCATTTCTAAATGAAAGAAGACACTGACCACGCACTAGGCTTGGGGGAAAAAAGCTTACTGAAATCAAATATTTTATTAAAACTTCACTGCCAAACAGTGATCCCATCGTTGCAAGTAACTGGTTAAGATTTCTGTTAATTTTTGGCTGGGGTAGAGTTAATTTGTGCTGAATGCAGGATGATAATATAGTTATGTTTTTGTTACTGTTGAGCAGGGCATACACAGAGCCAAAGTGTTTTCTGCTTCTCACTGCCACACTCGTGAGTAGACTGGGAATGCATGGGAAGGTGTGAGGAGACACAACTGAGACAGATGACCCCAACTGACCAAAGGAATATTCCATGCCATGTGACATCATGCCCAGTATATAAAATAGGGGAAAGAATGTGGAGACATTTGTAGTGATGGTGTTTGTCTTCCCAAGTATCTGTTCTGAGTGATGGCATCCTGCTCTCCTGGAGAAGGCTGAACACCTGCCTGCCCATGGGAAACACTGAATTAATTTCTTGTTTTGCTCTGCTTGTGTGCATGGCTTCTGCTTTCCCTATTAGATGGTCTTTCATCTCAACACGTGTTTTCTACCTTTTACCCTTCCAGTTCTCTCCCCAGTCCCACTGGTGGGAATGTTAGCAAGCGACTATGTGGTGCTTGACTTGGGGCTGGGGTTAAACTATGACAACACTCAGAATCGCTTAATACCACCAATTTTTCATTATATAGAAGGGTTTGAATGATGAAATTTCTCTGAACTAGGTACTCTAGGTACAACTTTATTTTCAGTGTCTTTTCACCATCAGTTGTGGAATTTATAACTGCAGTAAATGTCCATCCTTGCAAGCAGTGCAATTTTTAAACAACATACTGTGTGAGACCCTTTCCATGCAAAAAGTAAAATGCTGCCCTACTGCTACCAAAATGCAGGCCAAAGAAAGAGCCTATAAAAACAGCAATCAGGCTGTCACTTTATGGTGATGCTTCACACCAAAACTGTGGCAATGCAAAGCTGTCTGGAGTGGGGACCTGTTCGTACAGTCAGCCCACTCACCTGCAGCGTGTGGCGTTGGCACATCAGATCTGTCTTTAACTCAGACCACTGAAGTCTCTAACACTGTCTTGCACCCAATACTAGTTTGCCTTTCAGCCTTTGGTTAATACTGAACACTTCTGTGAGACAACAGCTTGACAATCAGCAGAGCCTTCTGCAGCAGCATGTGTGCCTGAAAAGAAGAGAATGAAGGAAGGACCCCAGGAGGTTGTGGAATGCTGTTGCTCTAAGCCTCTAAGAGGACTCTGAAGCCTGAGTGAGCTGGTGAAAGAACTGCAGCAGTGTCTGTCTGTGCAAATGTAGTAGTAAGATGGGTTGTTCTTGATGGGTGTCATTTGAGTATCTAAGCAAATATATGAACAAGGTCTGTAAATCATAGAATGATTTGTGTTGGAAGGATCCTTTAAAGGTCATCTAGTCCAAGCCCATTGTAAAAAGGAGGATCAGGTTTCTTAGAGCCTCATCCAACTTGACCTTCAGTGTTTGCAAGGATGCGGCATCTACAACCTCCCTGGGCAACCTGTTACAGTGTTTCACGACCCTCATAAAAAATTTCTTCCTTATATCCAGTCTGAATCTACCCTCTTTTAGTTTTTAAACCAAACCGCTCATTTGTAAAGTATTATTGGAAAGTTTAATTTAAATAATGTTCATTGTCTTAGGCAGTTTTTATACAGACAGCATCTAATAAGACATACTATATAATTACTTTTAATTTTCAGGGTTTCTTCTATATTGTACTTAAAAATCAGCATTTTCTTCTTTCCTCCTAACTGGTTTTGGACCGTTGTTTTGGTGTATGTTTGGTAAGTCAGCGTAGACCAGCACTCTGCAAGCCTTCCTCTCATTAATATTATCAGACGTATCAGTCACATCTGCAAATGTCCATATCAAATAAATAGACCAAACCAGATTGCCCATTTGCCAGTGGCTGGTGAATATGATGCAAAATGCAGTATTTCTGTCTGCATTAACTTTGTGACAGAGAAGAATGATAATTTCCAAACCGTTTAAATTAGTTTCTCATGCACCAGGAGCTGCTGCACATTTACATAAAGTCCTGTTGCTTTTTCAGAAACTTCCAACCACTACAGATTATATTAAATATGTCTTTAACAACCTACCAAACACATCATTAAATGTGTTGTTATATCTGCTCTATCCTTTAAAGTCACTGTAGTACTTCCTGAAAGTAAAAACTGGAAGACATTTGTTCTGTAATCTACTGGGTGATAGGACTCAAATTTCAAAGACATCTCAATCTCCCTTGGAGAGGGGTAGTTTGGTTGCGGTTTTTTGTCTGTTTTCATTTGGTTTTGTTTTTTGTTTTCTTTTTTTAAAAAAAAGCATTTTACAAGCACAATCCTCCTGAGATGAATGAAACTCCTCCCAGGTACAGAAGCTTACAAGAAGCTACAATGCAAGTTCAATAAGTCACTTTCATAATGAAAAGAACCTCCATGTTCTGCACTATTAAGTAGCCTAAAGAGGCTTTTAGTTACTGCATTATCTGAAGTACCGATAGCCAATTTAGGCAAGAAGATTATCTAGTTCAACTAGATAAGATTACTGTGACGAAAGAGGAGCTGCTCTGAACAAGATTTTGGGGATTTTTGTGGAGCTGTTAAGACACAAAAATAATCTTTCCTTCCCATTAACATTGTAAACTTCTGAAAAATGTGAATAACTTCGAAAGTAAGAGCCTGTTCACTAGCATTGCCATTAAAGGCAAACTTACCACTCTCAAAGTCCAGCAAGTAGTTTCAGAAATACTGATTTTTGAGGGAAGTGAAAAATGTGGATACCACAGCCATTAATGAAAGTTCCCTGAGGACTTTGGAAAAAAAATGCAGAAAAAGTTACAGACTTAGATCTGTCCTGGAAAGACCCATAAAAATATTTGAAAGATCCAACATTTCAGGCAAACAGGAATAATTACTAGCTTGTGATTGATCAAATGACAAGTATTTTCATAAGAAGTCTGTTGTCTCTTCCTTTCCCCTCACACCTAGTCTAAGTTAAGTGGAAAATTAACAGTGTCAAGACTAATTAAAAGACCATAGGGATCCCTGGAAAGTATGGGTTAATTTTAAGAACGTATTATTTAAATGGAAGAGAGCAGAAATCTGAACCTACCTTTTGTTTTATTACCCACAAAGACAACTAAGACATCTTACACTGGAATCAAAGACTTAAATGTTTTAATACAGGTGGAAGGTTAAGACAGCTATATACATTCTGTGCAACATAAACACAAGCTCTCTCTTAACAACACTAGCTCCATCATACTGGCACAACTCCTAGTGAATACACTGCATTTAACAAGTTGACTACCCCAGACAGCACAAGGTTTTTCTCGTTCTGCTAAAAGAATAAATTAGAAAGTACAAAGTTATGATTTTCTTAAGAATGGACTAAATAAGATTTTCAAAAGTACACTGTTAAGAGGGACAGGTCTCAGTGTGAACTGAGTTGTGAAATTAATTCTTTGAAAAACCTGTCTTCTATCTGTTTATATAGGCATTTAAATATATAATAAATAAGCTGCACCTTTCCATGGTCATCCATCAGTACACTGAGTTCATTTTCAGATCCATGACAATATTAAAATACCACAGAAATTTTAAAAAGGGGGGGGGGAACAACGACAAAATTGATAAGTGTATTTCCATTGTAAGATAAAGAACTTGTCTTGTGTGTTGTATAGTTTTAGGTATTGACAGTGTCACAACATTCAAGAGGAAAGAATTAATCACCAACACACTGCTAATCTGTCTCATTTTCCAGTTTTTGTATCTCATTTTGTCCAGCCTCTGCGAGGTAAGATAAGAGTCTTTTATAGGCTTCTCTGTTGAGGAAAAAAAAAAGAAAAATAAATATAACATTACTTAAACAATCTCACACATCCTAGGAGTAAAAGCATGTAATTCCCAAACTTATTGTTTACATACTGGCATAGTAAAACATGGAAACTTCCCCCCCACCTATTCAACTGTTTTATTTGCAGTGAATTTTTAACATGGCCAGGCTGGAGGAAGGATAAGGATTGCATTGTTTATGGCTGCAAGTGTAGTGAAGATGCTTAGGAGTCTACTTGTTTAGTAAACTTCTGTGACATAGAAATTCTTCATTTTAAAACATGGAGTTTCCAAGGCTTAGATGAGATTAGCATTCAGACTTCATCATGTTTGCTCTCTCATTTCTGCCTAAGAAATCACTGTGACTCACAGTACAGCACAGTGATGTGGCACTAACGGTGCAGGCTGGCACTAACACAGATTTAGACCCTCATCCTCAACCAAGGACAATGACTGTTTTAAAACAAACCAGGAATTCAGAAGGGAACTGTCAGTCAAGTGGATTTTCCAGAAGAGTGCGTATGTGCTGATGAGACTTTTCACCTTAAGTTCATTCTAATACTCTCCAACCTAGACAATGTAATTATTGTCAAAGTACTGCCTCTGACATTTAGGTATTTTCTAATTATCTGGTTTTGTCATGAAATATCAACTTGAGCAAACAAAACTGAAGTTTTCATACTAGTTTCCTTGCAATAACAACTCTGGACATCACCACTATAAGCAATTAATGCAACTTTGGAACTTCACTTCTTTTATATCTATCTGGGTTTGCACTTTAATATCTACACTAATTTCACAGAATATGTTAATAAAATGTTATTTACTGGCCAGGACTGAAGAGAGAAAATCCAGTATTAGTGTTCTTACAATAAAATGCTCATGGATGATCTCAGACTTGTTGGTTAATGGGGCACATTAAAAATACAAATTATTAATGCAAAACATCGACAACAGATTAGATAATATATACATTTTAAGTGATGAGGCTGAAAGAAATTTAGCTCTTCAGTAATCTCCAAGCATCTATTTCAGGAAGCTCAACTAACCTGCTTTCTTTCAGTATTTTGTAGATAATGGGATGAATTTTTCCATGATTAACAGCATTTAACAAGAACAAAAAATTGGCTATGAAATACATTATCAAAAGATGGAAAGCAGGTAGTATGGAAATCCTGCATATAATGGTACATCCAGCTGACCCTGGGTGAATTCTCCTAAAGGAAAGCAAATGTATTTGCTGGTAGCAGATAATAAAAAGTGAGTAATACAATTACAAATGAGTTAAATATATTTTTCTTGAAATGGAAGATTAATACCTTGTGACTACCCTCTAGTGTCTCATGAGTTAGATTCTTGCTCAACTCTCTTTTGGACTTTCTATAGCTCAGTCCCTGCCGACACACGCCCCAAAACTTCCCCAGGGTGAGAGGCATGACTAGGATCCCACCCTTTGACAGTCCCAGGATGTGCACTAATAAGAACACTGGGGCTGGTTCCTGGCTCAGACCACACTGAGCGTCAAGGGCAGCCTTCCAGAGAGCAGTACTAACACCTTTTGCCTCAGGTGCTGCACTAGGCAAAGCTTTCTGGAGTTTTGTAACAGTATTTGTATAGATGCTGAAAGTTCCATTCTGTGTCCACACCCAGAGACACGATGCTCTGTGTAGAGCTGCTCCCCTCATGTGCCATTTGCTCCTAATGCCAGATGGATTCACAAGTCAAATATTTCTGTCCTAAGTTCTTGGAGGGCAAACGGAGGAAGTGTGAGTCTGCAGTGCCTATCGGAGCCAGCCTTTTCTGGACACCCACAACTCTTCTATGTTTAGATTATGAGAGAACTCCTGAAATTAAGATATGGGTATTTCTTTTCCAAGCATCTCAGATTGTAATTGAATATACTATAATTTTATATACATTCTTTAAGACAGAGACCAAAAAGAAAATTCTTTGGGGCAGGATTTCTTTATTCTATTTTGCAGCATACAGTGTAGTGAGCAGAGGCAACCTGGCTTCACATAAATTCTGCTGGGGTCTGTGGACCCTAGTATCAAAGCATCTCTGAGAATATTTAGCAAAAACAGATGGCTTAAAACCACAAAAGGCTTGAGTTAAGGGAGATTTCTGGCTGAACAACCTTAAAAAAATCACTCATTTTTGAGTATCTGTGCTGCTGTCTTAAGATAAACCTCTCCTGCTTATTGTTAAAAAAAAAATTAAATAAAAAATCAAACCTCTGTGCAGCATTTCTTCCAAGACCTTGTTTGTGCTCCGAATCCTTCAGAGACTGTGTGATTGTGGGAATCAGGCTGGTAACTAACATCTGATCCAAGACTGCCACTGTTTCTAGTATGTTGAAAACCCGGTGATCATAGACGCCAGTATAGTCCTGGATAAACTGCCTGAGGGGGACACAGAGGCATTTAATGCAGGGTCAAAACTAGATGCAGAGAACATGCCAAGAACAACTGAAGAGTCTAATCAGAACAAGCAATCTGGCTGCATGGCAATTTTCATATTATTACACTGGAATACTCTATCTGGAATACTTTCTTTAAGCGAAGCCATACTTTTGAAGCCTAATGCTAAAAATTCCACACACTTATTTTCAAGCAAATTGGCAGATTCTGCTGCTGTTACCAGGGTTGACTTGTTCCAGAGCACTTTTACTTTGCAATGAGTCTGAATGCAAAACTAAAACATGTGTTTATTATTTAATAAAGAGTAACTGTAAGGGAAAAATACTAACAAAACAAGAATTCTAGATTCAAATCTGTGGAAAAAAGTCTTGGCATTTCTTATAAAGCTCCACTGGATCTTCAGCAGGGTAGACCACAGGATGGAAGCACACCCATTTGCCTTCCTGAGGGTTTGAGGTCTTTAAAGATCACAGATTACATTCAAATCAGAAGTAACACTCTAGGGATGACACATCCCATGAAAGCGATGTATCGTGTACAGACTTGCATGCCCACAAACATCCACCCTTATTTTGGAGAATCTCCGTGGACCTTTCATCTAGACTTGACTCAATACAGCAGTAGTGCTTAAAGGGTTGCAGAATGTCTTTGGGTGTCAAGTCATGCAGCTCTTCTACTGTATTCATGTGAGAAACAGGATTCATTTTGCAAGGGTATGGAATGAGCACAATTTACATTATAATAATCTATTAATTGTCACAAAATCAAAAAGCTAAGCTTGCTATATGAAGATTTGATCTCCATTATGTGCTCTTCAAATTAGGCACCCACATTTTTCACAGCACCTAGCATTGACTATCAGCATTCCTGAGGAGTTTTTCCCATTGCAGCAGCAACAAACCTCCGTACTGTAAACCTTTCAAAACAGTATCTTGTCCATGAGAAAGCAGGTATGTTTCTGTCTTCTGTTTTTTATCTCTGGCTTTTTGGCCAAGCTGTGTGCCAAAAGTACCATTACTTAAATACCATAAACAAGCAACAATGCAGTATGTTAAGGATAGTTAGTTATTTAAAAAAAACATGTTTGCTGTCAATCGGCTTGCAGTAGCTTTGCTGCCAATTGGCATATTTTCTGGTTACCTAAAGACAGAAGTCAGCTGGGTGGCATGTTCTCCTCCTGACCCTGCTTGGCAGCCTTCTACCACGTTCTGTACAATGTCTGTAGATATTTTTTTAACTGTAAAAGAAAAATCACAAGATTCACACAGAGCTCTTGAACTGACCATCTGGAGAATGCCTTTCATGAAGATGAAAATTTTTAAATGAGAAAAAAAAAAGGTTTCATCTTACTTTGATGCAAGTGAAATTACTGTGAAAGCAGTTAGATTGGCTATAAAGAACAGAATGAGTCACAGATTTAAGCAGAACTATTATTTTAACTACCATTATCCTTTAAACATACAGATTTTTAAGTACACTGTGATCTTTTTAAGTCAAAGCAAAGAGATACACATTAGTGGAAATAGAGATTTTATTTAAATGTAAGTTCTGCTTATATTGTTTAACCATTCCTATTTAATTTTGAAGGAAAAGTAGTCATAGCATTATACTCTGCCCAAAGTTAAGTAGATCTACACTGTACTTTCAATGGTGGATATTCTTCTAAAATCCACCCTAACTTGTTTTTTAAGGGAAAACAACCAACCAACCCCACACTATTTTCTTAATAATTGTTTCCAAACAAACACTCAAATTGCAAGATACAGCTCTTCCTTTATAAAGGTGGAACTGGGCTGCAAGGACTTTTCCATAAGGGTGTGGCAGAGCCTTGTCCAGGCAGGCAGTGAGCTGGTGGCTACAGCAGCACAAGACTTCCAGCTCATTCTAATTCCCAGCCCCCTGCAAGGTGGGCACTCTCAGCTTCCAGCAGATATGGCCATGATGGCCAAAGGCGGAAGAAAGCTGTGTGATGATTCAGCTAATTTCCTAAGCACATCTTGTCCTTGACACTGTTATAGAGCAGAATCAAAAAGTACTCTATTAAAGAAAATTCCCAGGAGAAGTCAAAAGTGAATCCCAATTTTGCTCAATGCCTCTAATAGCAGCTTATACACATTCCTTATATAATGAGTGCTTCATTTTTTAAGAAGCTAAAAATAAAGAAGTTCTTGCTATGAAACAAAGCATGCTAAAAGAAGGAAGACTCAAAGATGCCTTCAGAGAGCAACATGCTACTTTTAATCCATTTATAATACCTCTATGGGGAGAACATACACCAGTCTTACTTGGTATCAAAACTTGAGGTGGAAGAAAACTTCCACAGTTGCAAAGTCTGGAGGAAATCAGATGGGAAGGATGGGGAGAAAGGAAATGCTAATTAGATTCCTGAGAAGTTGATTAGTTCATTAGAGAGTGTATTGGGTTTCTGTGACCAGGTTTTGGAAGCGGGAGGGGCTGCAGGGGTGGCTTCTGTGAGAAGCTGCCAGAAGCTTCCCCCATGTCCTACAGAGCCAACGCCAGCTGGCTCCAGGACGGAGCTGCGTGTGGCCAAGGCTGAGCCCATCAGGAGAGACAGTAATTCCTCTGTGATAACTTATTTAAGAAGGGAAAGAGTTACTGTGCAGAGGAACACTGCAGCAAGCAAAGAGTGGAGAACACGTGAACAACTGCAGATACCAAGGTCAGTGGAGAAGGAGGGGCAGGAGGTGCTCCAGGTGCCAGAGCTGAGGTTCCCCTGCAGGCTGTGGTGCAGACCATGGTGGGGCAGCTGTGCTCCTGCAGCCCATGGAGGATCACAGGGATGCAGATACCCCCCTGCAGCTAGTGGTGGATCCCACACCAGAGGGAGGATGCCCAAAAGAGGCTGTGACCCCACGGAGACCCAGGATGGAGCAGGGACCTGCTGACCCATGGGGAGAGGAGCCCACACTGGAGCAGGTTTTCCCTGGTGGGACTTGTGGCCCTGTGGGGGACCCACACTGGAACATCCTGTAGCTGAAGGACTGCACCTCTGTGGAAAAGTGACCCATGTGGCAGCAGTCTGTCAAAAACTGTTGCCATGGGGTGGACTCACACCAGAAAGATTTGTGAAGGACTGTCTCCCGTGGGGCGGACCCCATGGGAGCAGGGGAAGGACTCGTCTCCCTGACAGTGGCAGAAACAACAACTGACTGTAACCCCCATTCTCTGTGTCCCTGCACCGCTGGAGGGGAGGAGGTAGAACATGGAAGGAAGGAGGGGTGGGGGGAGGATGTTTTAAGATTATTTTACTTCTCACTCTTCTGCTCTGATCCTGTTAGTAATAAATTTAATTAATACCCCACTTTGAGTCTGTTTTGCCTGTGATCAGTAAGAGACCTCTCCCAGCTCTTATCTCAACTTATGAATCCTTTGTTGTATTTCCTCTCCTCTGTCCAGTTGCAGAGGAGAGGGAGAGCAGCTTTAGTGGGCACCTGGTGTCCAGCCAGAGTCAACCCACTACAGAGAGCAAAATGACGCAGGACTTCTCTGCCTCACACAGAAGTCGCAGACCAGTTAATGGAACGAAAAGTAAAATTTTTTACAAAAAGTAAAATACAACTTGTCCAGCGTAGCTGGCAAGATGATCTTATTGACCTCATCTGCAACACTTAAATACAGAGAGGAAAGATGCTCAGCAGTACAAACATCTTACAGCTGTGGAAAGATGCACTTAAAGCAAACAAACAGCTCACCTTGTAGCTCATTAACCAATACCATGCATTTCAACACAGACGGGAGAACTAAGTCGATGTCACATAGTTCAATACTCTGGGTTCTCTGAAGTACTTGGAGAATGAAAGCAAGAACGGAGGCCAAGCGAGGAGGTGGAGCATTACCTTTGAACTGCATGTAGTTTTCACTGAGAAGACAAAGCAAACCAAAACAAAGTCTATGATCTGGGTTTTTTTCCATTCAATGCAAGCACCATACACCTTAAAATAACTGTAATATTTCAGCAGGAGGCCTATTACATAGATTTCTATCTTTATCTGGGCTCAAATAATGGCTTCTATTTGTCTTAGTCTTAGCAATGACTCCCCATTTGTCAGAGGACAGTGATGCCTTCCGACTCTTCTGTTGAGAGGAAAGTGAGAAATAAGAGCTATCATAATTACAGTTAAAAAGCCAAGTGTGACTATAAAAGTTAAAATACAAAGGCAGCTTCATAACTGAATAAATGAAGGAGTTGAGATTCTAAGATCCTAAAACAACATCTATAATGCAGCTGTCATTCAACTATGTTATTTAGCTTTATGTGCTTTTGTAAACTAACAATCCAACTTGTGGTAACAGCTATGCTGTTATACTGGTACTATTACTTTATTTTGGTCAACAGTATGTTGCAATGGGACAGCCTTTTGCTCTGTCAGAATTAACACAGTTATCTCCAGTATAAAATGTGGCACAAAGATAAAAGGTCGATCTAAAATAAGAGCAAATTTTAACATCACACACAGGGAATGTTCCAATTTGAACACCTTGACTTGTTATTTTTCCACAAAAGAAACCAACAGTAGTTCATATTGACATCAGAAATTAATGAAATCTGAAGACAATAAATTTAAATTGAAGCATTCAGGACAAAAGAGCGCAGGTGAGAAGAACACAGAATTTATTCATTAGGCAGCAAGAGCACTCCAAGAACCTTCAGAAAGAGCTTTTTAGATATTTAATATTAAGTATTGTTATCAACTCAAACAAGGCATGCCTATTTACTGAGAAATGTATCAATTAAAAACCAGCATCCTTGTTAAAACTCAGGGGTGCTTCTACAGCTTTCAAATGAAGTCTGACTTTCAGCGCTCTGGGTGCTTCATTGCACAGCTCCAGTGCACTGGTATGACTAGGCAAATGAGAGCTGTAACTTTACTTCTGTATTTCTCATATTATGTGGTCTTACATAATTGATATTAGCAACTCCAAAATCTTCTATCCCATTAATTACTCTGAAAATTTCCCACAAATTTTTCTGGGGATGCTCTTCCACTAAAATAGCTCTCTGACCTGGATATAACACCCCTGATGGTATGCTTCCATTTCCTCTGTGCAGCAGCAATATATTCCCTAGCTTTCATATGGCAAAATGGCCAGCAAACTCTGTACCTATTTGTGTACAGACCCAGTGACTGCCTCCTGCCCACCCAACAGTTTGCAAATCAGAGTGCTGCTCACTTCTAACACATTCTTCCCAGACCAGTAAGGAATGTTTCGCGTCTTAAAAATCACCAAGTGCCATTACACCTTTAGAACTTTCTTTCCACTATAAATCTCAATGTTCACACATGCATGCACACCTTCAAAAATAACTTATTAAGATGAAGTTTGAGTATCCATAAGTTAAAAATATGTTGGAACTACGATTATGAAATCTTAATTCACTCCCTTAATATGTGATAATACAGGCTTTACTTTCAAGATTGCCTATCATATTTACCCAAGATCAACTCTGAAATTATTTTTTTAATCAATATATATACACACTCTTTAACAAATAAAAATGCAATTACCCTGGATATAAGCAACTACCTTGCATTCCACAGGTTTTAATTTCTTTCCCAACATGGACCAAAAGTACAGATTGTTCACTGTTCTGCAGTATATAAAACAAAGCTTCAGCCTTTCAGCAGCAGGGACACAGATTTATAGCTGCTGTTGACGTTGTACAAGTAGTGACAGCACAGTGAACAAGTACTGTCTCCCTCTGCCTCTGTGTCTTCCTCTTCCCATTTCCCCTGGATAGCTGGCACACCTGTGTACAAACCTGACACTTACAGAGCAATGAGGCTCCCCATGCACAGATAGTACTACAGCTCTGTGACCCTAAATATAGCCTGAGACACAAACATACGATGATCTGTATTTGAGCATAAATCTTCTAGAAAATTACTTGCTTTTCACGTGACCTCACACAATAGTTTTTCTTACGGCCTAGAACCTTTATCCTTAATTATTCTCTCACAGATCTTTCCAACTTTACTCGCCTGATGTGTACACACTGTCCTTTCTTTGCTCCCTGCCCAGCAACTCACAGGCTCTTCCTACAACCACCCTATCAGTTAACTGCACAGAAAACAGAGGCATTCTGTCTCTCAGTAGCTATTTGCAAAATCTAAGTGATGTTTTTTACTTCATTGGTCCTTACTTTATGACATGCAAAGTGGTCTTCCGTAGACGGAGCATCTGGGGGGCTGTGATGGAACTGCATAAGGCAGTCAGCAGAGGATGCTGTCCGGCACCAGGCACAGTCGGAGAAGAAGGGAGAAAGCGTCCAAAATAGTGTCGAATAATGCTCCCAAGGAGCTGATTTAAATAGGCACTCTGTGTCTGGGACTGACAACATATGAAGGACAGGCCCTGTAGAAGAAAATTTTAGAAAGTGAGAGATTGAAAATTTTAACAATACGTTTCAATAAATCTTTAGCAACTGTAGGCTAAATACTCACTACATGCTGCGTGAATGGCTGCACACAGAGCAACTATTGCCTGACAAACAAGCATCAGTAATGTGCTGCAGAATATGATGGTCAGCAAATGAAGACAGAGTCAAGCAAGGTTTGCAAAAGAGAGAAAAGATCTTTTATTAGACTGATTAACATATTGGAAGATAAGCTTTGGGACATGCAAGCTCCCTTTCAAATTCAAAATAAAATCTTGCCATTTCAGACCTGAGAAAGTTTCTGTGCCCAAAAGTTCCTTATCTTTTTAAATCCTGTATGTGGTCTAACAAAGTATATTACTCAGGTAAGATTCAAGAAGGGAGAGAAAGGATAAATACTTCACCTGTTTGTAAAGGACAGTGTAAAATTTTTCTATGAATGATATAGCAGAAAAATGAGCACTTTGCATTGAGCTCTGACAACAAAAAATTCACTCGTAGCCTGAACAAATTAGGGTAAATTAGGCACCATTTATAAGGGATTTAGAGGGGTTATTAAACTGTTTAAGATAAGGCTAAAACTGCTGTGATTTATCCAATATAAGCTATATTGATCGAGAGAAAAATCTATAATGAAAGTACTTGCCCAGAAAGTGCTTATCTGAATGCTACCTGTAGTTACACAACATACACATGGTCCACCCCTGAAAAAAAGAGTAGTACTCTGACTGGTATGGATTGCTGTAAAAAAACAGTTAAGATCTTGTTTCCTTCTCCCTCTTTTGATTATTCAAAGGAAGAAGAATAAATCACTAAAAAAAAAATAAAGTTCCATGATCTCCTATCTCAAGGGTCACAGTCAGCAGCACAAACAGAAGCCTCTTGAGAATAGTTTTGTCCAACAAGAATAATGGTGTAAAACAAAGTCAAGCACAGAGTTCCCTAGACAGCAACTTCAACAATACTTCAAACTTCCATTAGACTCCAGCTTTGGTAGGAGGAGTCAAGCTGTGTTTGTTCCCCAGCTACTGACAAAGAGTATTTCTGTTGCTTTTTGCAGGAGTCCTTCCCCAAAAATGCTTTCATCTATACCTGTGTGAACATGACAGAACAATTGTTTCAGAGAAAAAAAAAAAAAAGGAAGGCTTAGACATAGCTGAGGATCTTGAAACAGACAGTTCCCACTTTGAGTTCACAGAAACAAATATAGGAAACATGAGATTTCAAGAAGTGAGGTGCTTCAGGACCTGCCTGAAGACTTGCTGTAGGTGGCTCTCTTGAATGCAGATTTGTTGGGTTAAGGGTTTAACTTCACATACTTCTAGAGTTCCTTGGTAATTTTAGCAAGTCTCAATGATAAAAAGCACACTTCCTGAACTGAGGCTTTGATTAGAAGTTCAGATTGTCTCCTTTTCTGTACACAGCACAAAATTTTGTAGGAAAAAGCAGCTGCTGCTATATCAGAATTCTTAAAAACAAGAAGTCTGCTACTTCTTGTTAAGTAGCAGACTCCCAGAGAGACTGTTACAGACGACAGACTATTTAGTGTGTAAAGCTTGTGTATTTGATATTTTCAATAAGATATGGCAGCAGGCATGAAGAAGAGCTGCCTGTGTTTCTGTAGTATGTCTCATATGGAAAGACAGAATGTATTCCATAATCCAAATATCAGAACTGGCACTCTTAAGACTCTAGACTTTTAACACTAAAAACCCAAACATCTGTGACAAAGTGTATTAATTTATCTGATAAAAGGGACACAAAAAATATCACAACCTTATGGAGGATATCTGCAGGAATACATGAAGAACATAGCACCTGTGAAGAACTAACAATGATAGTTACTAAAATGAGATAGTTCTTCAAATCTAATATCAACAAATGCTACACAGTATTAAAAAAAGAAGCAATTGGTTATTAGCTAGTAAAGTTGCTGTTTTTAAGAAATAATCCTAGAGATATTTAAAAGATGCAATAAAAACAAAATCATATTAGAATTTAGATGTCTGAAAGAATGGTGACTAATTTTTGCAGATCTAATAATTTCATTTGAAAATGAACCCACAAACGTAGCCTGATCCTTCGTAAAACCATTTTCATTGAAGTAAATTGATTCTGGAAACAATCACAAAAAATTAGGAAAGAACTTGGATTTCTGCTTTGGACACAAGAGTCCACTGACTTCAGCTCAGCACTGCATTCTTTATTTCGGACACCTCCTTTTCCTTGCAAAGCGCAGAGAGCCAACAGACCTGCACAAGGTCTGACAACTTCATATCCCAAGTGGCAGAAGGGATAAATTACCAACACAGCAGAATAGCTGCAAATCTCCAGGTACAATGGCAAAACATCCTAGGCAGCACTGGGCAAGGATGTGAGCCCAAGGTAATCACACAGAAATTTCTTCTTTTAAATCCCACCAGTAATTAACCAGCAATACCATTCATATGAGAGAAAAAAGCAATGCATGTCACTGGACTGCAATTCTGGACCAGGGATTTGAAATCAATCACATCAGACCCCTAGGACAATCCCTACAACGCAGATGGACTCTAAAGGGTTGATAGAGCCACTTGCTTTTTCTTAACTATGTTCTTTAGCCATCTTCTGAGGTTAAAATAACAGACATTTTAAGGGGAGCAGAGAGGCATGACATCATCTGCTCCTTATTTTAGCAGAAAGGCAACTGATTCCTATCCATGTTCACTGCAGGAACCTTTTGTGGCCAAAGCTGCCTCTTCTGATTTATCTGTGTATCTGTAAATCACCTGTGGAGAGCGAAGAACCGATTAGTATGGATTACTGGAACTATTCACTGCAGAAATGCCAAGCTACCTAACGATGACTTATAATATAAGTCCTGCTGTTGGAATAAATCTGCTGTTCACCAATTAATGTTGTACAATTCCTATTAAATACATACTATAATTCACAAAATGTATTAATAAGCGTGCTCAAATATCGGACCACAGCTGTGGCTCACAGGAGGGCTTTTAAGGTCTGATCTCTGACAAATGCTGAGCCTGCACAGACCCATTAAAATCACCAGAAAATGTATGTGCCAAGCACTACTTAGAATGAAGATGTTTTACCAGTCTGTATTTAGATAAATCAAGCAGGGTATCTTACCTTTCCTATCATTATGTATACACTGCTTATTCCATGCACCCACACCGTTTTCTGCAAGATAAATCTAAACTAATATTTCTTCTCCAAAACAAGTCCCATACACCCTTTCAGTTCTTTCCCATATTAGTGGTAAATGTGCACTAAATTTCCTCCAAATCATTCTCCAAGAAATCCATCAAGAGCAATCTCAATCTGAAACTACCTGTGGTAGGCTTCAGCAATTTACTGTCACACAAAGCAACTCAAGTGATTTTTACAGCAATGAAATACCTAGGGTTAAATTTTACACGCCTCACAATCTCATAATTAGGAACAGTCCCATAAAATTGTAAAATGGCTTTTCATTCATGTTCTTTGTGCTTTACTGTTCAAAGTCAGTCATTCAAACAACTCTGAGGGCAATTTTTTATATTATGTCTCAATAAAATCTTTCTTAGGTCATCAAATATTATCGAAACAGATGATGCACAGGGATAGAAATAGTATCCAGACAGTAACCCTCTAGGCAAGAAAAAAACTCACCAAACAAGTAGTTTAAAAGCTGCTAGAGCTAAGCTATTTTGACAAGGCAAGCATCAGTGACCGAATTTGAAAAAAACCTTCTAGATAAGCTCTGTGTACAGTAGTGAATAGACTAGCTGTCCAATAACTGTCAAAAGGCACAACTGTATAGTCCAAATTTCTATATAAACACAAACATAATAAGTAAATACAGTCTGAAGTGAGGAGAGGGAAATTCAATGTCCAGTCCTAATTAATACATTTGACAGTTATGTGTGCTAGTGTAAAATTAAACAAAGCTTTAAATTTTGATCTATTAAAAATAAACCTGTAGGTTTGGAGTGATGAAGGACGGTGAGATACAGTCATTGGTTTTGATGAATTGTGAAGGTAGAAATAAACTATGCTGTGGAAAGAAAAGGAGCTTTGTATGCTGTCCTAAAAGATGAAAAAAATCAGGAATTCTATAGGATTTCATAAGATTGCTGCATCAATGGATGTGTGAAATTAATTACCTGTTACTAAGACTGATTTCAAATCCCTTTAAAACCTGGATCAAGTAAACCACATTAAGAATAGTTGTTAAAAGCCCTGGAAAGAGGGAAGTTTTGGCAAATCACTGCTAGCAAAACTAAGAAGTCTTCCAAGTTATGAAGAAGTTTGGTGGGGTTTTTTTTGACAAAGGAGGAGCAGCCCACACTAAGGAATTGAAGGAAAAGAGAGATGGAGCCTGGAACTTTTCAGAAGACTAAATAAATAAAAAAATGAAAAGGACTGCTGAGTAGAAATTCTATTCAAGGGCTTTTATACTTTGACTGTGAATAAAGAATTTGCATGTATAAGATATTCTGCATGGTCTCCAAATTCCTGCTTCTTTATTTTCATGCGACTGCCAAAGCATTAAGTTGTAAGACAGAGTATTAACAAGGACAGATCTATAGAACAGTGTTAGTCTAACATTAGGAAGAATTAAGGCTCCTGCACTAACACACCAGGGCTCCACCTCCAAGAATGAGCACTAGGCACATGGCAGCCACCCAGGGAGGGCCTGACCACACATTTCACCTGCTGTTTAATCAGTCAAGGCAAGGTTATTCCGAAAGAATTCTGTTTCTTCATCTTTTCTCCCACCAAATTTACATGCTTTTCCTCCTACATATACTGTTTTACCACTTTTTTTGAAGAGACCATTTGCGTTTTTGTTTTTTGTTTGTTTTGGCGTGCTAGTTACTATCTGATTCAGCTCACAAATCACTATTCACAGAATCATTAAAACAATTTAAACGGAAATGCACATGGTGGTGAAAGGGAATGAATTTAGCCCCAAGCCAGTTGTGAAACAATAACCTGAGATGTCAGAGAGCGTATAGAATCAGTTTGATCTCAAAGGATCTCAGAAGGTTCTTTTGTTTTTTGTTTTTTTTTTTATTATTTTTATTTCTAAACTGATCTTGAAATACTTTCATTTTGAGTTGATTCTTAACCAGAATTTTTCTACTTTTTCAAATAAAAGGGGAGGAAGTATTTTTGACTGAACAAAGCATTTTGAAGCACTTAATGTTGGAACTTTGTAAATACAAACTATTAATAAAATGAAGAAGTCCCTTATTGAAACAGGAAAAAGAAGTCAAGAATACTCCTCTTTGTCTTCTGTCCCCAAAAGTTTCATCAAATTAATGAATTACTTGTTTTCTAGAAGCAGCATTTGCCTAAAATAAACTATTTGGTCAAGTAAGATCATCTAGTATAACCAGAATGCACAGGAACTATGCATCAGACTGCTGAAGAATACAAAAGTGAGGTCAGGAAATCAGAAACTGGCAAAGAAAACAGGGAACAAGGGTCCACAACACTTGGACTTCAAAGCCAACTCAAGTGGTTTCATCTTAAGACTACATCCGTCTGTGCAGACTCCAGAGAAACTGTCTCTCTGACTAAAATACTAAATTAGCAAACAGACACTCATGCTCTGTGGTAATGTCATTGTCCAGATGGTCCTACATGTATATAGACTCTGAAAATACTTACAGAGAAGCAAAGCAAGTCATATTCTGCACATCATTATATAATCATATTCACTTCCATATGACATGCCATCAATCACCATGCAACTACTTTTGAAAGGAATAAGTCTGAGGGATGTTTACAATATCATCACTGCATTGTTTCACAATACAATCTTGCAAAGCAGTCAGCTAAGACTGCAGTCAAAATGAAGACTAAGAGAGAAGGGAAAACGGTAAGCAAAAAAGACCCAAGGATCTACAAGGAAAACATGTCAACTTATTTTAAAAATAAACTCTTTTCCTCACCAGCAGGAATTAGTCTCTTTCTACAGCATCAACAAGACTTGAATTGTTTCAAGAGTGATAGGGAAGCAGAAGGAAATATGGGAGGAATAATGGCCAAGAAGGCTTTAGTTATGTAAGAGCAAGCAGCAGGAAGTTGAGTCAGTAAAACATATTCTTAAAGCATTAAGATAAACCAGTGACATAATAAGTAGAGGATTTTCTTTTATTCCTAGGACAAAAAAAAAAAGGATATCTTGTCTATAATTATCTAGTTAGCCAAGTCAAGGATAATTTAAAACATTTGTTTGCTCTGTCATCTTAACAAATGTCTCACTACATATTATTATACCTTGATTCACTGTTTCAGAAAGCTCTCACACTGGAGACCAGTGTAACCAGCAGGTTGGCTAAAAGCTTCCTATATACAGACTCGAAGCTCTGGAGTGTACCACAGCATAGCTGCATGCCATCAGAGGAAAGCCAAGGGGGTGGCAATTTTCCTTTCATTTCTGCAAGAAGAAAAAACTCCTCTTGCTGCTTTTTTAAATTCAGTCAGCGCTTGTTTTGATTAGGGAAAAGGAAACATCCTCTGCAATATGAATCTTTTCCTGAAGATACGTTTGTCTGCTGATAATAGAGTTCAGATATTTACCTGAAGATAAAGAGGTAGGCTTTCCTGAATGGCAGACAGCAAAGCCACAGGCAGCTCTTTGTCCTGCTGGAGTACAGAGTGTGGCAGCAGCAAGCAATCCACAATGCGAAACAAGAGTTGCTGTGCCTTGGAAGTAGCCAGTATCGGTGCCCAGAACTTTACCAGACATCCTGTTAGAAAGAAAAAAAAAAAAAAAGAAATCCCAAAGTAATTTACAGTTAAGGGAAGGAAAAAAAAAAGAAAGTGTAAAGAGATAATTATATTAACTTAGATAATCTGAGAATAGCAACAGCAACTGAAATGTCTCACCCCCATGTACTTATTCCATGGCATCCCTTTAAAAAAATCCCAGTCAAAACAACTCAGCAGTCCATTTAGAGCTCATCAAAATAAAAGTACATTCAATACATTACAATTAGAAGTTTTTAGGAATATGAAGCTGCTTTAGGAAAGTACAGCAATGCTAAAGAAAGGACAGTCTTTTACATCCCCGCAGAAAACTTAACTTGATCCATAACACCATTGCAGTCGGCACACATGCATTTAAACATTTACCTTGCTGTGTGCATTCATCCCATTTTACAGAGATATGCTGCCTTTTGCCTTCCCTTCACATTTATCTAACACCACTGTAGCCATGTCAGCAACTACTCACACAGAAATTCAATGTTAGGAAAACATTAAATATCCTTCATATTGTATTTAATTTCAGCAGATTAAAAAGAATAAGGGGCAGCCAAATCCATTAAACCAGCACAATCTTGTCAGATCTTTGTGAGCTCTCAGTTCACAAACAGAGCCTCAGAGAACATCTTTCTTGTTCTCAACACATTAACGTATCACTTGCACAGCTTTGAGCCAGTTTTAAGATCTTTTTTTTGCAAAAAAAGAAAAAAAAGGTGTTGATGTGTAAATAACCTAACATTGAGAAACTTCTTTATTGCAGGTGAGGTGTAATTTTTCTTGAGAAAATAACCATACTCGGGAGTGTTGATACTCAAAACACACACTAAATAAAGCAAGTGTTCTATGCATTAGTTCCCAGAGACATTCTTAACTTTATATTTAATTAGAGGCAAGGAAAACTTTACTGGGTTGAAAATACAGGAATATCCCAAGCAAGTGTTTAAGACTTTGAAAGTAATGAAAAATAAAAAGTAGGCTGTTACAAGATATTATTAATCTATAAAAGTCATTCATTACCATCTCTAAAAACAACGCAAAACAACATTAATCTTGTGAAGTGAAAGAAAACACAATGATCAATCTTAGAGAAAGAGAACGATCACCTAACAATACTTCTAATAATGTTGTCTAAGCTTCCTACTTTGAAAGAAACATGGGCATTCCAGCTAAAAGTACTCATTCTATTATCGCTGCTGTGATGTATGGGACAGTACAAGACACAATCTGAGTATAGGCAGGAGGTGTTTAGATTTGTTAAATTTCTTGCTTTGTCCTTATAATTTAACAAGCCCATAGAATGTGAAGCAGTGATTGAAATACACTTAGATTTATTTTTTTAAAACCTTTCTTACGTTTTCTTAACTAAAAAGAGAAGGACAATTTCTTGCACAGAACAGCATGACGGAAGATTAATCGTTTCCTACTGCAAAGAACAGAAAAGACAATACCAATCTAAACAGGAAAATACCAATCTAAAACTACTTTCCATGGCTCCAGTCCACATCTGGATATTTAAAAACATTTTTGATATATGTCTTGTGTATCAAAATATGCTGATCTTGCAATAGAAAAGTATTTTACAGCACTCTAATGCCAGTACATTTGATACACCTTTTGTATCTTGGTCATGCTTTCACTGTGCTCCTTATAATCACGATTTAATCTGCATGTGCATGCAAATCATTACCTGTGTCTTTGAGATACATAGGGTTTACTGTTTTTAAAAGTAAGTAGGTCAGACTGGCATATTTGTTAATAATACACAGCACTCTTCTTTTTCCATCCTATTAGCAGTTCCACATTTAATGAAAAAATGCTAGAATTGAGTTTTAGTAAAGTACAGAGTGGATGTAAGAGAAGCAGTTCCAGAAGGAAGCAAATTATATTCCCAAACCAACCTGGTCACTAATGTAACTCCAGTAAACATGATACAGCCTGTCATAATAATGCTTATCATAGAATCATAGAATATTCTCAGTTGGAAGGGACTCACAAGGATCATGGAAGTCTAGCTGCTGGCCCTGCACAGGACCATCCCCAAGAGTCACACCATGTCCCTAAGAATATTGTGCAAACACTTCTTGAACTCTGCCAGGTTTGGTGCTATGACCACTTTCATGGGGAGCCTGTTCCAGTGCCCACCACTCTTTCCCTAATATTTAACCTAACCCCCTGGAAAAGAATTTTAAACCCCATCTTACCCCTCCACATTGGCCCTACCCAGATCTGCCTACAGTTTGCTGAGTTCTGTGACTCCCTGGCTGCACTTCCGTTTTTACTTCACACTAGAGAAAGATTGAAAAAAATCATTTAAATAAGTGGTTCTCTGGTGAGCCAGGCCATCCCCCATATCTGGGACACCTAACACCATGTTAGGTGCATGTTGCCTCAATCCACATGGTTCAAAACATGGAATTCTTTAAGAAGGGTGTACACGCACTTTTATGCTCTATAGAAAAAATACAGAGCTCATCGCTTTTGTTTAAAATATGAGTGGGCAGAGGAAGGAGACAACAAAAGACCTCATATGAAAAGATCTCATGATCCTCTATAGGAAGAGCAGATCCACTGTGGGCATAAATTGCTGTAACTTCAGGAACTGCTATGACTTACAACAATCCTCACTACAGCTAAATAGTCAAAAACTGACTCTTGTCACTATTTCTGGATTTGTTTAGGTAAAAGAGGTGGTTTTCAGTAGTGAAAGACACAAAAACATCTTACTTTTGAAACTACTGATTTGCAGGGGTAATAAAAAAAACGCACAAACAAAAACCACAGGGAAGTTAGACATCAGGATCAAAGAAAATCTGTGGAAAAAAAATTAAATATCTAACTGTAATGTCTTGCTGGCTTTCTTTTTTAAACCATTAAACAGTATAGAGGAAAATATTTATGGATAGTATAGAGGGGAAAAAAGGCATTAAAAATTTATTTTATTGATTCCTTAAAACCATTTCCTAAAAAAAAGGAGGTTGTAAAATAATTACCTATGATCCAATATGTAAGCTGCAGACCTTCTGGAGGTCCTTTTGCCTTCAGATAAGGTTTTACATACTTTAATACATCACCTAAGTACTCCAGAGTCTTTGCTACCATGGCAGATTTCTCAGGGAGTGTCTGAAGGCCACTGTAAGTTCTACCAACAGCCTGAGAAAAAAACATTGAAAGAAATATAAAGTTACTAAGTCAAACTTACCGAGAGATTTTTGTAATTTCTTTTTCAACACCCCAATGTGATATATAGTTTCTTTTCACCAAAACTGTCCTACAAAACTAACACAGGGATAGATGTACAGTACCTTAATGAACTGGACAAGAGCATATTTTGGGTTTTGCTTGAAAACTGATTCTTCAACATGAGCCTTTGAAAGAATGTTTTCTACTTCTGAGAGTTTAAAAATCAGTCTGGTCATTTCAGTCAGCTGCTCCATATAAGCTTTCCCTGATTATTACAAGAGAGTACAGGAGTAAATACATTATACAATAATGCTTTCAGATTTACTTTAGTCCCCAAATGATACAGTGAAACATTATTTTAAGATGTCTCAAACACAAGGATTCTGCAACCAATTGCATCTCTCCAAAGACAGTTATGTTCAAAATAGTTATTTTTCTAATACAGTTACAAGAGTATTAAGTATGGATAACCAAGTCTTTCATTGTACTGATGGGGTTTTTTTTCAAAATCTACAAAATGTGTATGAGAAATAGTTACTAGAAGATGTGTTCTAAAGATAATTAGAACTGCAGTGTTTTTAGAAGTGATGAACTACTGCTCTAAGAAAGCAAAATACCAATACGAAAAAGTGGGAGATTTAATTGCAACTACATTTTTTTCTTTTTCTTTTAGGCCATTCACAGCATGATTTCTGACTATTTACTTCAGATTTTCACTTTTTTTAGAGCAGTTTCACCATAGGGGAAAAATAGCTTGTCTCCTTGGGAGCAAGTTTTTATTCTTTGCTTCCAAGGAAACAAGCTCTTTTATCTTTGTTTGTGATAAATTTGTCATATGCAGAGCAGGCAAACTATCAATAAATAGCACAAGCAGTGTAAAGAAACACATTTTGTAATTAGGTAAAAGTAAAGGAATACAAACAAAAATACATTTTGTAATTAGCTGGAAATGTTTGCCAGCTTTGCAATATAGAATCGTTACTGCAAACATTAGGGAAATGTGAACACTTACCAACTGTTCGCTCAGCATCTGTCTTGGCCAGCACACCACTTGGTTGATCTGTGAACATTTGCAAAATGCATCGAAACCAAGAACGTACTGACAGAGCTTCATAGGATGTGTATCCCATACTAGAAAAAGCTTCACGCAGTGAACTGCATAGGTGGAAGAGGAAGAAAAAGTAAGCAGATCTAATAAAAGTAGGTAAAAAGGTGGCAGAGCATGTCATTTTGCTGTAGACGTTTAGAAGTAGTGCACAGAAATAATTAAAGTAACAGAAAGGCCAACTGGCATTGCTTTTGCATACTCTACAGACTTTGCTCACAACATCCTGATGTCTAAACACAGAGAACATGATATATTTGGTAAGGCCACCCATGGCAATACAAAGGCATATATACACATGTACATACTTTTTGGCAAACTAAAAAGGCAGGGAGGGGGGAAATTCACACAATGGGAAGTACCTTACTCTAACAATGAGTACTTTGACACTATTATCAGAACTAACAATGTACAATGCTGGAAATAGTTTATCTGAAGCAGACTGGAACTTCATATTGACACTGCTTAAGCTACTCTAGCCTTTCACATAAAGCTAGTCCAGGTGCCCCACATTACTCTGAAGTCTGCTTCATTCTAACTACATTAAAGATGGAGAAGAGGTCTACTTTAGCAAATAAAGGTATGTTATGTTCAAAACACCTGAAAAGGGAAACACAGAAAGGCACATCAAAGATGAGAAAGGAAACCACTATACTTGATAGTACGCTTTACAGACATATGCATTTATTATGTGTACACACACGAGTAAATATATTACCACACAAACTTGCTGTATATACTTTCAATCAAACACTTTCTACCTTTCTACCAGTCAGGTGTCAGAGCAGAGTCATTCAATGCACAGTCCCTGTACACTATTGTTCTGTAATCCCAAAGTTTTACTTGCCTTACTATCAAGAGTAGCTGCTGCAGTCACTTTTTCACAAGCATATCAGCCTTGCATAATTAATTCTGCAGAAATTCCTTGCTAAAAGACAGCAGGTCTGTTCTACATTCTGTTTCTAGTTTCTATCAGATGAGCTCCATGTGTGCTTCAGTGAACCTTCTTGAAAGCCGTTATACTTTTTATTTGAGAGATTTCCTCCCTGGTCAGTCCTAGGTACTTCAACTTTAATGAAAAATGCTTGTACTCTTTTCTTGATATATGTACATGTAAATCTACTTACTTTCTACTGATTTTTACTCATGCTTGCAACAGAAAGTCAACACAGGTCCAGATGGAAAACAAACTGGATTGTGTTTCTCACTAAACAGTATTAATAAAGTTGGGGTTTTTTTTCCTGCTTCATTTACTTAAAACCAATGACAACTGTCTATTTTATCTGAAGATCCCTGCCAAAGTACCATTGACAAAGTAAAAAGACCAAATGCAAGGAAATAAAATGAAAAAAATTAACATGGTATTCCAGTACCAAAACAGAAAAAACAGGATGCCTATGGACTTAATGGTCTTTGCAGTAATGTGTAAACAATTTCAGTTTCATGTAATTTTGATGTACACAGCTAGTCTACCTGGCCTCAAAGGCTCAGAAAACCACTTTCTGTTGTAGTGTCACTCTTTTCTCTTTCTTGATGGTAGGTGGGCCACTTAGGCATCTTCCTAAAACTGGAGAGGAATATGCTCCTAACCCGCAGAAAGGAAAGAACAATAACTACCTGACAGAAGCATGTCCAGTGGTTCTTTTCAAACACGTGTGATCATTCACATGCTCAAAGTTAGTTTTAACAGGTATAATACTATCACGCACTACACAACATGGATCTTTTAGGCACTATTGCTAAAGGAATGCCAAAGCTTGTGCATATGCTGCCAGAGCTCGCACGCTATGTAACAGTATCAGTAACAAAAGAATCTTTTTACTTTTTAACTAAAAATGTTTGATGTGAAAATTA
The DNA here is from genome assembly GCA_013396655.1 of Campylorhamphus procurvoides. Lineage (NCBI taxonomy): Eukaryota > Metazoa > Chordata > Aves > Passeriformes > Dendrocolaptidae > Campylorhamphus > Campylorhamphus procurvoides. Next base: position 618,139 of record WBMV01006327.1, on the reverse strand, counting down.
TCAGAGTGCAGCAACCATGAAGTCTTAGATATTTGGATAACTTTTTCTCTACAACTGCCTACAGTAAATAAGTATATGAATCATGCTACAAAAAACCTGCTTTTAAGATGACCGTGTTTAGAGTACGATACTTCTATATTCTAGGAAAAATGTCTTAGCTTAGGTACTCATTGTTCTTTCACAAGGAATCAGAACACCTTACAGCTCTCTTAGTAAGGTAGGGATCTACCTTCTCCTATTCTCAGATACTTCAGTTTTTAACTTGTCAGCTGGAGGCAACTGATAAGAGAAACAATTCTCTTTGAGGCTGGGCAATCAAAGCCCCAACAGCTTAGGGGCAAAATTATCTGCCTCTGTGTGAGTGCATTCTGTCCCATGCTTCCACATTCAGGAAAGCAGAGAGTGAGAGAGAGGCATGAGAACACAAAAAATAGAACCAGAAACAGTGAGAGCATACAGACACGTAAGCAAAGGACAAATGTCCATTATGATTCAACTATGAAACCATGCTTTCTCATGCTAATTCTCTCGATACAGACCCATGAACCTGTCATTTTCAGTTAGTCCACAGCACAATCTGCCAGAGGAGGTCAAGGTCCTATTATTCCTTTCTAAGACAGTATTTGGAAGTAAAGGTTTGAATTCTATCAGAGTGCAAGACACACTCAACATGAGTTTTCCAAATTTTTGCACAAGTGCTCTAACCTCTCAGCTAATGTACACCAGGTAAGTATCACCAATATTAACTGCATTTTTAGAAGAAATTCAGGCAGCAGGGCTGTATGAGAAACTTGTTATGTGTGTGTGCTCTGCACTTGCTAATGTAATTGTGCTTCAAACACTTGGAAACAGGAATGCTTTGGCCACGGCTCCATATACCATAAATAAGGTAGCATAAAAATGCATCTGTTTATACATTTTTGACAATATGTCATAGAATCATAGATCATGGAAGCAACTAGGTTGGAAAAGACCTCTGAGATCATTGAGTCTAACTTCTGACATAACACCACCCTGCCTACTACATCGTGGCACTGAATGCCACATCCAATATTTTCTTAAATACCTACAGGGACGGTGATTTGACGACTTCCCTGGGCAGCCTATTCCAATGCCCTGTCACTCTTTCTGTAAAGAACTTCTTCCTAATGTCCAACCTAAACCTCCCCTGGCATAGCTTAAGACTGTGCCCTCTTGTTCTACTGCTGGTTGCCTGGGAGAAGAGACCAACCTCCACCTGGCTACAACCTCCTTTCAGGTGGTTACGGAGAGTGATAGGTCTCCCCTGAGTCTCCTCTTTTCCAGGCTAAAGAATCCCACCTCCCTCAGCTGCTCCTCACAGGACTTGTGCTCCAGTCCCTTCACCAACCTCGCTGGCCTTCTCTGGACCTGCTCCAGCACCTCAGTATCCTTCCTGAACTGAAGGGTCCAAAACTGGACACAGGACTTGAGGTGTGGCCTCACCAGTGCTGAGTACAGAGGAAGAATTACTTCCCTGGTCCTGCTGGCCACACTATTCCTGATACAGGCCAGGATGCCATTGAGCCTCTTGGCCACCCGGGCACACTGCTGGGTCATCTTCAGCTTCCTATCAATCAGAAACCCCAGGTCCCTTTCTGCCTGGCTGCTCTCCAGCCACTCTGTCCCCAGCCTCTAGCACTGTAGGGCGTTGTGACCAAAGTGCAGGACCCGGCACTTGGTCTTGTTAAACCTCATCCCGTTGGATTTGGCCCATCTATCCAGCCTGTCCAGGTCCCTCTGCAGAGCTCTCCTGCCCTCCAGCAGATCGACACTCCCCACTAGCTTGGTGTCCTCTGCAGATTTGCTGATGGTGGACTCGATCCTCTCATCATGATCATCAATAAAGATGTTAAACAGGACTGGTCCCAACACTGACCCCTGGGGGACACCCCTAGGGACCAGCTGCCAAAGGAATACAGCACCATTCACCACCACCCTCTGGGCCCGGCCATCCAGCCAGTTCTTAACTCAGCAAAAAGTGCACCTGTCCAGGCTCTGTGCTGCCAGCTTTTTCAGGAGTATACTATGGGAGATGGTGTCAAAGGCTTTGCTGAAGTCCAGGTGCTTAATGAATATTGCTAAGGAACACTTAAGTAACTGCTTTCAATCATTTACTTGAATGTTTACTTATAGAACTGCTAAGTAACCTTAAGTACCTAAATAACACCAAAATTCCAGTTTAGGCATCAAAATGTTTTCCTTGATCTCACCTAAAGAGCAAGAAGATTCAAAATTATAAAATTCCAATTAAAAAAGGGAACTTACGTCCCTAACTCTTATTTCATTCAGCACATGCTAGGTAGGTATCTGCAACCTTGAATGAAACTCACCCCATAAAGATCATAAGAGAGAAATATGACAAAACAGAGGACTGAACGTTCCTCTCCCAAGTTCCAAACTGACACACAAGAAACTAAATGCAACCTTTTATAACACCTCCCTGCAAGAAGGCCATAGCCTCATCTTTGTCAATCACACTTAAATAATCTTTACCATATCCTGACTTACAGTTATGCTCCTTAGTACACTATGTACCCTAAAAATGTGCAACATTTTTCACTTTCAAAATACAGTCCAACACAAATATTCCTTCTTACTCTCTCATTTCTCACCTCCCCTGCTTCTAAAACCTGATTCAGAAGCGGGCAAGGCAGAGAAAAAAAGCACACCACAAAAACCACCACCAGCCATCTATCTTAGGTTCATAGGAGCTTACTTTGAGAAAATAAAATTTCTCAAGTATATAAAAATCTGACTGGATTGTACTGGACAATCTGCACTAGCTGACCCTGCTTGAGAAGATCTTGGACTGCTTTAATGAAACGTTACCATTTGAAGCAACATTTTCAACAAATCCAAGAAGTATGAAAGGGTACTGGAAGAACAAATAGTCACAATTTTTCACCTGTTTTGAATAAGATGACTTAGATATCTTGCCACCAGCTGAGGCCACACCATGTCATCCCATCCAAAAAGCTGCATCATTGATAGAACGGGCTGTGGCTGGAGATCTGATAGGGCTTTGCTGGGTATATCCAAAGCTAAGAGAGTAAAACCTGTTTTCAAAGAGAGAAAAACCATCTTAATAGTTTCTCAGTACAAGCCTGTTCCACTAAAAAGCACTGAAAATTAATTACAATTAATAATGTGCAGCCTGGGAGTACCAGAAATCTCAATTAAAACTGGGCAACTGTTCTAACAGAGAGTTTTTGAACCCACGTTAAAAATGTAATCTCTATCCTAAGGAGTTTGTAAGTCATCAAGACACACTGGCTGCAAAGGAGGAAAAATGGATCCAAATACATGCAATTTTAAATAGATTCACAAACCTACATATTATAAATCCTGAAGGCATAGCTTTACCACCTGTGCAGTAAAAAACATGTCTTAAAACCTGCTTTTTTGTCTTGACCTCCCTTTCTTACCTCCATCCACTACATCTTCCCTTGTACGCATAAGGATTACTCTGCTTTACAGGGCTGAGTTCTATTTATTTGTTTCACTGTTTTTACACATTTCTCAGAGTGAAGAACTGTATCTGGAAAGAATTCACTCAGTAAAAGCTGGTACCTTTGTATTTTTAGAATAGACTTTCATGTATCAAAATTTACTGTATAAAAAAAGCAGTGCAGACAAATTTACTCTTGAAAAGGATCTCCATGTAATAGTTGCAGATCCAGAAAGTGGGGCAGTACTTTGTGCAGAATTTTGTTAACGAAGCATAACCTTTTGCTGTTTCTGTTAGGTCACCCTGTAGAATCTGTATCTAACACTAGCAGAATAAAACACACAGATCATTCTTTATATTCCCAATGACAAGTGCATTAAAAATCAGAAAGAAAATGTAACCTGAAATGCTGAGCAGTTATTAGGTTATAGGAAATGAGAGGCATCAAATGAGTCAGAACTGACTAGAGGGTAATGAAAAAGGGGCTCCCTAGTTCCCAAATTCTCCAGTTCAAGTAAAATATAAATTAATATTAAAATACTTATAAACCTGTACGCATTGAAAAGATGACTTTGAATTAGATGGAAAACGCTAGTTTTCAGAAACAATGAAATTATTTTAATTAATGGTATAGGGACAGACTACCTTAAGCCATGAAGGAGTTCACATTTTCTTATGTGCTTTGGAATAAACAAGGTCATAGAGAGTCCCCACTCTGCCTTAGGTAAGGAAGCAATTTGTGGCAGCCTTCTTCCAGAGATTATCACCTTGTTTCTGCAGCATCAGCCATAACAGTTTGGGGAGAAATGGGAGACAGAAACAGTAATGTGAGTCTCAGGCTATCTGTCTGGCAGGGGGAGCAGGAGAGCTGCGGCAGCTGCTCTCTCCTCTGGGCTGCAGGAAGCTCATACAGCGTGGGAAAGGTTTGCCTTCCTCTGTAGTGCTACCTAACACATCTCCATAAAGCAGGTTACAATTGCACTCCCCTGCTTCTCAGAGGAGTTTATAATAGGTTGCTGCTCTTGCTACTTCGCTGTGCTAATATAAAATAAAAAAAGATATGACACTGTAGGAAATGAATGAAAGTTTTGACATTAACAACCTCTCTTTTGATTTGTATTGCTGTTTCTCACATACGCTTCAGTGGTGTGAGACCACTACTGTTGCACACTGCCTCTTCATTAATGTTACCTCCTAACTACCACAGAGCTGCTTCAAATGAAGCGTCTTTTAGCTTTTCTATTACCAACTCAGTACCCCTGAACTTGTAATTTTATCTGATTCATACCATGATGGGAAAAAATATTTTATATTTCACTCCTCTGAATTTTAGTTAAATGGATACAAGATTTCATTGTAACTACAGAACACAATGCTAGCTACTGATGTTAAAGATCAAACTGGGATATCTTTCTATTCACTGCCAAGCAGACTGGTTGCACATGGACTTCACACACATGTGGAATGTTATACTTCAAGACAAAAAACCTTCAGTGCAAAGGAAGTTATATAATAAAAATTAATTAAGAAATATTTTTATGACCACGACCACAAGGGTTTGGAAAAAAACAAGTCATGTAAACAACCTTTTAAAAATTGCCTTCAAATGTAAAATATTATTTTTAAAAATTTAATTTGTATTTCAACCATAATGAATAGTTCAACACAAAATTATAATAAACTTATACAAAAATATGTAAATTCTGGATATAGTGGAAAACATTATTCTTATTTATATTGCATAACATTTGTAATGTGGATTATAACCTGTGACCAGTAGTGAAAAAGAAATCAGGTTTGTACAGCTCCAAACCCCTTTGGTATTCTCAATCTGTTTGTATCCTACTAAGGAATTCAACACTATAATATTTCTTTGTATCAAAATACTTAGCATACAATCTACCTTCTGCATTTTCATTTACTTAAGTTACTACATGGAAGGAAAAACATCTCAAAATAAAAAATCCTCCAAAGTTTGTGACCCAGACAATAGCACTAAATCCGGTAAGTCACAGGGAGGGTCAATGCAAACCTGCAGCTGTATCAGCAAGCTGTGGGGAAGGTGGCATCTGTGACATTCTCTGGCTCTTCAAGTAGGGAAAGAAATTTCTCCAGAGAGCACTGGCGACAGCAAGGTGGTGCTCTTTAGCCACTAATGGGAACTGTGCCTCTGGTGCTGCGTTCCCTAGAAGTCCCTGGCTTACGCGTTCATGTGTACTCCTAGGGAGAAACAAAAACAATGTTTATGTTCAATAAATGAAAAATTCACAGATTTTTAAAATGCACTTACAACTACTTTTAACCGTAGAGCCTGGGAACTGAAGGATCATTTTGTGCAATTAAAACCTTTATGCAAAGACATTATGCATACCAGTTATTTGATGGATGAATGATGGCATATTAAGCACCATAAAGTTAATGTTAATTACTAATGTCAACCATTAATTATATGCTTTTTAATATGTCAGATCAAAATGAGAAATTGGCAGCTTTTAGAATGAGTATCTGCATTTTGCAACTGCTAGCATGACAAGCAAGCCTGCTTCCAATCCAAAGCCAGGTGCTTCTTTAAAATTTTTGTCACTAGGATTTTTAGGATAGGGCTATGTACAGCAAATAATGGCAAATGATTCTGATCAATTGTAAAGCTTCCTTCTGAAATCTACTTCTCATTTGTAAAACCTCACTAGGTACGAGTTTAGATAAAAGATTCATTTTATCCTGATGCACTACAGACAATTAGATTTGACAGCAATGCCCACAGCTTTGTTAGTACAGTAAAGACAAAAGTTACCACTGCACATAACTCCCATCTCTTCTGCAGACAATGTGGCATGAATTCAATAAGGCACTCAATTTTCTTTGATTCTTCTAGTACCATTCCTGCTACTTAATCTAATTTGGAAGTTGTGACTTTCTAGAGGTTTAATAGAGATATGTCTGCAGGGAATCAATGTACTCAAGAGAAATGGGGAGAGGGGGGGACATTAATAAATTTGTCTGGTAGAGCAGGATAGGAGGCATTACAGTTCTGGGCTGATCAACTAAATAACATGCTTATTAAAAACAATCTGTAGGAACGCACTATCATTCCTGTTCCTATTTATCTTCTGGTCAACTCAATTGAGATTGTGCATTAAAGCACAGGCAGCATTATTACATTTGCTTTATTAAATTCTATAAACAGCACTGTAAAGTCAGAGTCAAGATATTTATAAGATAACAGTAAACAGCAGAGGCATTGAGACTTGCCTTAACACTAACATTTGTAGACTGTAATATTTTTTCTTAACTGCCATTCTCACAATAGCAACAATTTCACAAAAATCTTCCCCTGGATCTTTATTCTATGCTCACCCTAATTTGAAATAAACCAAAACAAAAATAGAAAAAACTCCAGCTCCTAGTTCTCTTCTGGGAACATGGGAAAATTATGAAAGAATTACACAACTCACAGCACTCATTAGGACATCTGAAATGGAATAATTTTAAATAAAGAGTAGGCTGGCTGCAAGGCCTTCCCATACTAGGGTTGATATTAGAAGCGCATCTCATTATATCAAATTAGTATCCAAAAATTCTGCCCAACACATAATTTAAAACATAAAACATACTGGCTGTCAAAGGTAACGATACCTTATGCCTGCCTGCAGGCATTCATTAGTTTCAATAGGACAGACAGAGAGAATTGAGTACCAGCTACTTTTTGAATGGCTACATTTAGCAGACAAGGAAAGGTATGCAATATTAGAGGGAATCAAGTATTTCTTTGAGAAACGGCATGAGTCCAAACACAGGAACAGAAGCCAGGAATTCTAAACCCAACATTTATTCCCTCTGTGGCTTCACATAAATCATACAGCCTTTGTTAGCCTCAGTTTCCCAGCCATGATATTTGGATAGTAAGACAGCTTACCCTTTAAGGATGCTATGAAAACAATCAATGCTTAGAAACTGAGGATTATATTCAGTATGCCAGTTGGTATTCCTATTTACAAAGCATATTCTCCAAGTCAACATGAATTGAAATAGAAGCAAGATTAGCATAAAAAGTCAAGCACCACTTTTTTTGGAGGATCTCCTTATTAAAAAAAGACAAACAAAAGGGTGTAGATCCAGTGAGGTCGAGAGGATAAACAATGAAAAAGTAAAAGCAAGGCTAAAGAAACAAGTTAAAACATTTATTTTTGCCTATTACAAAAAACTCCAACAAGTTTAACAGTAAAAACAAAGGGCTTTTTTGTTTTATTTTGTTAAGAAAGGAATGTATGATGCCTCATAATGCAGGGAATAAAACTTCTGGGACCAAATTCTGCCCTACTTACATCCAGACTATGCTGTAAAATTGCACAAAGACCTTTTTCTCTCCTCTAAATTGCCTCTCCAAAGACGGGTGCCTTGCATCTCCTTTAGCCATCTATGCAAAGTAGAAGGGTGTACAGACTTCCAAAGTAAGGTAATATATCTCTGTGTCAGTGGAAGGGCAACACGTACAGATCAGTATTTATGTTTATTCATAGTAACCTACACAAATGCTTGCAATAAGGTAAATGCTTAGAATCGATGAGGCATCAATATATGCTGCAGCTGATGCAGCCAGCTGCTTCTACCAAAAAGCACATTTTTAAACTCTATAAAAATATGAATGCAATTTTACTTTTTATTCAGGCTTCTACATTTTTTTAACACTAAACAAGCATACCATCAAACATCACTCCATTTCTAAAGCTTTATACATTTAGTTTTCCATTGTGTAAAGAGCTCTGGAACCACCAGTTGCCTCATTACAATGGTGCATTTTTTACCTGTTTTAAATAATGAATTTCCTACTTCTGTAAAAAGAGGTGGTTTTTTTTCCTAATTTTGCCATCAGATCAAATAAACTCTGGGTTTATTAAAGAAGAAAATGTTTGTGCCACCTCAATGAGGATTGTGCTAGATGTATAGGCATAGTAGTAGCATATAGGATTATTTTCTACATCTTATACTTGGGTAACAAATTGCAGTCATTTATTTCTCTGGGTGTAGATATTGTAATCATAAAACATGCCCTCACAAGCCTCCTACTAAAATGGAGCCAAACTTTAGGTCAATCCAGAAAAGTGAAACACAAAATTCAGCAGCATGCCTATATGATGGAAACTTTAATTACTAGCGCATAATCTGCATTGGATGCATATTGACATCCAGACAATGCAATATCATCTAATTTGATCTACAAGGGTTCAGAACTTCCCATCATAATAGAAGACCTCTCTCTTACCTGCATTGCCAGGGGCTACCACCCTCAGGCTATGGATACAGATACTGGTTTCTTCACAGACAGTACTCCCAGCTCCTTGCCTCCCAGTCCAAGCCAGGCATCTACAATGCTCAGCTACCCAATACAGACAAGATTAAGCTCAGGAAAGTCTTTTTAGAGGACCTGAACGACCTTTAGATGTTCAAACAAATAAATATTTAAAAAACATCCCCTGAAGGACTAACACCCTTGGATAAAACTAGGGAGATTGGGAAGAGATATATGGGTATTTCTAAAATGATAAATGGTTTTGATACTTAGAATTTCAACTATGAACATCAGCTATTTCAAGAAAAACACAGACAAAGTGAAATGAAGCAAAGCATCATCACACTCAGATTCTAAGAGAGGCAACAGGCACTTTGTGCCCTGTGCAAATCAGTGGAACTTGAACAATACTCTAAATTTGGAGATTTGTATTCCAAACATTCTCCCTCTTTTTACGTTGCTATGATTGTCAACACAGTTCATAGAATCACAGAATGGTTTGGACTGGAAGGGACATTAAAGCTCAGCTGGTTCCAACTCCCCTGCCATGGATAGGGACCCTCCCACTACACCAGGTTGCTCAAAGCCCCATTCAACCTGGCCTTGTACACTTCAAGGAATGGGGTAACCACAACTTCTCTGGGCAACCTGGTCCAGTGCTTTATCATTGCATAATTTCTGCTGTATATCTAACCTAAATTTCCCCTCTTTCAGTTTGTACCCATTACTCATTGTACCATTACAGTTCCTGAACAGGAGTCCCTCTCCAGCTTCCCAGTAAGCCTTCTTCAGATACTGGAAGGTTGCTATGAGGTTGCCACACAGCCTTCTCTTTTCCAGGCTGAACAGTCCCAACTTTCTCAGCGTGTCTCTATAGGGGGAGATATTCCAGTCCTCTTACCAACTTCATGGCCCTCCTCTGGACTTACTCCAACAAGTCCGTATCTTTCCTGTGCTCAGGTCTCCAGCATCCTCCAGGTGGGCAGAATCACCTCCCTAGACCTGCTGGCCACATTTCTTTTTCATGCAGCCCAGGATATGGCTGGCTTTCTGGGCATTTTCTCATTTTGACGACCATTGCACTGTGCATTGGTCCTATTTTAATGTTACCAAAGATGATGTAAAAGGAACAGAAGTGACTGGGGAAAGTGAAGGCTTCTTCAGCTCTGGGGTAGCTTTGAAGAATTCAGCATACAAACCAAAAAAGATATGGAGCTTAGCTGATGCAGAGAACAATAAAGTGAGAATTTTTATGTCAGTGAAGAAGACAGAAGAGCTTTACATTCTCTCAGCAATAATAAAGTTATCAGCTGAAGGTCTCCCAAAAATAAGAAGTCAGGTTAATACAATGAACAGTATGTTTGTTTCTGCTGAAAAGATTAGCAACAAGCTCCACAATAAACATGGCATAAAATAATATCCAAAATAAAGGTGCCGATGTTGCCATTTCATACACAAAGGAGTCAGTCCTTCCCTTTCCCTCTTATTTACCACTACAAAGAAATTATATAGATCTATTGTATGAAAGAAGATTGGGCTTTCCTGCAGAAATCTATCTAGTCATAGTTTCTGTGGTTGTATAAATCTTACTGCAGTGAGATTTAAAACTCAAAAGTTGTACTACTGCTACAGGTGCAAAACTCAGATCTCTGCTAGACAGCAGTACACTCACCTTTCAGTGAACAAACAATATTTAGCACAGCATTTCAAAATTAGTTAAAAATTACTCATCCAATATCACTTTCTTCAAATGCCATAAAACAGACTTCCACAACATCGTAAGTATCAGTGTTACAACACAACCTCATCCGGCACAACAACATGAAGCTTACACAATGTAACATGTCTTAGATGTTGGATGAGATACTTTAATACCTCTACTAATTTCTTCCTGTGTTCCACCAGAATTGTTGCTTACAGCAACCAGGACTGCAAGCAAGGTTTCAGCAGAAGCCACACACATTTCCAATAACTAGTCCTATCCAAGATTAAAACGAAGAAGGTTCCCGTGTGCCCTCCATATGCCTTTGAAAATAATCCAGTATAATTATTCAACTAGTTGACTATTAGGCCATTTAGTTACATGCTAGTTATAGAAAATTGCAACTACAGCACTTGTTTCATTGATCCTTATGGATACCAACTCCTATGTTGACAAACTCACTGTTCAGTTTCTACACAGGTATTTACTCATTTTTTTTGTCAGTGCTTCAAATATGGAATTGACACTGAATACACAACATTTCTGAAAACGTAACCATTTACACTACCATAAAATATGATACAGAATGTGAAGGAAAATATATTTTAGAGAGAGTTAAATACTCTTACACATAATTTTGGAAAACATTAAAAAAGAAAAGCTAGTTTCAGCATGGACCATAACACTGGCATTCAGAAAGGCAAAACCAAAATGATTGCATCAATATTCAAATCTGCTTTCAATGAAGTATCATAGCACTATGCCAAGGTACAAGTAAAAAACTGTACGACCCTACGTCCTTTATACATGCAGACACATGCACAAGAAATGGATCTGGATTCACAGGAGTGGCACAGTAGCTGCACACTGGTTCCACAGTGGCCGAACTCCTACAAGAAGAAAGTGCCCCAGCCTAACCATGCTTAGAGACTGGTGGCAAGTCATAGATGTGGGTTTTGGGCACCCCATGGCAAAGGCTTTTGTCTTCCTTATTCCTGGTGAATGATTGTGACCACTTGACCTAAAGTGTGAAAAGGTGAGCCTCCTTTCTCTTGGCCATAGTTATGAATGCAGGTGTGCCAGGTGGCAGAGCTCCACACTGAACTCTTTCTTATCAGCATGTTTACTCAGGGCACTGACAGCATGATTACAAGAATTTTAAATGCTAAAACATCTGCTTTATGGCCTCAAAGTGTGTAAGCTAGATACTAAACAGCTAAGGCCTGTGAAAATAGCCTTAATGTCTCTGAGCACACACATTTTGGTACCCAGGGAACTTCGGTGCTTGAAACTGAGTCCCCTACACACTTTCAGACCCTTCCACATTCATCCAGTTTCAGTGAAACATGCATGAAGGAACGTGACTAAATTCTACTCAAGTCTGATTCAAACATCCAAGCCTTCTTTTAAATCTGTTTCTAAGCAATTTGGGATAAAATTTCTTTTTTACAACCCTTTATAAAGTAGGCAGCATACTGAGACTGGTACGACTGCAGTAGGAACCAAACAGAAGAAGCAATCCATCTCAAATCAGAATCTCTCAACCTAAATTGCACCCAGATCTGCAATATACATACAAAGAATCTATAGTTTCTTCATATTTGAGCAACAGCCTTCTCAATCTTTGATAATTCAAAAAACCCTAAAAAGAGCATCGAATTTTGACTCATCTTTGTGGAATTAAAAACTAGATTTCAAAAATCTAAGCAAGATGTGAAACTTCAGATGAAAAATAAATTTTCCCCCCATCAACAGAAACACTGGAAAAAAGATCTCGCAGTTCATAATCTAAGTGTCAGCACTGCAAAAGCCATAATAATAGCATCAGCACCACTACAGAGTTGTACTGCTGACTGTACAAGCAGAACTGGAAAAACCATGATACTATATTATCAAACACTAACATGCCCCTATCAGCTCAGTATTTATTAAATGATGTTTCAGTGTTCTTCCTTCATTTTAATCTGCTTCAGTAAACCATGTATTTAAACATTTACTGAAAAAATGATGTCCAAGTAATATGCCTGGTTATAAATGTGTATAACAATCATTGACTGCTGCAACGAGGTAGGGCAGGCTAACAAGGGAAAAGGGATCCTTCTCAGAACTCTAACATGCAGGGTTTTTATCAAATGCTTAAATTCACCCGTGGTGCTTAGGTTCTTGACAGCACAGACTTGCACAACATCATAAATATCAGTGTTACAACATACCCTCATCGGGCACAACATGAAGCATACACAATATGACATGTCTTAGATGTTGGATGAGATCCAAAGAGACACAAGGATGTAATGGTTAAAAAGCAGGGTACAAACAGATCTCAAATTCCATAATAATAAGTGCCAAACTGCTCATTTAGTCAGATGTGAGCAGGCACCCTCTTTTGACCAGAAAGTTCCCCAGGTGCCTGCAATTCAAAAAGCCTTGAGCTTTGCACCTTACTCACAATCTCTGTCTACTGGGGTCCAGAAATCTGATTATGACTAGCCCACACCAAAAAAAAGCTGACTGCATAAGGCGGAGCAGTAGCCATGTGCATTTTAAAAAACAGAATATACATTTTTAATGTAACTACCAATGAATCACAGCCTTGGGGTGGAAGGCACATTGATCCAGTTTTGATACTGTTTTTGGGCTCAGGCTCTGCTCGTGATTGTGACTTTACATTAAAGTCAGTTATTGGATAAAAGTGTGAAATCTCAGAACAAGTAATGGAGCCTGTGACACTCTTCTATTTCATTACATTCTAACCCCTACATAACCAATATTTAATAATTTTGACTGTAGTCCACGATTTAAATTACAGACAAGCAACAAAACAAAACAGAAAAAAAAGAAAAGCAAGATATTTAAGTATACATCTTCAGCAGTGGGACTCTTCTCAGTGGTGCCAATAGGACAAGAGGCAATGGGCAGAAACTGATGCACAGAAAGTTCCACCTAAACATGAGGAAGAACTTCTTAACTGTCCAGGTGATGGCATTCTGGAACAGACCACCCAGAGAGGCTGTGGATTCGTCCTCACTAGAGATATCCAAGAACTGTCTGGATGCAATGCCATGCAATGTGCTCTGGGATGACCCTGCTTGAGCAGGGAGGTTGGACCAGATGACCCACTGTGGTCCCTTCCAACCTTACCTATTCTGTGATTTCAATTACAACAGTTTCTCTGGAAAACCTTAGCTATCTGTTGCTAAAAGATACTCTACCTTTTTCCAGCCAAAAATTCTACTCATACTGTTCAGGCTTTTTTTTCCCCACGTGCACATCAGGAATACATTGCCCTGCAAACGTCTTAGAACATATTTTGCATTATGTTCCCTTAATTGAAAAAACGCCTTTTAACAAAATAAAAAAGGCTACAGATCCTTTCAATTTACCACACATCAATCGCTGCCTGAGTAGAAGCAGATCACAAACTCTTTCCTATTGAAGATAGAGTAGGTTAAAACAGAGCCATTCCAGTTCTTTCATTGATGGCATAAATCTTCAAATCTCAGTGGAAGAGCCTAGTATATTCCTATTGTTAGTGAATCATTGACAGAACCGACTCAACAGTTAAGAAGCTTCTAATGTGACAATTTATATAAGCAGAGTAATTAAAGTATATTAGAAATCCAGATAATCTCTCCCAATCAACCCAATGAAGGGCAGCCCACGGGCATTCAAATTACACATTTCAATTCAGCTCAGGGTCACCTTCCCAAGTTAAATAATATCAACAGAAAATGCCCTAAACTAAATGATCCTTATTCATAACTAAACCTATTCAGGAAACTACATAAAGCTCTTTGAAGATATAAACATTTTAAGAACAGTTAACCACTTTAAACAGCTGACTATTTTTTTTCCTTCTAGTGATTTAAAGACTAAGGCCAAATTTCATTTCTCAGACATTACTTGAAATATTCATTAAAACATAGCGAAGACAGGGGAAAACATGTCAGATCCTTTTAAATCTTATAACGCAAGTAGCACAGTAGCATTTTCTCACATTACCTGTGTTAGAACAGATGATGCAAGAAGGCAGTAATTAAATAATTATACTATCAATAGATAGGGAATCTAGTGCTTATGATTTTTTATAATGTTCTCATAAGCAATTTTTTTTACTACTTCTGTTCGAAGATTTTTGTTTCATGTATCTTTTGCAAGTCAGTCTATCAATGGCACAATTAAAAGCATTTGATTACATTACATTTTGCCATAAAATTAAATCAAAACCAGCACTCTATATAGTTTTCCAAGTTTAAGGTTATATTAAAAACAAAGTAAACAAATAAAACCCCTCCCAAAACATTACCATTGCAACTGATCCCATAATAAGCAAAAATGCCAAATGTACATCATGGAAAATTTAAGTCAAAGTTTCTAAATTTGGCTTTTTGGGGTTTTTTTTGTTTTGGTTGTTTTTTGGAGTTTTTGTTGGTTTGTTTTTGTTTGTTTTGTTTTTCCACACAAAAATGTTGTATTACATAGCTTGGCTGCTTCTTCTTCAGAGAAATACAATTCAAGAAATGGAGCTCTTTGTCTGAAACTAATACAGAGAAATTTAGTAGATTTATGTTCTTCACTAAGTTCTTCAGATTTAAATGTAACAGAGAGAACAGCATGCACCACAGAAGAAAGTTAACTGAAAGTCTCAGGCTTTTAGGACAGTCATCTTTTCCACAGCAATACAGAAACAATGTATTATGATATATAATCAGCAAAGTTGTCTCTCATTGCTTAAATGATTTTCTCATTCTAGGAATCACTAAAACTGGCAAAAGCGACCATTACCTAATCCACTTCAAACTTTCAAAGTAAGCATTCAGAGTAAGGGATATTAGTTTGCCAAGGCGCAGCATTTCTGAACACAGCCATCCCTTGAAATTTTAAATACATTGATACCTTGGGAATGCACTTTCTGGACTTTTAGAAGCACGTAAGTGTCACAAAGAAGACTCAGAATCTAGATGTAATTCGTATATACCGCTTTACTTTTCTTCTGCTGGATGGCAGAAGTTGCACAGAGGCCAAAGTGGTACTAGCCTGAACATTCGTGCCCTTCATTGGAGAGCAAGAGAATTCTCAGAATATCACCTACAGACTTGGCAGAGGCAAGAGAGTAAGAAAAAAAAAAATCACGGTATTTTAAAACTCATGAAATTGCAGGAAAAAACATGGATATCCTTCAAAAAGGAAAGCAGACACACAGCAACTGCTGTAGAATTTAACTAAGAAAGAAAAAAATAAAACCCACAAATGAAGTGGCTTTCAAGCACAGCCAGTTCTCCCTCCTCTGTTATACCACTTCTTTCATCACATTCTTCCTGCAGTGACCTTTACCCCATGCACTGTACAGCAGAAGAGAAACCTGGAACGTGCTATGATCAGCCTGTCCTGCCCTTCTGACTCTCAGCTGAATGTGGATTCCATGAGACTTGTAATGATCCAGGCCAAAGAGATGCCATAATTATGAGATGAAAATAAATACTGTCATATGAACACTTGCAAGAATTTTTCACTGGTTGGTTGATGAAGGTCTTAAATAGATGGAAAAACAGCTCAGCAGTCTACCTCAATTTTTACTAAGCTACAAGAAACAGCAAGTATTTGGGAAAGAACTAGCATATAACAGAATCATGGACAAAGAAAAGGAAATCAAGCTTGGAATTCTTTTCTACTGGCTTGATTCCCTTTACTTCAAAGAAATGCAAAATAAGTGCCATTAAAATTGTGATTCCACAATGTGAAATACTAAAGATGGGGCAGTAAGTTCCAATTATTTTTCTCTGCATTTAGCTTCATATTTTAGAAGAAACCTGTTCATTAATAGGTCTACATTAATGACAGAGAGAAAATGTCAACACATCTTATATTGCTCCTTCAATCAACTGATTCATAGATAATACTGTATCTTCATTTGTGGATGAGGAACTAGGAAATGTTTTCCTTAATTACTCCAAAATATTATTTTATATTTCTTTTAGAACACAAATATTTTCCAAAAAAACCCATTCATTATTTTGTAAATAATCAAACTGCATAGTTAAGCCCTTAGTTAACCACTAATTAATTCGTCAATAAATTGTTTTACCATGTTTGAATGGTCAGGCTTCATGAGCATTCTCTGTATACACCCAGGTGAAATAGTGTGCAAAAGCAACAGTTGCAAGGACCACACTAATAAGCAAATAAATAGAAAAATTATCTGCACTTCAAAGGGCTCATCTCCTGATATCAAAGATTATAATCTTCACAGGGATGGAAAGTGTTAATGCTGTGAATAAAAGGTTTTCAACTGCAGTTGAATCATGTGAAGATTATCAATATAGCAGCAATGTACAAAGGGGCTCCAGCAAGGTTACAGAGTTTAATATAATCCTCTCTATAGCTAAGCACAGTAATAGAGAACCCTGTGTTCACTGTGACAGCCTGTTGTGTGCGCACAGTAATACTTCTAAAATACACAGGGAGAACAAGAAATCCCCAACATCTTTACTATTCTCAGAGACAAAGTAAAGATATTAACAAGAACAGACACACAACCCTAAAACACAAAGGTACAGAAAAGCCAAACATTCAAAGCTGCAGAATATTACTTAGTGCTTCCTCCTTAACCCTTCTCAGTGGGTTTAACTGCATCACTGAAAAGACAAGTTGTTATGACTGTAATTTAAATGCAAGCAACAAAGCTCTAGCTTGCTTCATCTAGGTCTGCTGGGGGGGAATATTATATCTGCCTCAGCTACCCTAGCAAATTTGTGTTAGAGAGCTGTTTTCTTTTCCTAATCACATTTAGCAAAGATAAGGTTGCAAGTGCAGCAAAGACAACACAACCTGCGTTAATTCAGTGCAACTAGTTTACATTTCAGTTTGTGGAATGCTGTTGGGAAAAACAGACAGCTGATTTGAGCCCAACTGCAATTTTCCTTCATTACCTTCACTGGTATTCAGCCAAGTTAGTTTCTCCCCTGTACTACACAGGCATACGCTAAGATAGGAGTTTCCTTTGTGTCTGTAATGCAAAATGCAAGCTGGAAGATGTAACACACAAAGTGACCCTTTGCTGTCCCAAAATCTGCAGTCCCAGGAGAGTGAGTCCTGGTACTCATTTCAGCAGCAAGGTTCAGCCATTCATGCAGATCTCAGCCAAGCAGTCTGCTAAATTCTGCACTGTTCAAGGCACTGGGAGTCATCTTGTTGCTTTGAACAGGTTCCTGCTCAGTTCCTTCAAAGAAACAATACAGAAAAAGCAAATAGTTAAAAAGACATTTGCTTTCCCTAAGCAGACTTTCAGTTTAGGTCAGATTCAGAATTTTTTAATCCCCTGAAAGAAAAAATAGAGAAAAGTAAAGAAAAAAGATCGAACAGGCTGCACTGAAATTGATACTACCCTAAGGTGTTGTAGTCCCCTTTTTTAGTTCACATACATGCAAAAATCCCCACCTAAACCAAATTTAATATTTATAAATCATTGCCATTTCATAGAACTTAAAATAGCTGCATTTCAATTCTTAAAAGCCTTATTTTGAATAGAAATCTTTGTAGCTGACATAACAACTAGTTTTGATCAAATTAAGAAAAAATCCCCCAATTAATTCCCTGTACCACATGTAAAACTTCTGTGCCTCAGCCTCTGATGCACTGCAGGCATGCCACCTCACACAGTTAGAGTTTAAAAGGAAGCTGGAAGAAACCTTTGGGGACCACCTGGTCCAATGCTCATGCAGGGCCACCTAAAGCTGCTGCCCATGACCGTGTCCAGGTGGCTTTTGAATAATGCCAAGTATTGAGGCTCCAAAACATCCCTGGACAACCCGCACCAATGCTCAGCCACTCTACCAGTAAAAAACCAAACCAAACCAATGAAGTGTGTTTGCTGTTGTTCAGAGGGACATTGCCTCTCGTTCTGTCATTGGGCACCATCAGTAGTAGTCTGGCTCTATCCTCTTTGCACCCTCTACCCTTCTGATAGTTTTATACATTGGTATGATCCCCCTGAGCCTTCCTTTTCCATTCCAAGCTGCACAGTCCCAGCTCTTTCAGCCTTTCCTCATAGAAGAGATCCTCCAGTCCCAAAATCATCTTTGTAGCACTTCACTCACCTCGCTCCAACACATGCATATCTCTTCTGGACTGGGTAGCCCAGAATTGGACACAGCACTCCAGCTGCAGGCTGTAGCCTGACCCATGATAAGCAGAGGGAAAGGATTCCCTCCCTATGCGAGCTCGTAGTGCCATGTCTACTAAAGCACAGGCTGCCATCGGGATTCTTAGTGGCAAGGGCATATTTCTGGCTGAAATCTCTCATTAAGCAATAAAAAAACCTTCCACATCATTATAAAATGGATCATACATGAATATAATTTATACTGAGACTCAGAATGCCAGTTTATTTGAGAAACTGAAAGAAGAAATGCTGAAGTAAAAAACAAGTCACATTACTAATAAACAGACAAACTGCAGAATGCAAAACTCTTCTGTTCGAATAGAACTTCTAAAATTTACCATCCTCTAGATGGTGTGTGTTAAATGGGATTTTCAGTTGTTTTTTGTTTGCATTTGTTTGCTTTTTTGCGGTAGGTGTTTGTTTTGGTTTGTGCATTTTTAATAAAAAGCTAGAGACATAGAAAAAAATCTAAAGTAGAAGGGACCTCTAGAGGACACCTGGCCCAACCCCTGGCTCAAAGCAATGCCAATCTTCAGAGCAATTTTACAACCTATCATAGAAATTTGCTCTGATATTTATCTTGTGAAAATTTTATGCTTATATCTAATAAAAACTTCCTTCCCCACAATCTCAGTCCATTGATTCTTTCTACTACGCACCTTTCTGATGAGTCTGATTTCACTTTATCTATAACCCCCTCCCATTAGATTGCTTTACAAATCAATAAAATGCCTCCCACCCACCACCTCCCATACATACCCTCTTTTTCTAAGGACAAAAAACTCAGTTTTCTCTGTCTCCCCTTACAGGGCATTTGATCCTGACTCCTAATCATGTTGGTGGTCCTTTGATGAACTTAAATCAGTATTTCAGTGTTTTTCTTTCACTGGAACGCAATCTGCTGCTTACTTATACAACAGAATTTACTTGAAACATATTCTCGTAGAGCACCAGGAGGGCCATGAAATACAGCTGTCTATGGCTACACAAGAGCCCAGACTCTGATACAACAAATTTTCTGAATTTTTACAAGCTAAATGTTTTTTTACCAATTCCTTACTGTCTTTTGTTCACAAAAAAAAAAAAATCATGACAAACAATAACCATGTAGTGTGAGTGGAATGCCAAGCAATGGTTCTGAAAGGCCAGCACTAAAATCCATTTTTAGATATAATAATTTTCTGAATTCAGCCTTTAGCTCTTCTGTGGGTCCCTGAGATCAGGATAATAGCAGTTGACAGAAAATTATAATGATGGGACAGGTTCATCTCTTCTGTAAGCTATTGTTTACAGTCTTTAATAAGTGATTTTTCACACAGTACAGATAGCTAAAATAAAAACTAAAGCTTAACAGGTTAACCTTAAGCAGATGATGTCTTACAATTCAGATCCCAGTAGTTACATGGACTCCCAGTGCTGATGGACTCCCCTCACCCGGGAACAGACACCCACACACCATACTACTGTAGATCTCTCTTTAAGCTCACAGTGTTTCATTCAAATATACCCAGAGAATTTTGGAAGAACTTATAATTTGAGAAATGTGATGGTAAATTTGTGGCCATGTAAAGATCATTAAAATTCTTCTTAGCCATGTTAAAAAAAAAAGAAAAAAATTAACAAACTTCGGCAAATTGCATGAAAAGCTTACTGAGATCACCTTCACCACGTCTCAAATGTCTTCCATTAGCTACGACAGCTTTAGAAAAACAGTTTTTCTCATTCAGCATGTCCTCACCCAGGCTCAAATATCAAGAAGACAGAGATAACTGCTAAAATAGCTATTCTTGGTGCACAAATTCAAATGCTGAGTCGCTGCCATTTAAGTTAAAATTTTCTGATGGGATCAGATGTGAAATGGACTCTGAGGAAAACTACACAAAGTCCCTAGGAGAAGAAAAGGAAAAGTATCAAAATATTAAACCCCAAATACTGAAAACAAACTAGAAGTACTGCTGCCCACAGTTATCTCTTCAGATGTTCTGAATCTCATTTCCAGTAACACACCTGTCTTACTATTACACACACCTATAACACTGTTATTATCATGTCTTTCCAATCAAGTAGGAAGCCTGAGAAAACACTTCAATCGCTCTTATTTTAAAACAAGACTGTAACAGAGAGAGGAAATGTAGTTCAAATAAAGTTTTTCTTTTTTAAAATGAAACTCTTGCTCCAGGTTCTCTATCTGTTGTTGCAGAAAATCAAAATCTATATGTATATGGATACTATCTAGCAACCTGCTGGGAGTCATATACTGTAAGTGGTTTAGGAAAATCTTTCTCTCCAAGAGAGAAAACAGATTTTGGAAGGCAGGCAAACTTGTACTCAATATAATAAGCTAAGTTGTTTCCAAATTCCAAAACAAAGCATTTTATTGTCTTCCTGAAAAATCAATTTTGTTCCTTATGGAGTATTTGCTGTGTGAAAAGATGCTTTTCATGTAATATATCTTTTTAGTGCAAGAGATTACTCTGGGTACAAAACATCCCCTACTAACATTGTTCCCAACATTGGGTAATACAGACAGTAGAGCTAATTTTCTGTCATCCAGGAAGAATGGCAGGCATGCTAAACCTTTATCATCATCCCCCCTGAAACACAGTAAAAATCACTGTTAGAACTGATAGTTTATTAGATCAAAGGTACCATCAACAATATCAATTCTGCTGGGTAGAGTTAACAGGAAAATATTTTACAAGTTCTGCCATTTGGCATCCATTTCACTTCCAGCACCAGCTACGCTGTAAAACAATGCACATAATTTATTTGGTGAACTGTGTGTGTGGGAAGCATTATCCAGGCAAAACTCCTCACAGTCTGACAAAATGCTTGGATTTGCACTATTGAGAGGATTGCTTAAAGTCTCTTTGTTCAATCACCAACAACAGTTTTTATCTCCAAACATACTACTGTAATACTACATGAGAGCAGCATATTACTTTAAAACCAGATTTGATAAAATATAAATAAATGAATAATTACTACACTTTAAACTTGTACACATCTTGTCCATTAGGCTTAAGTATTAGTAAACTTTACATTTATCTTACACGTCGTTTTTAGCAATTTCCCCACAAAACACTCATAATACCTCCATGGTATCCATGGTAACCTCTTTGCTTACATATAGCTTAAAATAGACATTTATTCCAATTAGGTGAATAAACAGAAAAGAGCCCTTCATAATTCCTCAAGTTACTGTCATCTTTTCTTTCAGATAGGAATCAACAGCCTTCAAAACAGTTTCCAGTTTAAGTCTGCCACACGCTGTTGATGACAGATAGATGTGCCAAAAAATTTTTTTCCCACATCATGATGAAACTGATTTTATTACTCCCAATAATATGCACAGTTTACAAATACAGGTATCTCATAATAATCCCAACAACGTAGATTTGATAACTTACTGTGTTTCTTTTCAGTGCAAATGTATTGCTACTACTCTGCAAGGCTTCCTGGAGTTTAATCTATTATTTCTCTGTACTATAAAAAACATTTGATTTATAATCATCTGACACATGTAATGTCTTCCAAAAAAATCTCACCTCAGACAGGACACATGTTCAATAAAATATTATTGTATCCACTATTCCACTGTCTTTCATATCAAAAGAGAAAGGGATGTTGTTTAAAAACTTGCAGCACATAATGTTTTAGAACGTTCTGCTTCTATGAGCCTCTTTGTTAATTTCCTTAATTTCCTAAGATGCACTTGCCTAGTTTGTAATATTTGGTTTTTTTTCATTGACAAAGTAGCTGATAAAAGCATTTCCTGATGTTTTTACATAGCACCACTATAGTGAAAAGCAAGCATGCACCTTGGCACACCTACCAGCTCCTACTACTCTGCCTACGTTCAGCATATCATGAGCTTGTCATGCAGCATCACCTACCACAGATGACATTAATGATGTCACAAATAATGGCTTAAAGTTTCATATGTAGCTGCTGAAAGAATTCAGAGACTTTCAATACACACAGAGTTAAATGTTGAAGCTGTTTTTCCTATTTTGCTCTTTAAAACTAAACTAAAAAATCCCTTGAGTGAAAAGTCAGAGAAAGACTACCATCTCTTCTAGGGTTAAAAGATGCTTTTGTAAAATTTTTAGGTCAGATTAACCTTTTGCTCACAAAAGGGCTAGTTATTGGTTTTATTTTTTACTGTCTTTAACACAGGTAAAAAAATCAATATGAAGCGAGACAAAGGGCTCTGGAGGCCCTGGCTGCACCAGCTTTTGGTTTGGCTCATACACAATCCTACAACATGCTGAGGCTGGGAAGGATTAGCCTGCTTGTGTTGAGTAAACCGATGATACTCAATAAACAGTTTCTGTTGTAAACCCCTTAGGACGTGCAAAGCCACACTAGTTGGCATTAGACCAGATAAGCTGCCGAACCAGCTGTAATCTCATTTAGACCTGAGCTGATCCTCCTGTCCTTTCATTCCACAGGATCAAAGCAAACCACTGAGGAGGCAGCTGTATTATAGCAGCAGTGCTTGCTGGATGCGGCAAACATTTCATAAATTCCTCTCCTTGAAGCAAGCCTGCACATAATCTACCCAGAGCCAGTTCAATCAATGGATTTCTGAATTCATTAGTCTTATTATTACAGGATAACTGTTTTCTCCACATAGTGTGGTAGTTGTTGCAAGCCAACTTTGCAAAGCAGCTCTTACTGCTGACCATTTCTTTCTGGTAATGTACCTTTGCATTTTTGCAGTGCCACATGAAAATGATTTAAATCACTTCAATGCAGTATTTTTTTAAAGACTAGAAATAAAACCAATTCACGAATATTCAAGTAGGAAACTCTGAAATATAATACATTCTTCCAAGTCTAATTACTGGCTACCTGTTTGCATGCTTCCATGCATCAGTAATAATGACCAGTGTTTTCTGAGCTCAGTGACAGCAAATGACAACAGCAAAAGCAGAGATTATATCATTGTAGCAGCATAAATTACAGACAAAAATTACAGATGTGAATGGAGTAATTCTAAGAAAAAGATTTCTATTTGCCATTTACTCCTTGGTTCTCTGGAATTAAAAGGAAGATATATTTTCATTGTTAAAGAAATGAATAGCACAACTTAGGAAAACCAGAAAACCACAAAAGCAACAAGTCTTTTTAAACCAAGCAAAAATGAAAAGCAAGACACTGGATCAAATAAGACTTGAGGGTGCAACATTCGATTTCTGTACCACATATGGAGTTTTCACTGTGCAATTATAGATAAAAAATGTTATAGTATAACCTTAGAGCTTTAGAAGAACAGGAAGTGTAATTCTGAAAATGCATCAACTGATCCATTTCCCACCAGTGAAGTCTGCAATATAACACATTCACAGATAAACAAAATAAAATTAGATTTGTAACTTACATTAGAAGAAGGGAAATATTATTAAGAAATATTTTTCAGTCCTTCTATTTGCTAACTGTATTAATCACTAATGTGAAGATCTAAGTCTTCTGATACAGCTGCATTAGAAGGAAAAAAAAAAGAGGATGTAATAAGAACTATGCAGTACAGCAGTTAATATTTTGGGTCACATACAAATAATATTAGCGATTCTTGGATCGCTCCTTGAAAAATGAACAGTAGCCAGAGAACTAAGTTTGGTGTGAAAAATAGGGAAGGCCAGGTAACCGTTACAGTTAAGGTTAAAATAGCAGTGTTTGTGACTTACTGTTATTTGCAGCCAGTATAAATATACAATACATTCATACACCCAAACTAAAAAGTCAGGAAGATGCTTCAGAGAACTGCTCTGAGTTTACAGAGCATGAGAGAAAGATCTGTATCATCTTTGCATGCACACCCCCTAACCTACACTGCACAGATCTATTGAACTTCTGTATCTGGCTGCTCATGCTTTCAATAAGAGTGTAAAAACCCTGCCCATATAATAAAAAGCTTCAATGAAGTATAATGAAATCAGATGTTTAAGACACACACATGATTTTTAACAGATTACAGAGATGAGATGTTTTGTATGAAACTTTTTTCAAGCACTAGAGTACAGGTGTGCTAGAGCATGTCACAGGCAGCTGGCAAAGATGAACAAAAGGCATTTGCACCTATCATCTACAGATGTGTAAAAAAGTCACCACACATCTCTTCCTCAATCACTTAGAAACCATCTGACGTGTTAGTTAATGATTCCCCTCTCTCCACTTCATTCTTCAGACATAAAGGGGTCCCATTTAACATAATCACTTAATAACAGCAAAGTGATGGGTATCAGAACCCTAATTCTTCTAATATTTGCAAAATCCAGCTCTTTGTAATAATAATAACACCATGATAGCAAACTGTAAAACTGTGTAATTATACTTTAATTGTATTGTGAGGCATGCATTAATCACAAAGTTTAAGTACCAAGGATGGAATTATAATAATTCTGTAAAACAAATTTAAGCTAGCTAAGTAGGTCAGAACCACTAGCATGCAACAGGAGACCTCTGGGAATTTATCAGTTAATGGCTATTTATGTGCAAATGAGTGCCCTCCAACCCTCCCAAATCCTGTGTAGCTGAAGGGTATTTCTGTTAACCAGGAGCATACTTAACTGCTGAGGCATAAATTAAACCATTTATTGGAATGATTTTAATTCTTTTCTCCCCCCACCCGCTCTTACTCCTCCCTCCACCCTCACTAGCAGCACAATTTACAGTACTAATTTACACGGAGATAGGATTGCTGAAGAATTTTCAGAAATTACTGTTTCAAGGAAGAGGGGAAAAAAAGGAGAGTGAACAGAAAAAAAAAAGGAGCAAGAGAGAAAAAACTTTCCGTTAGAGACAGCAGCAATGCTACACTTAATCTTCAAGTCTTCCAGAGGGCAGGTTGAGCTATTAGAAATACCAGAAGTTCAGTAACGCAGCAGTGCAGTGGAAACCCTTTCATAATGAATTCTAATGAAATGAAATTCTCTTTTACATCCTCATAGAATCGTTTAGGTTGGAAAATACCATGTCCCCAAGTGCCACATGTATGTTTTTCAAATACCTCCAGGGATGGCGACTCCACCATTTCGCTGGGCAGCCTGTTCCAATGCTTGACAAACCTTTCCTAATATCCAATCAAAACTTTCCTTGATACAAGTTGATACCATTTCCTCTTTTCTCACATTCTAAACTTGAAGACAATGAAACTCAAGGGGGACTTTATCCACTGTATTTTCTGTCATAATGTTCAGACTGTACAACTTTCAAAGGTTTTCCTTCAAGAAAGAAAACAAAAATTTCTTGGCTGCAGGGAAAAAAATCCCCAACTTCAATTTTTGAGTTTGACTTGGGAAAAGCTAGTCATTTTTCATGTCTTAGGAAAATAGATATCTTTACAAAATACTCAGAATCAAGATGTATTGAATTTTCATTGTGATGTAAAATGAGGATGATTTACAGACAATATAAATGATTTCTCAACACTTATAATCATAGCAGTAATTCAGTACATCAAGATAATGTAAGCATAACCTCAAGATTCACTTTTAGGCTTATAATTTAATATTCTTGGGGTTTCTTCTTCTTCTAAGTGCATGCACACGTATTCTTGCAAAGCCTAGGGTCCCAGAACAATAAAACAGTAAAAATGTGATTATCCTAACATCAATTAACCACAGCTCCCTGTTACCCTAAACAGGGTCACATCTCCCCAATGCCTAATAATTACATTGTAAAATCCCTTGATTGCCTGAATATATTCACTCTCCCTATGATGTCTGGATAATCACGGTTGTGTTAATTATTATTTAAGAGATGATCACAGTGCATTACTTTCTGATGTCATCTTTGCACCTAATACAAAACTCCACATAAATATAACATGCTGAATAAATACATACACAGCTTTTCCTCACCAAATCAAGTTGGTTTAGAATACCCTTGAATATATAGGTGTGGTGTGAATTGAAGGAATTCCCTGGCAGCAAATCTTTAAAATATTTTAGCAAGATACCTGGAACACTTATGGAAGTATTTTCAAATCCACATCGCCAATAGCTAATCAATATATTCCTGTCCAGGCAAACAAAAGAACGCCAATGAAAATGTTCATTTTTACTCTCGTGGTTGACTTTTTGCAAGGAAAACAAGACTGTAAAAAAGCAGTAGAAGGAAACCTCACTGTCCTGGCAGGCACATCTGTACTTGGCTGTTCGTCCCTTCTCCTGGCCCTCAATAAAAGATGACACACGGCCGGCTGCAGCGAGTGCTCCTGCTGTGTGCATAATGGCTGCCGAGGCTGCCTGTGCAGTCCCTGCATTACCATGGAGAGAACCTGGAGCCTTCTGTCTCTTAGTGCTGGATTTGCAAGCACGCACACTGAACCACACGCTTCATACAACTCTTCGATAACAGCCAGAAATTAATAAATTAACAGAACTGTTTGACAAAAAAAAAAAGTTCACTCCTGTATTTTCAGAAAGCATCAACACAGCCGTATTATCCAAGCCTGTGACAAGCCCACGGTTACCTCTCAGCTCCCTACTGCAGCCTTGATTAGTGGGGCTGCAGCCTTGATTATGTCTGTACCTTACAGCCATTGGCAGGGGCTCAGTATGGCCCTAAGGCCCTAATTAACCCCGATTAGAGATAAACAGGGCCTTCTCGTTCTGAAAAAAAGAGTACAGATAGTACTTTCAGCTTATCAGACAACTAAGTAAACTACAAACTGCTTTTACCTTTCTCTACTTGCTCCTCTCAGTAAAAATGTCAGGAAGGGGCCCCCACCTGACCCTGAGATTATGCACGATGTACACATTGCTCACTCTTCCTGATTTCGTTTTAGGGAACCTGCTATTTCAGGCTCATTTACCATTAGACACATTTTCACCATCCCTGTTTCAATATGGCTGTAAAGAAAGCTGGAGCATTTAGCCATTGGCAATTAGTGACACTTGGACTTGCTCCAAGACAAATAAAACATGATAATGTACACCTACCGTGCCCTGTATCAATTAGCTTTCCTTAGAAAATGTCTAAAAAAACATTTTCAAAGTAATGGTCTAGACAGATTTCAAGACTCAAAGACATAACCACTGAAAACTCAGCACTCTGGTCAGCAGGGCCACTGTGCATACAGTAGAAGCTAGCTTTCACACTCCTGCTGCAGAAATTCCATGAGCGAGTAGGATACAGAAGCACTACACAGGTTCAAGTTTTCTCCCTCCAACAGACTGGGGAAATTAAAAAGATTGCAGATACTACAAGTCAAAATTAATGACAAGTCTCCAAAGTTAAATTTTACTGCAGATTATAGTTTCTGGTACTGTGTCTTTAACTTCTGGTTTCACTGAGTTTTTGTTCCGTAAGGAGAAGCACAGAACACTGTTTAGGATGCATCCATACTGCACCAGCTGCACTGAGAACTCCTTAATATCCGATCACAGAAACATAAATGAAGGACTGAGTAGCACCTTGACAGTGATTCAGGGAGTTCATCTAACCAGTTTGGCAAGCTCACATAGAGTACTTTCTGGCAACTGCTTGTCTAATTTGTTGTGTAAAAAAAGAAAGCAAAACCGAAATTCCATTCCATAAGTCTCTCTTGAAGCCTGCAAAAGTGTCATATTTGCAGTCTACTCTAAATAACCACACTAAACTTCTGCCCCAAATGAAGCCAATTCCATCTTCACATCTTTTACATACTGGGTAACTTCTAACATGTCTTTCCTCAATTTTTCCTAGCTGAAATCAGCTCCATCAAACTTAAAAAAGACTTCCTACTCTGGTCATTGACTTCTGTGACTCTCTCCAATTTTTAAGTTATTCATAAATCTTTTGTAAGCTGACATGTCCAGTACAGAATAAGCAGCTCCTCTCACCTGCAGGACCTTTATTAACACATCCCACAATGATAATCAAGTCACATTAGGTCCTGCTTCCTAGTATCATAGAAGCTGTGTACACAAGAAAGCCAGCATTAAGCTAGCCAAGAGATTTCAGTCAAATTTCAGATTTTCTTGCAGCCACTATGGTCTTGGAAACTCACATAATAAACATCCACATAAATAGAGGTAAAAAATTAAGTATCACACTCACCTTCCACTCCCTTTAAGATACAAGGGAATCCACTTGAACTACCATTCACCATCAGTTCCAGTTTCCCCCCGCCCTACACCACGCAGAAACTCTTCTAGTGCGGGGACAATACTGGACCTTGCAGCCACCTGTGCTGAGCAGACAGCAAAGTCTACCAGCAAGGGCAGAACAAAGAGATGGGATAACAGCCATGGCAGCTACCTTGCTTCATCCAAACCCAGACATGGCGATCCCATTTCTCTCTCCTTATATGCATACTACCTCCCCACACTTGAACAGTATGGCTGCCACACCAAGCATTCCATATGTTGTATTTGCATTTCTCCTTCCTGATTTCAATACTTGGGCTTCACAATTTCCTCTTGTTGATGATAATTTTTTTCAAAATATCAAAGAAATCTAAAATTCTGGTTTTGTTTTCTATCCAAACGAAGAGAAATACTCTATTTTTGGCTACATGGAAACTCAAATTCTGCAACTCATTTTCAGCTAAACAGTTCCTCATTTTCAGTGATCTAAAGTGATGCCATTAAACACTGATAATACAAGTAACACTGAAGCCTTATGCTACTGATGTTTCTCATGACAATTTTCTCTCTCATTCCCACGGATTCACACCATTTTACAGAAAAACTGATTGTACTTTTAAGGCTGCTGTTTTATTTTCCCTTCTTCCTTTTTTTTTCCCCGTTATGATACCCAGAAACAAGTACAGTAGAAGTTGTTTTATGTCTAAGAAGAAATTTTATAATAAGCAAAAACATTCCAGAGGAAGAAGAATCAAATAGTATATACCCAGAACACAGAAAACCAGGAAAGAGTAAACAAAAAAACATAGAATGTATTTAGATTAATCTCTTCATTTAGTCACTGGTTTCAAGAGAGCACACCAAATTGTTTTACTGATGAGGTAGTCCCATGAGTTAGTAGAAAGAGAAGCTGAGACTAGTAGGTTACAGCTGTCAGTAACAGAATCTGAAATAAATTTAGAAAGAATGCAGCAAGTGGCTATTCATCATCTCTGTAGCTATTTTCAAAGCCTAAGTGATGGTAGGGGGAACCAAACCCCAAAAGCTTGTTCTACTGAACCACTGCGCTGAATCTTTCAGAGCTGCACAAAGTACTGCAATCTGTGTTGTGTCCAGTACCTAGCAGGTGCTTTGCTTGCTTTTCATTTTCCTCCATTCAGATAAGTATATTCATCTGTTCAGTTAGCGTAAGGATTCTTTTTGGAGTTGGTTCAGACTTCTTTCTCCTCTTTAAAGGTCAACTTCCTTTAAACCACAGAGGCACAAATTAATTCTCCTCTCCAGAGACCAACTCATTTCACAGGAGCTAGCAATGGAGACAAGATTACAAAGGGAAATATTTTGGGTGAAGCAGAGACAGATGTGTCTAGTTCAGTGCACGTAATTGACTTGTCCAACCGTTCTTGACACAACCAAGACAGTGGCTTGCTCCTGTCCCAGAATGTGCACTTGCCATTTTATCTGTCAGGTTTCCAATTCTGTGTTAACAGACCAGAAACATACGGGCATAGATGGGCAGGGCACAGAGTGCACTCTGGTGCCAGAAAGGCCCAGCACACCGTCCAGAGCCAGCTCACCATCCACTTTTTCCATCCTTCTGCACACAGACTGTCAGTAGGAGGCAGCATTGACTCTGACAGCAGCAGCATCACACCACAAAGTAGTTGGGAGCTGGCTTCATTCTTCTGTCATTATATAAGCAAGATGACACTGTTCTCTAATCCAGCCAAAGCTGATAAGTACCATCAACCTGTCACTTCCTACATTTCAAATTCTAACATTGCAGCATCAAAGAGTTTTTACATTTCGATTTCTTTTGCTGGCAGCGGTCGGTAGCCTCTCATTCTCCCACGGTGTTCTAATGCAGCATTTGCACACCGGGGTTACTCCCAGCCTGAATAGCAGGTCATCCCCTACTCACTGAGCTCATCTGCGGCCCATGTGCTAGGCAATTTAGATCCAATCAGCCCTTATTTAGCTCAAGAGTAATGAGCAGCATAGTGACACAGACTTAAGCCTGACCCTCAGGACACTGCTCATCAAGCAGTAAAACTGTGACAAAATCATTCATCTTCCACCCGCTGGCAAGAAATAATACTCGCACTCACTGTATTACTTTTTCAAGACATAGGAAAAAAAAAAGGTCCTGAATTTTCATGATGTGAGACATTAATTTGCAGAAAGCTGAATTCCCTTAAACCCCCCTGTTGCTATGAGCTCACCAGGGGGAAATAGGCCTTAGGAGACTGAAATGGAATAAAGAAAATTGCTTCAGCTTTCTGTTCATTTTAAATAAGCCTTAAATCTGACAAGAGATATCCTAAAGAGAGAAGAAATATATATCTTGTAAGGTAACGAAGAAACAATCACAATTAAGAGATTAGAAGGCTACTTGCATATAATGCTTTTATTGGCAAAAATATTTCTTTTGTTTAACATCCACACCAAAAAACCCCCCAAAAAACTCCCACCTCCCTATGAAAAGCCATTCTCTCGCCTCATGTGAAGAACAGGAGGAAAACTGAGAGGAAAGTTAATTTGGGGAAAATAGTTTCACAAGTGAGACACTTCCATCAGAAAACAAATCTGTGCTTTATGTCCTTCAAGGAGCATGTATTTCTCTAAACAACTGCGGGGTCCCAAGCAGCAGGTTCTCAGTACACCTGGATATGATTTTACTCTTTTTTTCATGGATTTACTCTTTCACAATAGTAAGTCTTGTACTGCTGTCAGGTAGGCTACAGAAAGCTTATGTGGATTATTTTTTTGGTAGATAAAATGGATACAACGGCTGAACACAGAAAAGTGTTTCCATCTGTACCACAGGGGACAGAAACGTGTATCTTCATGATTGATGTCTGAGTACTAGACTTGAGTTTCTTTAGCTTTGGGTGTCTACGAAGACAGACTTTTTTCAGGCATCAACAATTGAAAGGTTTTTTGACAGTTTTTGTTGCTTCAGTTTGTTCTAAAAGTGATTCAAGAATACAACCAAGTAGACTAGAATATTTCAGCTGAAAGGGACCTATAACAATCATCTAGTTCAACTGTCTAAGCAATTCCGAGCTGATCAACAGCTAAAGCAATTTATCAACAGCATTCTCCAACTGTCTCTTAAAAACTGACAGGCTTGGGGCATTGACCATTTCTCTAGGAAGTTTGTTCCAGTGTTGACTACCCATACAGTGAAGAAATGCTTCCTAATGTCCAGTCTAAGCCTCCCCTGGTGCAGCTTTGAACAATTCCCACGTGTCCTATTACTGGAGCCCAGGGAAAAGAGCTTAGCACCTCCCTCTCCACTTCCCCTCTTCAGGAAGCTGTAGGGAACAATAAGGTCACCCCCTCAGCCACTTCTCCAAACTAGACAAGCTGAAAGCAAACAAGACTCAAAACACACAACAGTTTTAGCTAGTCATCTTTGAAGATCAGAATGCAAGGAACAAAAGTGAAAAACGTTATTTTAGACCCCAATAAAAACCTGGGAAAAAAATCTCAAATCTCACATAAAGTAGGGAGAAAAGAAAATACCATTTTAATTACAGGAGCCACACTTTAAGATAACAACTGTAGCTAAGAACACACAGAGTATTCCCTCAGAAGATGGTAACAGATTATTTTTAAGGATTTTTAAGACACAACAAAGCTCTCAAAATGCTGCTATATTCTACAGCAATGCTTGCTTCTCATGCATTAAAGCATTTAGAGACCAGATGTTTATTGCACTCATTCAAACATCAGTTTTATTAACAGAATACCTCAATTTCAAAAAAACCACTAAAAATACTTTAAACCATAGGTCAAGTTAGCACAGCAAGGCATGCTTGCTTCCCAGGCATAAGATCTCCATTGTGAAGAGAAAAAGGAAGGATTTCATTTTTTTCACACAATAAAAAAATTCATAGCAATTTTTAATTACTTTCTAATGGTCATTCATTAAGTCTGTGAGATCTTAGAACCAAACTAACATCATCTGACTCTCAGTTCAGTGGTTTAGTTACAGAGTTGCCTTCCGTGCTTATCAGGATATCACAGCTGGTAGCATTAAATATCCTCGCAGGATGGGATGAGTAAGAGAAGACTCATGCTCTCCCAAACTCTTCTGAATATGGTTTTCAGAAGCTCAACATCAGAAAAACGATTTTACAAAGACTAACACTAAAACCCCTGAGGGGGAAGAAAAGAAGGAGGGAGGACCTTTCTATTCTCCTCCTGAGCTTATCTGCTGACTTACACAGTAACAGAGAGCGGGAGAGAGGTTTCTGTTGGTCTCGAAAAAGCTTCCCACAGGCTGTTTTGATGGCAAGTATAACGCAAAAAAATTACAAATGACTATACATTTCCATAGCAAAGATATACTGGATAATCCATTCCTATCGTGATTTCTCTCACAACCTCAAGGCTAAACACACTCTAACAGATAGAAACATCCAGTTCTGCTGTTATCCACGGCCCAGTTCTTAATGGAACTTATAACTAGAGACAGGTTTACCTGGTTAGTATTCCTGTAAGAGCTTATGAAATTTACACACAGAAATTTTCAAAAATTGGCAAAAAAGTACAAATGGACATAGATGCACAAGAATTGTTTGCAAAATAAAATTACTGTTTATTATGGTATTAGGTTTGTGGTACTTCTCATTTCTCCTATGTGAATCAGGACCAAGTCTCCCTGAAACTAGCCAAAGATGTTTGGAGCACAGCAGTGATTTCACACCTGGGCATGTACTCACATTTTATAGTCCTATGTGCTATCACATCACAAAGCCCAAATGCCAGGTTGACGAGCATAAGAGCATGTCAGAGCAATACTGATTACAGTAAAAGACATTTTAGCATGTTTCAAACACTTCATTTAAGAATAACATATTGAAGTGCCAGAACCTACAGCAGATTTCTTCAAGTCTTGTGTCCATTTTTACAACAAGTTCTGTCAAATGCATGTAATGCCTATATTTTTATTAGCCTAAGGTTTCTTTTTGTGCCATAAGGCAGGCAGATGACAGGCAGTGCTAGAGATTTGGAACAAATGAAAGCATACATGGGCAAACATCCTGCATTTACCTTTCAATAAAAAAGAAAAAAAAAGTCAGGGTTCTAACACACTGCTTAAAAACAGGGAAAAAGTAAAAGAAAAAACTTATGTCTGAGTTAGAAGCAGAAACCTTCAAGTAAATATAAGAAGGAAGCATTTCACATTTTTATTTTGGGAAGTTTCTTGATTGTTTACTGTTTATTTTACATGTTTTTAAAAAGGAGACTGTATTGAAATGCAACCTTACACTTCATACAGAATCTCACTGTGAAGATCAAATACTTGCAAGTGCCAGCAAGTAGCATCTTGATTCCAATTATCCAGTCACCACATATCAAAAACTGATAAAAATGAGTTCTCCTGCCAAGTCATAGTTCTATTTAAATATATAGACACCAAAATAATCATAATGGTAATAATAAATCAAAAAGTGGTTTAAGAAAGCTTATTTAAAGCAGTCTAAGCATAGGTAAATACAACAATCAAAAGCTACCAGTACTTTTCTAGCAGACAAGTAAAATATGAGAAAAATTTGGAAAGGGTTATTTTAAAACACAGTAATGTAAAAATGGTGAAGGTGGGGGGTGCTCTTTTCAGATGTCTTTTAAGAAAAAAGAAAGAAAGAAAACAAGTGTACTTTCAAACCCTTGTATGGCAAGTTTTAGCCCAGAGCAAGTTTTCACTGCCATGTTACAAACCCTTGAAAATAAAGGCTTATAATGGAAATGCTGACAGACCCTTAACTACAACAGCATGAATAGCTGTAATTAAAGAAGAGCTTTTGGCTACACCTCACTCTGAAAATGAAAGACTGGAATTTTTTACAGTATCCTCAAATAAAAGGATTGGGAAACCTGGAGTGAGATTCCAGCAATCCAACAAGATATGTTGAAGGGGATTGCTGAAACTATTTGATATTTTAAGTCAGGCATTTAGTTAACATAACCAAGACAGTATTTTCATAATGCTACTTAATAAGCAATAAAGAATGCTCCTGTGAGCCATCATCAGGGGTTAGCAAAAAGTGGCACATGAAGTTATTATTTCCTAACAGCCTAGAGGGAGCTGCTTCTCTCTTTAATCAGTGATCTCACTTCCTTTCTACCTGTAAATTCCCTGTCATAAAGTTATAAAATTATTACAATGTACAGAGAAATTACATTTATGAAATGCCTAGTATCTTATATGAGCCTGGATTTTAAAAACAGGCACTGAACCCTTTCATTCTTTTGAGTCTGCAGACAGACCAGGCAGTTTAACATTTGGTTAGCACAAAGTCATCCACAACTTTTGACCCAAGAAAGTGGGTTTAGTGTTGTTTTACTTGCATGGCAACAGAGGACTGCTGTCAGTAAGTCTGTCAAAGTGAGAGAGAGAATCAGTAACCTTTTCATGTTCCATACAGCCTGAAGATCCAAGTGATCAGAGAATATGCTGAGTTGGAGGGGACCCACAAGGATCACCAGAGTCCAACTGCTGGTCCTGCACGGGACCACCCCAAGAGTCACACCATGTTCCTAGGAGAATTGTGCAAACACTTCTTGAACTCTGTTGGGCTCGGTGCTGTGACCACTTCCATGGGGAGCCTGTTCCAGTGCCCAACCACCCTCTGCGTGAAGAACCTTTTTCTAATATCCAGCCTAAACCTCCCCTGACACAACTTCAGGCCACTCCCTCGGGTCTTACTACTGGTCACCACAGAGAAAAGATCAGTGCCTGCCCCTCCTCGTCCTCTCACAAGGAAGTTGTATCTGCAATGAGGTCCCCCCTCAGTCTCCTCTTCTCCAGACTGAACACACCAAGTGCACTCAGCCGCTCCTCATATGGCTTCCCCTCAAGGCCCTTCACCATCTTCACCACCCTCCTTTGGATGGCCACTAAGAGCTTAATATCTTTCTTATATTGTGGTGACCAAAACTGCACAAAATGTTTAAGGTGAGGTTGACCAGAGTAGCACAAAATGTTAAGGGATTTAGTTTCTCAGCAGATGGGATAAACAGCCTGTTAACAGTAACCAAATATACAAATACAGAAGCTGCAATGACTAACTGTTATAAACAAGACTCTAATAATCTTATACCAATTACTGTTTGAGTATGTTGGTAATTCAAATTTTTCAGCATAACTGCTTTTTATAAGAATAGGTATGAATACTGTCCTGTATGTTGTCTGGAATGAACTTTTATGCCCTCCTCTCTGTGCTACAAGATGGTCACATAACCCCCAGTTCCAGAAAGCTTTGAAATTATACCAAGTTATGAAATAGGCAACTTTGTCAGCAGTCTCAAATTTCTCCCTATCTCATCTTTAAAAACAACACAACAAACGCTGTGCATTAGCTAATGGAGAAAATGTCAAAGTATTTTTGAAGCCTCCAATTTATTCCAGGAAATACATTCAGTTGAACTGAAATAATAAATAATAAATCAACTAAACTTAGTTTTGTGCTTCATCTTTTTTCAAAAGACTGCCTGAAAAACAGTTGTCTTTGGATCTATAAGCTATTGACAGCTGCAGTCAAACTACTAGACAGTAACAAAGAACCTAGCTAAAGAGAGATCTTGCATATGAGCCTCAGTATTCCTATTATGTACTCTTCCACAGCTCTTTACACATATTTCAGTCTTACACATTTGAAGTAATGGCAGATCAATAGCTGCCTCTTAATATCTTATAAAAAAAAAAAGGCAGTTTGGGCTTCAAATTGGAGGACTGCTTCTCAAAGGCATCAGTAGACAAAAAATATGCTTATTGAAGGGCACTGTGGATGTTGAAAAATGAACTAGTACATCAAAGCAAAAGTGCTTGAAGTGGTAAAATATGATTTCCTTCTTTCCTATCGAACCCCTGACAAGTATTTAAATCTCCATAACTGTGGTATTTGAATGCAACCTTGGTGAAAGAGAAAAAAATACAATCAAGAGTCTGAAAAACAGAATACATTCAGTCAAGAAACAAAAACAAAGAAATAACCCCCCAACTTATATAATTTAGTACAGAAAATAATTTCAAAATTCCCCCCTTTCAAAATGCCAAAGGAAAGATGATGTTGTCTGAAATAGGAGCAACTGGATAACTTTCTAGAGAGCCACTAATTCATAACAAAATCTCAGTAAGGAAACATTTCTGAGATTCTAAATGCATTGAAGTATTAGTGGATTTTGAAATTTAACATATCATCCACAGTCCTCCGCAAATTTCTTTTTTCTTTTACTCTATTTCAGTGAAAAATACAGTTTAACCCTAACAACAAAACCAACATGCCAGTCTATATCCACAATTGAACTAAATAACTTACCGAAGTCTAGCTAGTACGACCTGAAGAAAATTCAGGACCATACTCAGCTCAGCTCCTCGACAAGCAGGCAGCAGCATAGCAAAGCCATCGTTCAGCAGCTTTTCCTCAGAAAGGCTCAAGTAGCAGCTAGTCTCAAACACTTCCTGGACACCATCAACGTAGGTCGAAAGTAGAGTCCAGAGATTGTGTCTCTGTGTGTGGTCATTTTTGCTTACTAAAAACTCCTTTGCCTTCTCACGGAAAGAATTTGAGATTTTGTCAGCTAGGACGCTAATGTCCATGTTCTTCTCAACATAAATCAATAGGAAAGCAAAATGACCTCTCCAGATGAGAGCTCTCTGAGATATGGTGATAGAGGATGAAGTTAGGAAATCCAAAAGATCCAACACTCGACTCACTACATCTTCTGTGTCTGCAACAATTGCCAGCATGAGGAAGAGGTTAAAAAAGTTCTGCAGCCCCACGTCTGTCAGCTCCTGCATTCTTCTCCGATGGAACTTGGAATAAATTCTACATTAAAAAAGCAAACAAACAAAAAACACAGGAAAAAGAAAGTTTCTTAAAGCATGCAGTTTTCTCTCTGCTTGAGAGACAAAAATTGTATTTTTATGCTTTTAGTTTACAGTTATCCTCTTCCAATAACCCTTAAACTTTAAAGACACCTTTTTCTCTCCCTTCTTCTATTATTTTGGCTACTGCAACAAATGTGATCTTTCATTTTCTGGTCCTGTTTTAAGGTACACGGTAAGTGTTTTCAGTTTGAGATTCAGCCTAACCCTTCTCCCCTATCCAACCTCTAGTACACAGTTGAGCACAACGTAAATGTGTAGATGCTCTACTTTGTCTGTAGTGGGTGTCCTCCATACATGCCTTCAAATCAATCAAGTTTAGCCCGTGAGGGCTAGGAAATGAAGATGCCAAGTGGCAGCTCTTTGCAACAGCAAATCACTGCTGTATGCCAACTTCTTCCCTAGAAACTCCTTCATTTTCACGTGGAAATCATCTAGTGGTTTCTGTTATGCTATACTGCCACAGGTGCTGTGATCAAAGTCTAACCTACCAAACTATCACTGCAGTAAAAGGCACAGGAAGATTTCTGATAGAAAATTCTTTTTGTCCACAGGGCTTCACCAAAGTCTGTGTCAACCTGTAATGCATGCCTACAAGTGGACTACAAGTTTGGAAGAAAACAGGGAAACTGAGGCATTTGAAAGAGAAAGCCTCCTTCCAGCACGAAGATGTGAAACTTGATCTGTATTGCCATATAGAACAGTGCTACTTTGCAACTTTAAAGTGGATAACAAAAAGCAGAAAGCTTTTAAAAAATACATCTTTTCTATGACCTTTGCTTGGATCTGGGCTTTTACATAAATGTTATCATTCCTACAACTGAGTAAGATGAAAATGGCTTGTTTAACTTTTTGATTTGTGGATTTAAAACCTTGGGTATATCCTTCACCTTTAATTTGAACTAAGTTCCACATATAGATAGTTAAACATCCATAAATGTTGTTTTCCTATTCTGTCACCTGGAAAAATAGTTGGAAATGGTGCTGAAGTTATCAAATCCAGCCACCAAAAATTACAGCAAATCCAATTAATGTTATTTAGTAGTAAATTACTACTGACAGGCATTTACGTTTTTCATGCATCAATTAATGCTTGGTTAGCCGCTGAAAACAGAGTTCATCCCAAAATCATAGCTGTAGGCTGTTAAATTTTGCTACTTGTGTAATTGATTTTTTCAAGGTAGAAATGATGAATACTAGTTGAGCAGACTGATGGACTGAGTGTTGTGTATTATTATTCCCCCTCTTAAATTAAGGAAAGCAACAAGCTATAATAGCACAAAAATGTAAGTATAATTTGGTTTCAGTAAAAATAAAGGAGGCTAATTAAAATTACAAAACAAAGCAAGACACTGATACTAAATCCAACAACATATGTGTTTCTATGTAGTTGTAGTAATTTTAAAACCCAGACTTTACTGACTGTAACAATTTGTGAAGTGTATGTAGACATTACTTTTTGGAAGGTATGCTTTTGTTTTCTGATAGCCAAGATGACATTTCTTTCTTGGAAGAAACATACCACGTAATTTGATAAGGTGTGCATACACATGAGCAGTTTTTTTATATATTTATTACTTGCATACATGAAGATCTGGCTAATACTTAATAAAATGTTAATTTTATTAGTACTTAATAAGATATGTTTTAAAAAATCAAAACCATAAACCAAAAGTAATTCTAAGTCTCCTATATTTAATGAAAAAAGTTTAAAAGTTAGCACTTGTAATAATTAGTACAATCCCATTACTGTAATAAGTTCCATGGATTCAGTAAGCATTTACAGAATCAACAGTTTGATTTAGAGCACATATATTTTAAGGAGTTTTATATCATGACTGACTGTACTTCTTTATTAGGATGTTTGAAAATTAAGTGAAATATTAAAATCCTCAGAAAAATTTTGGAAACCATTAAGAAGAAACTGCAGGCTTAGCGAGTGTCAGTCTGCATGTTCTTGGACAACACATGGCTTATATGCAGCTCAAACACTATTTCTGTGCTTTAATTACATTACCTGCCTGGCAACTTGGTTGTACCACCGCATAGGTTGCCAGTGTACCAAATTCCTGGCCAGCAGGACAAAGTAAATCATCACAGGCTATGGATGCCAAGGAGATTCTTGGACCCAGCTGTTGGATTGTGTTACAGCCTCAGCTGGCAACAGAAACTTCAGGGAACAACTGCTTTCTTCAAATTATGAATCACCCTGGATCCCTCATTGCCTTTACCTTCTCATGAACGCAATACCCTCCCACCTTGCATGTGGGTGGAAGGGCTACTGACTCACTACACTTCTTACAACATGAGACAAACTCAATGGTGACCATACCGTCCTTTAATTTGTTTCCAAGGATGCACGCCACTGTTTTCTTCTTTCATCATCCGTGCCAAAATGCTAAGAAAAATGAAGTAACTGTTGCTGGACTTGTACAGAGAAGGGATCTGCTGTTCAGAGCAGCAACGTCTCACCAACTCAAGCATTGACAAAGAAGTCTTACTAACATTTGCCAGATCCTTCAGACCAAGCCAAGGAATAGTAAAGCTACTGTTCTAAAAGAGAAAATGAAAACAGAAAAGATTATAAATAACAGTAATGCTAATATTCCAAATGCAATAAGATGCAATTCTTCACATAAATAAAAGGATATGTTCCTATCACAACTAAAAAATAAAAAATTACAGTAAATATGTGCAAAGCATTTTTACAAGATCTTAAAATCTGTAGTCCTGATGAAAAGTAAGTTAAAATATAACTCATCCTATTGTCACATAATGTAATGGACCAAAACATGATATGATTAAATAAATAGCAAATTCAGGGATATTGCCATTGACTAGGTAGTTTTACAAAGGCATAGCAATCAGCTTGGCTACAGGAAAATCAGAATTAATCAGTAAAATTCAAGGACTATCCACATTCAATTTTGTATTTTTATATATTCATCTACTTACCAGATTCTTGCTGTAATAATCCCAGAGTATAGTGACAATAGATAGGTTCAAGTCCCAGAAAGTACACAAAGTCAAACAGCACTGAAGATGCATTCGTAAGTGTTCCTCTAACACACCAGTCTTGAAAATGAAATAGGAAATTAATTGTAGGAGGAGAGCATCACCTTATTTACATATAAACCAAATACTACTAGACTAATCAAAGTAATTTCTTAATACAAAAATTGTTTTTAATAATATACTGTTGAGTAAATGCATCTGCTAATACAAGCAACAAACTAGAAGATAAAAGCTGACAATTGCATCCTGCAATCCAGCCAATGTAATAGTTCATCACAGAATTATTTAGGTTGAAAAAGACCTCTGAAATCATTAAGCCCAACCTTTGACTGATCCCCACCATGTTCACTAAACCATAGCACTAAGCACCACATGCAACTGTTTCTTGCACATCTCCAGGGATGGTGATTCCACCATTTCCCTGGGTGGTCCCTTCCAATGTTTAACAGCCCTTTCCATGAAGAAACTCCTTCTTATGTCCAGCGTTAACCTCCTCCAGTGCAGCTTAAGGATATGTCCTCTTGTCCTGTCACTAGTTGCCTGGGAGAAGAGGCTCAGCTCTTCTAGCTCCAACCTCCTCTCAGGTAGTTGTGCAGAGCAACACAATCTCCCCTGCGCCTCCTTTTCTCCAGGCCTCCACAGACTTGTAGACACATTAGGGCAACAGCCAATTCAACACTGAGCGCCTAACTTGAAACATGACTGCATGGTACAGAACCTCACAAAACAGTAAATAGGGCACTAGCCATACCGAATGCATGAGTCAGCTGAATGCTTAAGCCCTTCTGTCATGTATGTCCTAAGGGAAGCTCACTCATCACCAACACAGAGGGAGCGTGCAACTATCTGAGAACTCATGTTTCTCTTTATAATACTCCAAAGATGGAGACCTTTTGTTCCTGAATCATGTTCCTTCTCAAACCTCTGCAATGTGGCTATATAGCTAACACCCCAGACAATTCTAAGTCAAGGGCAAATAAGCCACTGAACAATGGGGGGAAAAAAGTACAAAAGACTTTCCACACCACGTTCTTTTGTATTCATCAGTTCCAAATTTGGCACTCAAAAGGAAAAAGGTTTATTGGAAAGAAAATAGGAAGTGCCAAACAGTTCAACACACTGAAGCATTCAGCTTTTAATTGTGGGATACTGAGAGTGGAATTCTTCTCAGCCAGCTTTTGACAACAAAACTGGACTTGTATCAGAGGTAGGATATTAGGAGCTTCGTACTCCATCTGAAATCATGTGTTTTAATTTGAGAAATCTACTTTAGGATGATAAGTCATGTAAGGGTTTTATTGTCTCCACTGACTTTAATGGACAGTTTGCGTGTAGTTGTCTTAAGGGTAGACTTTTACAAATATAAGTCTAACACCTCTCTGGGATAGTAGCAACTTGTTCTGTGAAAACACAAACTGACATATTTTTAGCTTTCAAATACATCTAAATATTATACAGGCCTGGAATTTCTAAAAGCATAAAATAAGCTAAAGAAGAATAAAAGGGGTAAGAAACAGGTGAAATATACAGGATTAATTTTATTACTCAGAATCATAGTCCCAGGAAGGGGGATTAAGAAAACAGTGCCTCAGATAAATATTGGGAAGTTATCTGTTTCAATTCCAGTTACAGTGCGAGGTCCTGAATTATGTCGCAAGCTCACTCAGCTCAGATAATGCTTAAATAAAGCACTAATACCAGGTGATGGAAAAAGATAACATTAGGTTGTATTGAGCTTGGTTGGGTTTTTTTGGTTTGATTTTCTTTTTAGGTGGTTGCTTGGGTATTTTTGTTGCTATTTGAAAAAGTCTTTCAATAAGTACCTGCTCCTGGAAGAGCAGGACTTTTTATAAAGGCATTTAGTGATGGGACAAGGGGGAATAGCTTTAAACTGAAAGAGTGTAGGGTTCAATTAGATGTTAGGAAAAAATTCTTTACTGTGAGGGTGGTGAGACACTGAAACAGGTTGCCCAGAAAAGTTATGGATGCCCCATCTATGGAAGTGTTCAAGTCAGGTTGGATGGGGCTTTGAGCAACCTGGTCTAACAGAAGCCCCATGACAAGGGGGCTGGAACTAGATGATATTTAAGGTCCCTTCCAAACCAAACCATTCTATGACTTCTGATCTGTCAATACTACTTATGGCTTACTATGTCTTAGAGCTGCTTTTCAATGCCACAAGAGTCTCACTCACTAACTTATCTCTACTTGGCTATATATTCATGTGGAAAACTATTTGTTGCAGTTTATCAAAACACCATAAGCAATTATACAATCACCTACAATAATTTCTAACCATGCCTGCTTTCTCTCCTCATGAACAATTAATGTAGGGCATCTGGCTTCTAAAGTGGCACATTTCTAAAACAATTTTAACATTGAAAAGGCATTCCCTGTTGTCATAGAAAATTATATATTCAATACATGTATGGCATACAAACCCTATTGAAATAGAAAAGTAACTTTCCAGTAGAGACTCTTTAAAAATATAAAGAATAATTCAAATATAGTAAAAATGCCTACAAATGAAAAGTGATACTCAAATATTTTTTCATAGGACATAACTATTAAATCAGTAGACTTCCCAAAAAGTAACAATCTTGCACCAAAAAACAAGGGATAGAACACCTGCTATTTTTTAATTAATAAAAGCAAGAGTCTTAATGTAAAGCAAAA
Organism: Campylorhamphus procurvoides; assembly: GCA_013396655.1. Lineage (NCBI taxonomy): Eukaryota > Metazoa > Chordata > Aves > Passeriformes > Dendrocolaptidae > Campylorhamphus > Campylorhamphus procurvoides. The sequence continues at coordinate 574,848 of WBMV01006327.1, read as the reverse complement.
AACTACAGCTGAGCATATCTATTTCTCTAGAGGGATCTACCCAGTTAAAAAAGATTTAAAAAAACCCTCAACACCAAAATACATACCCTTCAAAAGGAAACGCTTAGTCTTAAAGCTGTATTTTGTGTCAAGGATTATGTTTAGGATGTAATTCAACAAACAAAGACTGCTTCAGTTAAATTAACTCAACAATAAGCATTGCGTAGTGAGCAGCTTCAATTTAAACCATTATTTATCTGTCCAACAATATTTAAAACTGTTTCTAAAACCAAGATAGTACTGAAGGCTTTATCTCAAATATACTATGAAAAAGTTCTCCAGACTTCAAATACCCCTGGGATTAATGGATTCCCTCACTGCTCTTTTGCTTAAAATGGTTTCCTGCACTGCTGGAAATACTATCAGAACTCTTGAGGTAGTCGGCTTTTAATTTACCGCAGAAGGGAGGAATACTAGATACTATCATTTTGATAGTACTATCTAAACACAACATTTTTCTCTTATGACCTCCTACTGTAGTAACAAAATTGGTTTGCTAGAAATCCAACAAATACTTCTCTACCTTTTTTAAAGTAGAATTAAACAAAAAATACAGTGGAGGTATAACAAAATTGAGGCAGAAATAAAGCAACATGAAGCACTTATTTTCTAAAATGAGAAGGGCAATAAGAGACTGCTATTAGTGCTTAAGAACTAAAAAGCTTTTGATTCTCACAACAAAACTTCATAAACACAAATTCATCTTATACTGACAATCCATAAATTTAGTCAGTTTGATGTTGCCTTGTAGACAAATACAGCTATGGTAATATTCCTACTACAATAATTTTAATTTTGTAGTACAAATAAAATTGTAAACCAGTGTTACTATTTTCACTACCCCACTAAGAGAATCCCAAATTACAACAGAAGTAGGAAACACCTCCTGTAACTAGTTCCCCCCAGAATGCCCATTTTCTGTGATGGGAGATTTTTCACATGAGCAATTGTTTCAACTTTTATCCATCAAGATTTAAAAAAGAGAGCAATTTCTGGCTGAGAACTCACCTGTTTGTCAACCATTTGAAGATGAAAGGATATATTCAAGGAAGCAGCACACTGCACTTGCCCATGTATCCATGGTTCTTCATATCTTCTCACAAGTATTTTTATTTCCCATCCCTATTGATCCCCTAACCTGAACAGCACCTCCACTTATTTCCCCTGCTCAGCAGCAGGCTGACTGTAACCTTATAAAGGAGTTCCCATCTGGCGACAGGACATTGCAGCACCCCTCTACCACCTTCACCTGTATATACACACCTCCTTCGGGAGGTCTTTATCATCCTCAAAATCCAGCATATCCTAGATGAACGTGGCTCAGACTCTGCTGTCTACATGTGACCCCTAAATGCAACAGTATTACTGAAACTACCAAAACGCTGCAGGTTTAACACTGGTTAGTAATTTTTGTATCTCAATACGTAGCTATCCTGAGGATGTTAAAGCTAAATCCAGCTTCTGTTGATTTATCAAAGGTGACCATTCTTTTCTCTACTTTTATGATGCTCCCTTAGGCTTGATGGCTGCAACACTGCCTATTAAATCATCTTTTCAAAACATGGAATTTGAAGCTCACATGAAGAGAATTTAACAGTTACTGATAGGAGATTATCAATTTACATTACAAATGTATGTTCTGCACCTTTTTCAGATGCTTTTCAACACACAAAACTATGCATACTTGACTTTCCCCCTTTCCCCATTCTTTGTAAATTGCCATTCTTCTGAATATGTATAGTCTACAAGCTTTTGAAGTTAGGGAGCAACAAGCACAAGTGGATTATGAGGTTGATGGACATAGTACTAAACATGATTAATTTTTCAGCTCCTGTATGCCTAAAAATGAAGTTTCTAACCACCACTTCCTGTCTTCCCCAGCAAATGAGTGATTCAGCATTATTATTTCTTCTAATTTATTTTGCACAGCTATTGCTGTGCATCTGTAGTATAGATTACAGATATTGCTTAAAAGGATAGCTCAAATAGGATTTACTCACAAACTCAAGCCAAGTGTTAATGGGCACTGTCATCAGTTCTGTCCTGCTCTTCATTCAAAGAGCACTATTCTCACTTTTTGCTTTTTCCTGCTTCTCCATGTTCCATTTCATTATTGACTTCTTGATATCTCATTGTGCTTCTCATTCCTACATATTCTAGACTCAAAAATACTCAAGAGATGCAAAAGGATAAGATAAAATGTAGGAGTGGCCACTTGAAGCTGTCACATCAACAGAGGAAAAGCACATGTATACTGGTAGAAGAAAATCTCCTTTCTAGATGCTGTCAAGAAGGTTGCTGTGCAGGGGAAGGGAGCAGGAAGCAATTTTTAATAAAGTACTACGCTCACTTGTGCGTGTGCATATAGAAACTAATGTTCCCCAAGGAGCACTTCTCACAGGCAGCAAACTCCAAAATGCAAGAAAAATTAATGAACAAATAAAAACAAGGAAATAAACTAAGAATAGTTACAAACGTGTCCTTGGCAAATGAGGGTTTGTTTTAATTTCTGCAGTGGTTGCCATTGGAAATTAACATTACTGTGTCATTACTGACTCAATATTCAAGTCTTCTGAACTTGGCGACATAGCTACCTTTCTAAACTGTCCACAGTTCAATACCTGTTTAACAGAGGCATCAAAACCTTTGTATTCTATGTATATTCAACTTCAAAGTAATCTTTATTTATAAGCATCCACAGAAAAAAAAAAGAATATTCTGAAGAAAAAACATTCACTATGAACGTCCTTGTACTGTTTCTCAGGTTGCTGACATGCAGAAGACGTAACACGGGAGGGTGGCTAATAAGCTACTCAGTTTTTATGACTCCTATCTCATTGAAATCTCTCCAGTTTCTCTCCCAGAATAGTAAGCACTGTAATGTCATTACTGGGGTTTTAATGTATACACACAGTTGGTATTTTCAGTTATGCACTGTAAAATCATTCAAAAAGAGTTAATCTTTTAAGCTGAAAGAACACATAACTAAGCGTTAGAGTTTATTGTGCATAGAGTATTAAAAAGTTGAAAAATTATGCTCTCAACTATCTTAAAACCTACAAATATTTTCTTGTAAAAACTGTAGTTTTAACAAGTATTATTCCATATTCCAGCTTCAACTACAGTTGTTGCTAGTGCATGAGCAAGGCAGTAATAATAACTAAAAACCTAAAAGAACTGATTCCTCTCTTGCTTTCAACAACAGAACTTTGTGGAATTTGTCCTAATTTCATATGAAATCAAATTTCAAAAAAAAAAATCTATTCTTGTCTTAAACATACACAAATCAAGAAATTATTTTTACAGGTGTTACTGATACAACATCTGCAATTTGTACCATGCAACTTCAGAACAAATTTACAGAACTACAATGTAACATATTTAAAAAGGTGATGAACAGAATATTTAAAAGCATTTTAAAAGGAGGTCATTTCTGACCTCTGGGCCATGAAGCATTGCATTAACAGTTCTGCAGAAAGAAAAATGATAAGGTATGAAATGAGTGCTCAGAAACTAGAACCTTATCAGTAAGAGTTTGATTCAGGCCTGTAAGACAAATTGCTCAGCAAGGCAAGTCACCTTCCTGCTGTGATGAGGATATAGCTGAATTTTCAATGCAACTGACTATCTCCTTCATCATGTCTCCTCAACTTGATATCCTTACAGTCTGTATCAGGTTTACATTTTCTAAGCATCCAGTTCTTACTCTGAATACATCTTCTCTAAGCAGCCATATACCTACCCTTCCAGGATAATTATCTTTTTTCTTTATCTGCCAATTTAGCATCAAGCACAACCACTTTAAAGCAAGTCTAACTGCTAATAAGGAGGGGACTGTATACTGTCATAGTGCAGCTACGTCAAGGATGTTCATTTTCCAGTGATAAAAACACTAAAATTCCAAAAATATACTTGTTACTTGAGCTCTGTTTCATGCACTGTCTTTTACTGAAACCATCCCTGACACTATCCTTGTTCATTTACTTCTTCCTTTACACACTTACTTGAGCATCAGTGGATTTTTTAAGGAGTTCTTCCACAAATTTCCAATTGGATTCCTTCTGTTTCTGAAAAATAATTATCATCAACATGAAATAGTGTTTGTTTCCCTTACAGGAAGCATTATGCAATAACGTGACAATAAACACGCAAAATATTCCAAAAAATATTTAATTTCATGACAACGTAGTGTAGTCAACACTGAAAACAGCTTTTTTGTTATATAAATGTAATTGATATGTCCTAAAAATTAGCCCTCAAAAAACATCTGTAGTCCCAACCTTCACTTTTAATAGAAAAGCAAAACATGCAGGCATTTTTATTAGTCCAAGCAGTATGTCTTACAATTTCTTTCTTTAATGTTCTGTAAAAATGAAGACATAAGGGGCAAGAAAGAAGAAAAGGTACAATCTCACATTTTCTTGTTGCTTTCTTTTTCTTTTTTTTTCCTCCAATGTAAAAAACACTTCTGATTTTTTCCAGGACAAACATTAATAACTGATTTGGCCAATTCAGTAAGGAGTTGGACAGGGTAGTTTAAATATGGTCCATAATTTATACTCTCCAGCTTAGAAAGACAGATGACTATCCATTTGGATCAACTACACCATGCTAGTGAAGTAAAACAGATTTACATGGGAAAGCATATTAAAAAGAAACCAGCCCACATCTAGTTATGCAAAGTGGGAAAGAAAAGGGTAGAAGGCTTTGCAACTAAGGCCATTTTTTTCAGGCTGGGGATGGGGAAGTGTGGAGGGGAAAGAAAAAAAAAAAAAAGAAAGCAACCAGACCAACATACTTATAATTCTAGGAGGTACAACAATCATCTCTTACATTCAGCTATGTATATAACTTGCATAGATAAGTAAATGTGTGAACATAATACTTTCATCATTGTCCTGCCTTAATTATTCCCTCCATTATCACAAATGTTAAGCCTTGTAGATTATTCTTTAGATAGCTGTCCTTTAAATCAATGTCAGTATAGAACTTACAATGAAGAGCATTTTATGCTTCGATAGTTGAAATATAACTACTTTCCAGCAGCAACACCATTGTGCTTGATCCTCCTCTGACTATAGCACTTAATGCTGTGACTTGGTGACAGTTCCACACAGAACTCCAGAGTACCAAGAAAATTTTAAAGATGAAACTCTTTAAAAAGATGCACTAATAATTCTGTAACACAATTTGACTATTTGGTGGCTTTACATTTTTGCACAAAAAGAAAATTCTGAAAGACAGCCAATGGCAGAAAATCACAGTGTGTATACTCTTTATGGAACAAATATAGTCAAAAGGACAGATTTACAGAAAATTACACTAAAGCTGTCATTTCATGATTCAGGAACTTGAGCCGTATCTATTAAGAAGTTCCCACTGCTTCTTCCTCATCCTGCCTGCTAGTCTTTCTGCTCTCACAGCTGTATCCTGCCACTGCTCAGCTGTTCTGGTACTTCTCTTTGTGGGATACAGTGCGAGCCAGACCAGTGAACCCACTCAGAGATTTAGGAGAGAAAGAAAGGATGAAAAAGGAAGGAGGGCCTGACCTAGATCATAGAATAGGGACACAAATAATTGTGCCAGAACAGCAGAGGGCACAACATGCCTAGGGTGGTGAGCATGATTTAAGCTGTTACTGATACCAAAGGCTTTGCATCATGGAACCAGAGCTAGCATCCTGTCAGGAGAAGCCATCAACAAATAGCCAAGGAGTAAAGGCAGCACTTCAATAATAAATATAACCCCGTAAGTGCACAACCTGCATGCCTAGACAGTCCTGGCTAGTATTTACATCAGATTTTTGACTGCATTTTAGAGCATTTTAGTTTTGTGAATACCTACCCACTGGCATGGTCCTACTACAGACTCCAAGTAAAGCAAATCAACTGCTAAAAGGCCACATTTATCAACAATGAGTAGATATTAGTTATGCTAAATGTCTATGAGACTGATGAATGTCTGGATCAGCCTGATCAGAATATGTTTTTAGTAGTATAATAGTCCAAGGGCATGTGATTTATACAACAGGTGTTTATTGTCAAAAAGTTTCAGCTCACCTGCAGTATGCAGATCACTTTACAAGATCCTGGAGTAATCTAGCGCAAACTCCTGACACCAACTGGAATTGATTACAGCAGAGCACCTAGGTTCAGCCCAAATTCCAAAAGAATGACACCAACCACCTGCTGCAATCCTTTTTAGCCACAATTGTGTCTATATTTTAAAAGACTTGTTTCATACGAATCCCAAAAGACTTACATCCTAACAGTATTCCCTACTGCACTGGCAATATGGTATAGCAACTGTTTATAATCCATCCTTGTCAAAGAATGGCTAGAACCTGTATGTCCTACTACAAACCCAGTGGCTTAAAACATTCTCCCCCTACCACCAGAGTTCTGAAAGTCAACAGAACCTAGAGACCTTAGGGTGCATTAAAGTACTGCTAAAACTTGAGCTGAGACTCCCAGGGCATGCAGGAAGAAACTTTTGAAAGGGCTAACAGCTGACTACCTGGAAAAGCCATATTAGGCTTCTCAGCTGGAAGTTCATGTTTGCATATCTTGCCACTTAGGCATTTCAGATTATTTTATTCAAAGGCAAGAATTCTTAGCCCCAAGTAACTCTGCCTATATTAACCTAGCCCATAGGATATTGAAATTGACCCCTGCAATGTTCAGAAGTAGCAATTTTTCTCATCAGGTCCCATTTGAGTTTTAAATGTACAAATCCTGCTTTTCAGAAGACTGAGGTGGGACCTGAATGGGGGAATATGAAAGAGACACATACTATACATCCCTCAGAACACAGTCTCTAAGAAACCTGGCCAAAATTTTCTAGTTTAAAAAAGTGGTTTCATGTGTGTGAAATATACATTCAATATATATGAATCATTGCATATTTGAAACTGCACTATATGAGCTAAAGGGGAAAAAATAAAAAGAAGCTAGTCTGAAACCTATTTAGAATTTTAAAAGCTTTCATAACAACCTCAAGGCCATGCAGACCACATTAAAAAATTGAAAATCTTCCACAGATGACATCAGCTTAGAGGCAATTTTTACTACAGAACACATGAATAACCATCATTATGACACATCACCCTCCTACCTCTGATCACAGTTAATTAAAAGTAAGCAGGTGTCATGAAGCTATTGCATCAGATGTTTAACCAACAAAACTACAGAGAGCCCTGATGTAATTCCACTGACTTCACAAATTTACATCACTATCTTACCTGATAATGTTCAAAGCACAGTTGAGGTTGCAATTCGGGGAGGGGGACAGGACCTAAAGAAATGGTTACTATCAATTATCTATGAGAGATTACATTATTGTGGTGGGTGAAAATGCCCTGATGTTACTGAGATATTTTTTTGTATAAGAACAGGGATCCCTGGACAAACTCACAGTCACACTCAGAAATGTGAAGCACAGCTAACAGTTTTAACAGAAAGACTACTGGAAACATCAAGACGAACATGCACAGGATGGTCTCATGATTTACAAATCAAGACTTGGAAATTCTATTCTCCAAGGTGGGCTCTAAGGAAAAAAATATTATTTAATCTTGGGCAAGTCACTTCCTGACACTGTATCTCAGATTCCTACTTTAAAATAAGAACAACAGGAATCCTTTTTCCCATTCTACATCTTTTTTGGTTTATGTAAGTAATACAGTGCCTGAGGCAAAAAGAAATAGTCTCTCATGAGGCTAAATACATAGTATCTATCATTAGGAGATACAGGAAAAAAAATCCAATGATCAAAGTAAACAGTATCACTGCATTTGGATTAGGGCATTAAATATAAAAAATCCAGTATAAATGCCTGCTTCACACTGATTTCTGTATTCAACCTGGGAATAACCTTTTCTCTCCATCTAAGTTCCTTAATAAGCAGGGAATGTAGAAATACTATCTTCCAATGTCCCTCTGAAATACACTATCGATGGTGGTCCTCTCCCACCCATGCAGTAGCAGGGCAAAAGCAGGGGAAGCTTCAAACAACCTTCAGTGTAAGAATCAGATGTGGTCAGTAAATTTCACTGTATGAATGTATAAGAAGTTGGTACATGCTGCCATATGATAATGCGCAGCTTGCCACAGGAACCTAAAGAATCTGTCTACAGGGAAGCAGATAAGCATCCCATGTGTGTCAAGTCCTCTAGTGACCAGAAATGGTCATGAGTTTTTCAGCCTGGTATTCAAGCACTGAATTACCACACCTTCCCTATTTTCTTTTTTTACAAATTTGCATAAGTAAACCCGACTTTGAATAGAAAGTCTAATTTTACTCAGGATTGTAACCACTCACAGAAGTTCAAAATTGTTCTTTCCTTATCTATATACTAATGCTTTTTATGATCTAGAGATAAAGGGGGGGATTTTTAGCTATCAAAACAAATTGTTCAATTGATGTGATTACTCTTCCCTTTTTAAAGATCTGCTGTTCAAAAATACGTTTTAAGGAATGGAATTCACGGTACAGATTTTAACAAAAAAAGGGTATGACCTCCCCTGCTTTAATAACGAATAATAAAAAGACAATTCACAAGACAGGGCAATTAAGTCCAATTTGTGGAAGAAGCCATACAGAGCTTATGCTTGGCAAATTAGGAAATATAAGCAATGTAGCTGAAAAGTTAAAAAAAACAACACACACACAAAACTCCCCCCCCCAAAAACCCCAAACAAACAAAACCCCACCACTAAACAACAGAAACAAGCACAACTAAAATAAGGTGGAAGATAAAGGAGGACAGATGACAGAAGATGGCATGACTGGATTCTCCCTAGTGCAAAATACACTATCCTGGAAAAAAAAAATCAATCAAAACAAACAAAAAAACCCACCACCAACAAAAATTCTATACCAATCAATAATAAAGCTATTTCTGACTCAAGTCACTAAAGCTCTACCTAAACATAAAGAAACACTATAAAAGTAAGCCAAGAATGGGGAAAGAGTTAGGGGAGACTCCATCATAGCTGCTGGGATCAGCTGACAGGCGGTGTTCTCTGTGTTCTCTGCCACAGGGACACCTACTGGATAAGAAGCATACTCTACGCAAGCTGAATAACTTTATTTGGATTAAAGCTGGTCTGCGTATTGCTTTGAATATGTTTTTGCAGTCAGATACTATCACTGGCAATCCTTGAACCTTAATCTGTCAGAATTTTATATTAATAATAGTGTTATTCCATAAACTCTTACTGTAAGTCCTTCACAGGCACTGGCAGCCGCCGGCAGCAGGTAACACACTTGAATAAAGTGGAAGATCCACTGAGGGGTCATAAAGTAGGAAGACCTGCTGGTGTATTTCCCTGAATAAGTCAGTTGAATCACTTTGTGATCCAGCAGGACTGTTCAGTGAAGGGTCCCCATAATGGGACCGCAACAGACTGGTCAGGCACAAGGGTCTGACTTTCCTGAGGCGCTGACAGACAAATCAAACGCTAAGGGTTGAGGAAATCTCTCCACACTAGGGGTCAAGGAAATCTTTTCTTTTTACATGAATAGCATCTTATTGTGCTATTGTGTGATGCAAATGGAATGAAATTAGACAGACTGAAATTTATCCAAAGCAGAACTGTGGCTTTAAAGAAAAAAAGCAACATTAATAATCATACAATCAACATTTGAGGTTTATACTTCATACAGTACAAACTAATGTGTTCAGTTCCTAAAACAACAAACCCAGTCAACCATTTATGCTGCAGGCAGACAGTCTTAAAACATATGCTACATCATTAAGTATATGTGCTACTAAGTAGTTGGAATATTTCAAGTTTCCTTAATACTGTAATCTACTGAATATCTAGTATATAACATGAATATGTCAGAGGTTCATGGAATGTTTACTGACTTATACAAAGCACATCTTAACACCACCACCCCTAACGGATTTAAGGAGTATGAATATACCTGTATTACAACATAAAAAGTTTTCTATCAACAAAAATAATTAAAGAGATCAAAAACAATTATAATAACTTTCTGGCATGTAGAAAAAAGCATACCCACCTTTTCAACTAGATTTCCGTTACGGTCAAACTGGTAGAGTGATGCCAGATGACTAATGATCCACCAACTAAAGCTCAATGGGTCTTTGCATTGAACTGCATCAAAACCAGACACGCTTTCAGAACTACTTGGCCTTTCAAAGATATTCTTTAGAGTTTTATTCACCAAGCTCCAGAAACACTGTAGAAAATGGAAAAGTTAATTTGAACTCTGTTCACTAAAAGCCTATGTTAACAATTTCCTTTAAAATACTGTCCTATTGGTTAATTTGCTTTTACAAAGAACACATTTAAAGAAAATAACAAAAAGCAGTGGTCAGTATTACCATAGAAGACCCAGAGCTACTTTACAAAGTTCTCTCACAAATGTCAGTAGAAAGCAATATGAAAGAACGAGTCTGGGTTGTAAGGAAGAACACAGTGCAATCCTTCACAGGCAAAATTACAAGCCAGTGGATTGACGATCACAGGCAAAATTACAAGCCAGTGGATTGACGATGTGTGGACAGGACAGTGCATGGTGCTCACAACAGAGATTAGAGTTCTTTAGTGAAGACTTTTCAACATATTTTTGAAAACCTTCTAGTGCCAGACTCACCTAACCAAGAGGAATATATTAAATGGTAGAGAATCAGTCTGAACACAGCAAACTGAATTCTAATTCTCTCTTTTGTCCCAGTCTGTTGCAGCACTGATAAACTAATTCTTTTTGGCTTAGACTCTTGTCTGTGTCACAAAGCCCATGCCTATCTTCCCTCATTTTAGAGAAGCTTTGTGGGACTTCTTTGCACCTGTATTTCACTCACCTTATCTGAATCCTGATCCTAACTTATGCCTGTGTATTGGGCCTGTGTGTCCAGGTTTTTGGTAGTGGGGGGAGCAAGAGGGATGGTTTCTGTCAGAAGCTATGAGAAGCTTCCCCTATGTCTGGTGAAGCCACTGCCAGCCAGCTCCAGGACGAGCTTCCTGCTGCTGGCCAAGGTCGAGCCAATCAGCATGACAGTAACACCTCCATGATAACATTTAAAAACACAAAGAAAGTTATTGCACAGTTGAAAATTGCAACAAGGGAATAGTGGAGCGACAAGGTGTGAACAACAATGTAGACACCAGGTCTACACTCAGTGCAAAAGGAGGGGGAGAATGTACTCCTGGCATTGGAACTGAGGCCCCTGCAGCCTGTAGTGCAGACCATGGTGGAGCAGCTGTCCCCTGCAGCCCATGGAGGACTATCGGGGTGCAGAGATCCACCTGCAGCCAGTGGTGGATCCCACACTGGAGTGGGTGGATGCGCAAAGGAGACTGTGACTCTGTGGGAAGCCCAGGATGGAGCAGAGTTATGGCAGGGTCCTGCTGACCTATGGAGAGAGGAGCCCACGCTGGAGAAGGTTTTCCCTGGTGGGACTTGTGGCCCTATGGGGTACCCACACTGGAGTTGCTCCTTTGTGAAGGAGCCCATAGAGAAGTGACCCAAGTGGCAGCAGTTTTCTGGAGAACTGTTGCCATGGGATGGACTCACGCTGGAGAGGTTTATGCAGGACTGTCATTAAAGAGCAAACAGCTATCAGTACAAACACTCTACAGTGAAGTACTTCATTCTGTACTAAGTCAACTGTACTCATTGTGCAGGTGGCTGATTTAGTTCTTATAAAGATTATTTCAGAAAACTTTCAAAGGATTTTGACACTTTTATTTATTCAGAGAAACTTCATCTCAATTCTAACCAGCAGTCAAGAAAGAAAAATTAAAACACTAGCAAATATGAGCAAAGGAAAAGAACAAAATAGAAACCATCATTATGTAACACATAAAATCATATGGCCTCCTAACTCATACTTGGAATACTGCATACAATCTTGGCGCTCTGTCATTCAAAATAGGATGTAGTGTGGAAGGTTCAGAGAAGGGTGACAAAGATGACCATAGGTAAAGAATGGCACCTGAAAGAAGAATTACTGAATACAGAAAGACTCTTCAACCTAGAAGGCAGAAGTTAGGAGATATAAGAAAAGAAGGAAGCTAAAAAGGCATATAAAGTAGTGTCAGTATAAAGAAGGACAACAGGTAGTGATTTGCTGATCTGCTCTTCCAATAGGAGTATAAGAGGACATCCAAAGAAGCCAGCAACTACAAGATTCAAAAACAAAACCCAGGTTGTTTTTGTATAGAGGGGTATCAAAGGCAGAAACACAGACTAGATGGATCATTGTTCTGACTGTACCCACATTTCTAATGCCTGGAGATGAATCACTGCATGACATATCACATAAATTGCAAATAATTTTTTTAGAAACTGAGTAAAGACAGCTTTTTTTGTTTGGTTCTTACATACGACTTTCACAGTCTAGTCTTTTGCTTTGCTTTCTTCAGCACAAGGAGCACTTCTTATCAGTGTCCTAACTAATAACCAAATGGTACACTGCAAACCTAGACCCAGGACTTTATGCACATCCAAGATAGTGCCCTGAAGCATGACAGTTACCACACAGTCCTCCTAAAGCAAATGCGAAGTTCAGTTCTACCATCAGATCTGTGAACTAGTGCATTTGTGGAAATATGGGAACATTTGGTGACTGTATTGCATATGTAACATGCAAGCATATATAACATGCAAGCACGTTCTTCCATTACCTCTGTATGAGACCCTTTATTTCTGTGGTCCAGCAGCTGAATAAGGAGAACCCATAGTTCTTTAATACAGGTACAGGGATAATGGTGACTAGTAAGAGCCTCAGAAGGTCGCACCTGAAAGAATATAGAATAAAATCATTCAGAAACATGTTATTTTTTAAATTGCATTTTATATACCATTATTTCCTCTTGTCATAGCTGTTAGGTTTGAGTTTGTTTGGGGGTTTTTGGCAGTCAGAGAATATAGTTACAAGTACACATTCAAAGGTGCATTATTTCATTAACATCCAAAACATCTCTCTTCTACAAGTCTTCGCCAATTCTACCTAAGTTACAGGTTGTGCTATTTCTTAATCTCATCTGATCCACTTTCAAACATTATTTAATCAAATAAAACCAGCATTCTAAGTCCTAAATGAAAAGGAATTGCAATAAGTACTGATTCATTGTCTGACGGAAGAGAAAAGAAAAAATGATTGATTAGATTTTCTTGATGTTCTTCAGAAGAAAAAGATTTTAAACTATTTAATAGTTATTATTGTTATTTTTAACTGAAAAATCCTTAATGACTAGGCATAATGCTAGTAGAATATGTTTTTGTTGGCATGCGAATGTTAATGTTCCCACAACATTTCACAAAATCTGCTTTTCAGTAAATTTACTGCAAGGCATTCTTTTAATATGCAGAAAACAGCATATTTCAAGTCATGTACATTATTTGATTACTATTCCATATTTAACAAAATTCACTCAGACTGATGCATTTCAAATGCAAAATAGTCTTCTTGTGATTCATCTTTCAATTTTACATTCCCTGAATTGTGAAACAAAATAAGTAAAACAGCAAAAGGAAGTGCTAAATAAATAAATAAATCTCTGGATGCTTTAATGTTTTGACAATCTGCCAAAACTGTATATGAAATACTACAGTCAAAATTACTTTGTCCTACTCCGTGAATCCACTGAACTGTATTCAGAGGTGGCAAAAATTGTGAGAAAAACTTTGTTTAAATAGCATAATTTAGCACTTTTTACCTTTAGCAAGGACATAATGGCAGAAATGTAGAAAGAAATGAGGGAAGACAAAGCAGCTTATAACACACTTTACCCCTAAACAATGAGTAGCCCAAGTCTGAATAACCAACCTACACCCCCCTCAAGCAAATAGAGGGGAATAGACACCTAGGGAGATTAATTCATCTCATTCACTGCAGAAGAAAGAACTGTTGCTATTCTTCCCAGACAGTGAAGAGCCTCAGGTGACTATTTTAGCCAACTAACTTCTAGACATCTACGTCTGATAAGATGGATCCTGAATTTTTATATCCTCATGCACTTCCTGATCCACTCATGCACAACTATTCTCAAATCACATTGGCACTTATTTCTGAATTTGAAAACCTAGTGATATAAATTTAAAATTGTATCAAAATATGCAATGCAGCAGTAGCTGTGTGAAAGAGATATTACAAAAGTGAAAGTGAATGACTAAAAACCTACACTTAGAATTAGAACAAGTATATCACCAAAAATTTAAAATCTGTGTAACAGTCTATTAGGATGCAAACTTTTAATTTCTCATCTACCTTTTGGATATGTTTACAACTACTGTTTCATACAGCTCTAAAGGAGGTTTAAATACTGAAGTCTTTATTATAAATATGAATTATATGCATTTATAGATATGGCATATAATTTGTTTCCTCTCCGTAAAGAATCATGTTTATCCTATGAAATTGTCAGGGTAGACCCTGACAATTAATTTAAAAGCATCATGAGGTCAAAACTGAAATATTTTAAATAATTCTTTTTTCACATTCCTCATATACTGTTCAGAGTATTTCACATGCCGTTGTCTCTTCTCATGCTTTTAGTTAAATATCTGTTAGGGGAATCTCTCAACATCTTAAATTAATTTTATGTAAATATTATCTTGAGAATAAACATCAGTGTAACCACTAAAGTCTATTGAAAAATTCATTATTCAAATGCTAACTTTCCAAAACTGAAGTGCCTCAAAAATAACTCACCACCAAAGAGCAAAACAGATCCATCAGAAATGAGAGTCTACTTATTACAGATGTACTAAAACACTGCAAGTTTTTATGGAAGCTTTAGGTATAGAAACTATCTTACAAATGAGAGTTTTATGCTTTCTACGTGGACTACCAATTGTCCAAGCAACTAGGTTTCTACATCTACTACTGTGCTATTCTACAAGATTTCAGGACCTCTTCTGCAGGAGATGTGCCATATCCATTCAGTATAAAGTTTGGCCAGTAGTATCAAAGCAAGACACCATGCGGATATTGGTTAGGCTAAGGATAACCAAGATACTGTTTTCATCAGAGGTACTCTGGATTTCCTCTCACAACATCCTGAGTTCAGTGCCTTGGTAAGCATGTTTAAAACCTCAAATTGTGGCGCTGCTGGAACAACAGAGCTCTGGTGCCAGAGACACGGCTGCTGAAAACAGAAGATATCCAAGAATATATATTACTCTGCCAAATGTGCCTCAGAGTACACTGGGCTCAGTACATGATACAAGCCAAGCATCTTAATATCGAAGCTGCCCAAGAAACAGACCTGAAAGGATGAATCTGGAGGACTAGACTTTATATCCCTCCTTCCAAGGATACCCACAAATGATAAGAGCTGCACTCCTCAATGTTCTCACCAAAAGCCTAATGATATGTTTTAGTGATGAACTGATGGTGTCACCTACTATGGGTACTAGCTGAGTTTTCAACAATTTTGAGGGATGTTTTTTCCATTACTGGGTGACAGCAACGATTGCTACAGGAGCCACCAGCTAAAGAGATGTCACCCAGCTCAAGTGCAAGCTTCGCTCCAGAAATGAGTCTCAATTAGAACTAATTCAAGCTGTGCCCTAAGTCTATGGAGAGCCAAAGAAAAAGCATTAGTAAAACAATTCTTCTTTGTGATGTGCCTCTGTGGAAGTACACTGAATCTGTCATTTTTATCATCTGACATTTCAAAGCTTACCATCAAGCACAATGCTCAACAGGTACTATTTGAATCTTCTTTTAAAAAAATTACTCTCATCTATTTGTCTTTTGACAGGGGAGGAGGTTGCAGTATTATCTGATAATTTAATAGATCAAAACTGATTTAAAAGGTAACAGTTGTCTACAGAAAGGGATTCCCCCTCCCCCCAAAAGTAATATGAAAGAAGGGGGATTTCATTTCTCATGTTTTTGTACCAGGAAAACATAAACTATACAGTGGTCACTGCTACTTATTCTCAGAGCTCAGTCCTGTGTTCATGGATCAGACATGCCCATCCTAAAGCAGGTTTCACAATGACACAAAGAAGATTACACAGCTCTTTTTCTGGCTGCTCTATGGAGCTGTTATGACTTTCCAGCTTTGGAGTGCTCAAAAAAAGGGAGAAATATATTACAGCTACAGAAGAAAAGAAAAAGAAAGGAGAAGAACAAGTTTTCCCTTGACAAAGGTAAAAGTGCTGTAACAGAAAGATGAGGTTGTGGAAATAGGCACAGGGCAACAATAAACTGTAATATGACATTTTCTAAGTGTCCAGTTAGCTTACTGCCAGGATTAGTGTTATTCTCTTTTTGTTCCTGTTGAGAGAGTTTGAAAAGATTTTTTTTTTTTGCATCTATCTAAACCTTTTAGACTGTGCCATGTTTGGCATTAAACCTGGAACACTGAACTTAGGAAATGTGGCACTCACTTCTGTTCTGTACACAGTGCATTTCAATATTACTCTCTCATTCAACTGCCAGATGGTCATGAATAAATATAACACAATTTGAGCTCCTAACAAATAACACTCTTTAAAATATGGAGATACAAAGCCACACGTAACATTTAAAACTTAGCAATACGAAGTCATCTATGCATCGGTGCAATATCTAATTCATATGGTTCCCCATCCAACTGCCCATGTCCTATATAAAGAAAAGAAGTTACCTTTGTATACTTGTTGATGGACAAGCTTACTAAATCAGATATGAGATTTCCACAGTGTTTTTCAAATAAACTGATACTGGTTAAATTCTCTCCGGTTAGATTTATGAAATGGTTAGCATATACAACTTGTCCTAAAACACAAAAGAAAATTAAATCTATTTAGTTCCAGGTTTGGCTATAGGAATAAAAGACAGACAGGGGTTTCTTTCTATTATATATATATCATATTAGAATTGGTTTGTTGATCTGTATGTAATTTGAATTTACAGATTCATGCGAGTAAGTTCATCTCTTCTAAATTCAAACTAATCTCTTCATTATTGCCCTGAAATCTGGTATTATTCAGGTTGACAGTAAAATAGCTTGGCACTTTACAGCCTTCTATTGGCACAGCTTTTGCAGTGGAATAAAGATTTATTTATCTTCAAGTTCCTCTTTGTCACATGCCAGTGCGCATGTTCTGGAATCATGACATGTTTTGCAGATATGCAACTTGATGACAAACAATTCTGGAGAGGTCTAACACTTTTCTTTGGATGTGTTGATGCAAAAAGCTGGCATGATCATGTTCCAACTTGAGCATTTGTAGACATTAACACAGATAAAATGGTAAAGTTAAGAGGCTTTAAGATCTTATCCCACAAGCTTTTCAACAGTACAACCCCCTTGACACCAGTGGAGCAGACGATATGTAGAATGAGCCCCTACGTTATTCTTGGAAGTGCAAGGTAAAGCCCTCAACCCACTACCCTGCCACTGGTCTCAGCAGTGTGAAGTTTCTACTTAGCATACTTTACAGAATGAGATAAAAACCTAAAAAACTCTAAAAGGCACATAAGAATACAAGACAATATAAACAGAGATAATACTGTCTTGACTAGTAAATTTTAGTGTTAAAAAGAACAAGCTTTCTCTTACAAAGATAGGTTACTGCATTATTACTCAGAACTTTATCTAGGAATAAATATTGAATTCTGGACAATAAATGGCCTCCAACTGTTTTGCTATCCTTTCTCTAAAATGCCCTAAAAAAAGAAAACAGGTTATCCCACAAGAGATCATAAAAGAAACTTAGAATTACAGCACAAACAGCCAATCCACATGCTATCCAGTAGCACAGACATGCAGAAACAGAAAAAAATGTGTTAATCCGAGCAAGGCTGTGTTGTGATAGCACTGAGAGCTGGCAAAAGCTAATCTGAGAGTTCAGATTCAGTACCAGTTACCTGGCCTAAACGGTGCATTCTTTCTAGACCTCAGCATTACTTCAACAGTTGCAATTCCTATATAGAACTTCAAGAGTGGTGCCAAGGGGGAAGGTTTGGTTGTAGTGAAACAATGATTATAGAAGAAAATACATTTTTGTGATTTATTTTGGTAGAATGGACATAGAAAATAGATATAAGCCTCAAAAAGCCAATGAAGTTCTCGTCCGCATCTTAACAAGTCTTCAACAAACTGAACTACTTTGAAGTTGGGTTTTTCAATTGCATTCTATGGCCTTTTTTATCTAACTTACATGAGCAGCTTACTCTTATCAATTTATTTCTTTCCCTTTTAAAGCCTTTTTTAAAAATTTTAAGAAGATATTGCCTTGCCCTTTTCTTGTTGTACTTTTACAAGCTCCTCTGACTGATGCTTCTTCTTTTGACCAGTATTTTCTTAGTGTTGCACATAATTAACAATACAAATTCTCTGCTCTGAAAATTCTTGCTCTGGTCCATCCCTGGACACCTTTTCTACAATGGTTTCATCAAATTGTCATTCACTGTTATGCATTCTGGATATCTGCAAATGCATTTTTATTTGTGATGTCAAGAAGTGAATGGTTATAAAGTATTTTTATCAGTTGAGCACAAACTTTGTGATCTTGGACAAGTTTTGGCAGAACAAATTCCTAATATAATTTCATTTAATTTAAGCCACATGAAGATTCACAAAGACCTGCCTTCACCATTAAATACAGCTATGCTTAAAAACTACCAAAAGTAGTACATGACTCTGAACAAACTAGATGAGAAAACTAGGTAAGTCATATGTAAAGATCAAGTTCAAGGAAAAAAATCTGCATACTTACTCATCATTTTTTCACCTAGTACATGAAGAACTTCCACTATTAGCCAATTAATATCCAGGTGGAGATGTAATAAATGCCACGATGGGGGAAAGACCTGTGATCAGAAACACACACATTTACGTATATTTAACAGTTCTTTAGTGAATTCTGTACACTGTACTAAGACAGGGTGGTCAGACTTTGGAACAAGCTGCCCAGGTACGCAGTGGAATCACCATCCCTGGAAGTGTTCAAAAACATGTGGACGTGGCATGTGGGGACATGGTTCAGTGGAGAACATGGAGGTGCTACAGTAATGGTTGGACTTGACTTTTCTAACCTTAGTGATTCCATGATTCTTAACAATTCTAAGACGGCCTGCAGTGAACATTATGGATATCTATGATCAAATACAATGCAACATACAAACATGCCATTCAGGTAGATTAAAAAAAAAAGAAATAAACAAAGAACTTTTATGTCAATTAATTCTGTCTGTAGAAGATGCTTATGAAGTCGTTATTAAAGCCTGACAAATTACAACACCCCGTATTTACAGAAAAATATTAGGTTGCACACAAGCTGCTAAAGTGAGCTTTTAAAATAATTCCAAAATGTCAATATTCTGTTCCTTAAAAGAAACAGTGATTTCCAGTAAACTTTATTTGCTCAACAGTGGCCCTACTGACAAGCTAAAAAAACAGGGAGATTCAAAATGCTGCTTGTCGGTGGATCATTTCTATCCAGATACCAGTTTATACAAGCTGAGACTGAAATTCCTTTTTTCCTTTCTAAAAGATTTGAAAGTTAGCTATTATATGTATGCACAAATCTAACGGCATATACTTCACTAGTGTTTAATGCTCCTTCCATATCTGCATTTTTCTTTATGTGCAAGATGTTTTCTTATTCTGAGTCAGATTTCAGAATGTATTTTTAAAGCAATGCCCCTCCTACTGGGAAGCTCAGAAATTTTAAGCATCAGTAAGGACAAATACCAAGGAATTTTTTAAACATGCTACACTAATTCAAGCCTACTTATCTACCTCTAAATGGTATCATCATTTGTATAGTGTAGGAAGAATTCTAAAGCTACAGAATGCAAAAATAAATAGATAAATAAAAACAGCAACAGAAAATCTAGATCTCATTATTTGTGTATTCCAAGTACAGTGTAGCACTTAATTAACAAGGGAAAAAAACACAAAAAGATTATATTAAGCTAAAATTTATCAAGTTGAATACATAACATTACGTAAAAAGATTAAAATTATAGAAGACATCAACCTTTGCCTGATGTTGAATAGTAAATGCTGCCAGGACACTACTAGGGAGTTCACAAAGGTGACCAATATGCATGGTCAAAGCATGAAGCTCTTCCACCAACACTGATGGTAACTGTGCTTCTAATTCTTCATATGGATGCAGCATTCCATCATTTTCCACTTTAGGGGGTTCCAGGTACCTGAATATATATAAAAATAGACACAATCAGAAAACAGGAAAGAAGCAGGTACACAAAGCTTGGTACCTAAGTTAGTAAATTGTGTGCAAATCTCACCTGAAGATGAAAACTTTCACATAATGCAGAAATTCAACACATTGATGCCTGATGCTCTCTGCTTCAGAGTGCCAGTTTGCAGTTTGACCTGAATTCAAAGAGATCAATAGGTTAAAGCAGATAAGACCACACCATGCCTTAATATTTGCATTCTCCATAGTAATTAAACTAGACCATAGGAAAGCCACTTTTTTCTGAGGATAACTTGTGAGGTGGCTTGTGGCAAACACACACCTCTAAACATCATCTTACCAGTGGGATCCATCCACTTTCTTTATCTTATCATCTCAGGCACATATTCATACATAGAGAGGAAAGAAGGCCCTCAGGAAAGGTGAGAGATGCAAGCAGTCAGTGCTAGAAGAAATCATTCAGCCCTAATGTCCTGCCTAACTGCTTCCAAGACACGTTCAGTAAAGATTTGTAAAATAATTTATCAGCACCCTTTCCTCTTGAGGGACTTAAACAGGTGGACTTATTTGGAAACATGCTTTGCAGCTTTTCTTCCTAGGAAGCATTACATTGTTGCACAGTGCCTTCAGATGTAAGGGGCATCCATTCACAATCCTGCCGTTCACTTGCAGCTCTGTGTCCTTTCAGCCAGTTGTTGCAGCTGTGTCTCCTTTCCTTTGCTCTCATGGTATTACCATCTTTACCTTGCACCTGCAAGCTCAAACACCACCATTACAGCGGAGTCAGGGGAGGTTTATGTCAGATATTTGAAAAAGGTTCTTCACTCAGAGGGTGGTTGGGCACTGAAACAGGCTCCCCAGGGAAGTGGTCACAGCACCAAGCTTGACAGAGTTCAAGAAGCATTTGGATGATTCACACCATGTGCCTGAGAGTCTCTTGAGGATGGTCCTGTGCAGGGCTAAGGGTTGGACTCAATGATCCTTATGGATCCCTTCCAACTCAGCATATTCTGTGATTGCCACTGGTTTGAGAATCGCTCATTTATTCCCACACTTTGCCTCGTATCTTTCAGCTTATGTTAAAGATGAAACTCAGTGCATAACAAAGCAAATGTAGTTATTGAAATATCAAATAACTACTGCCAATAGTATTTATAGACACAAAAGCTTAGCAACCAGTCAGCCTGCAACACACATACCTGATTATGCACATGCCAATTAGTAAGAGCATCTTAAATGTGGAGTTTGAGCAGGGCCAAATCAAAGTGCATCTCACTAGAGGAGCTGTGTGGCAAAAACTCTTGGTCACCCACTACACTGGACTGCACATCCAGGGAAACAGTTGCCTTTCCTCTTCTCCCCAGCTGACTACTGAGGAAGCTTCCCTTTCTTTGTCTTGCTTTCACTTTCCCTTTTGTTTCCCTCCATTCTTTCCACACAGCCTAGAAGTTCATGTATATCACTTGTTAGAGACCCTAAAAATAAAGCTTTGAGCATATGAGTCTATGTCTTAGTTAGTCTATCTCAACATCTTTTGAGCAACAACACTCAGTGGGTGAAGCAACTCAACTGGTACAAGTACCACAGCATTCCAGCTTATAGTCTACCCCCACCATACAAGAAGCCATAGCACCTGCCATGTTAATGAACCATAGGTTCTAAAGAAACTATTTATAGGTATTACTGCTGCTTTGCAACAATAATACTGCAACCTAAGTTTTCAGAAGTTCTGTTTAAGCAAAATTTTATATTCTAGCATTTCACTACAGAATCTTTTGCATGCTACCATAAATCACTGAGCAATGAAATAAGTGGAACAAAACAGGAACAGTAGAGTGTTAAGAACAGAGCAGGGATTTTCAAAAAAAAAAAAAAAAGACAAGACAACACAGAACACAAGAAGAACTTTTTTATGGCCTTCACATTAAATTAAACAGTTCTCAGTACAAAGTCTCCAAAGCTCATAGGAAACTAAATTTAATGTACAATATTGATAACCATACAAACACACAACACAAATATTTACTGAACCAAAACTCTTAACTGGGGTTTTAACCAGTGGCAATAGCACATTCATCTAAGGCATCAATAATACCTAACAAGACCCTGCATGATCATTTTAAATATTTCAATCCCCATGACACCCTTCTACCCCGTGTATAAAGGGGGAAGTGAGTTACAGCTGTATCAATGACTTGCTCTAATTCACAAAGAAAGCCTAGTGCAAAGCACAAAATTCAAGTACTTCATTTTACAAGCTTATTTGACAAATGGAAGAACTGGATACAAAGTAGAGAACTGAGCAGATGCTTAAATTTAAGGGGAAAAGAACTATAGAACAGTTCCTTGGTGTCCAGTTACCATATAAAAGTTCAAATGTTATTTAAAACAAGCTATTTCCACTTATGTATTAAATGTCAACACAATTAGACTTTTAAGATATCAGATATGATATCAACAGAATATGAAAGAAATGATAAATTAACAATAATTATTTAAATGGCAGAAAATTACAATATCAAAACAAAATAATAATGTGTAAAAATATTCATATTCATAGAACACTAGCACTTTATCTGTAAAGAGAAGATTCTACAGACAGTTTATATCTGAGTAATTACTGAACTTCTCAACTTGCTAAGTAATTCAGCTTTCAAACTTACAATAAGCCCAAGGCTGCAATAATCCTTCAGAAACATACTGCTTCTCATGCCTCAGTATTTAATTGAAATAAAGAATGTTGTAGTGATCACATTTTATCGATCCTGCTGCAAAGATAAATTAAGGTTGTAAATAACTCTAAACTAAGCAAATATAACTAACTTGTTTAAATGTAAGCCAAGGGAACTCAGAAAAGAATCCCAAACCACTACCTTTGTAACTAAAATAGGTATTGGAATTTTTGATGCAATTTTCCATTTTTAATTAAACAAGTTACTGGTTTTGCAAAATTCTACCTTAGGGGTGACATGTTAGCTCAAGTCACATTAATGCAAAATTCGCCACTCAGGTCAGTAAGGATTGCCCTGTGATCTACCATACAGTCATATCTGGTTCCAAACTGATGCCCAACACTTCCACTATCTATTTTCATAGTACCTTATCTCACTTGGTTGCCTATAGTTCTACCCTTACTGCACTGTTATGCTGGTTATATGCTGTTGTGAGGCACAC
Organism: Campylorhamphus procurvoides; assembly: GCA_013396655.1. Classification (NCBI taxonomy): domain Eukaryota; kingdom Metazoa; phylum Chordata; class Aves; order Passeriformes; family Dendrocolaptidae; genus Campylorhamphus; species Campylorhamphus procurvoides. Next base: position 551,490 of record WBMV01006327.1, on the reverse strand, counting down.
TCCAAAAGCCCTTGGTCAAGAGTCAAAGCACAAATGTGATCTGTGAGAATATAATTCTGTAATTAAAAGGTTGTCAGATATGTACCCCAATGTCAAATTAAATGTGTAAAACTTACCAAAATCAGATGAATTCATTTGTACTAGGTTTTCCAGACTGTATATCTGTTGCCTAATTAAAGGAATACAAAGGTTTATAGTATTTATATAGGTAAAAGTTGCTTAACTACACTTCAGTAAGGTCTAAATAGAACAGAGAAAGGTGAGAAGTGTTTCTTGCTTTGTAGTTCTGAAAAAGCTTCAGAAATATAACTTAGGAAAGAGTGTTAGTGGAAGGTGAAAGATACATCCAAGTGTGAAGGGATGACATTGGATAGAATTTTTGCTGTTTTTTAAAACACTGAACTCAGTAACAGCCAAGTACTACAACAATTTGCCAAATATTGCAGGAGGGAAAAAACCACCATACACACAACGCCAAAAGTCATTCCCTGCAAGTGACTTTTCCACAAGCATAGCAACTTCATATTTGACCACGGAATAAACATGAAAGTTAGCCCTCGTGGCATGCACTCAGTACACACTAAATTAATTCACTTGTGAATGTGCTCTAGTAAATTCTGTCACTAGCTTTTCTTGCTTAGTGTGATCAGCTGTTCAACTCCAGCACAAAAGTTAAACATCAACAAATACAGTAGAGTAAAAGGAGAAAGTGTCTCTAGAAAAGCTAAAGTTTAAGGCAGCTACCTGCCACTGCAAATGAAAGTTTTAAAAAAAGCTGTAACAGGCAAATACTCAGCCATATTCTGCAAGAACTGTTATTTGCAAGTGATCTTCAAGTACAGTCTCCACAGAGATAACATGGTAATAAACGGAATACACGAAAAGCACAACTCTGTCAGACAGACTTTTGAAAGAAAATGCTGTATAATTTGAGGAGGGAGTTCTCTGCCTCAATTCTGACGTAGTCAAAGCAACAGCTACTGAAGAATTCTAAAACAGGATACTTGGATCCAACACAGATCAAACGTTGTTATGGAAAAAAACTATGATTGCTAGGAAGCACCTAAAAGACCCAAAACTCTGGATTACAACATGCATATTAAAGTGCAAACACACACAAAAGTTATCTCCCTTAGCTCTTTCTTTCTTCCTTGGATAAAGTCATGTCAGTTACCCAAGATTACTCTCAGCCATTTAAGTGGGTTATGGGGTGCTTTTTTTCTGTTTTGAAATCAAAATTGAATTTCTGCTTGGATTTTTCATGTCTTTCAACCATATAAAAAGTAGGAAGGCTGAAATAGGAGGACTTTATGAAACAGGGCTGTTGAGACTGAAGGTTAGAGAAGGAAAGTGTCAGAAAGGAGCCACACAATTTAAAAAAAAAAAAAAAGCTCTCCAATGAATTGACAAAAGACAGAATACAGTGGGCTGATAAAATAAAAAGCATAAGCTGGCCACAAGAAATAGAACAAAAGTACCATCATTTAAATAAATAATTTTAATTTCAATTTGCATTTGTACCTCAAAGATTGATCGCCATGGTTGTTAATCATTAAATAATTTGATTTTCAAATAAATATTCTGACAGTTAAACTAGTACTTCTGTTTATTAATCAAAAGATATATTGTCTCAATATGCTCACTTAAATGGTTACATAGCTCATTCGACTCACACTTCTATCACATGAAAACCCACAAGTATTTTTATTATACAGTTACTGTTTTAACTTGGAGTTCTGTGGTATACTATTATTATTTATTACAATACTAAAAACATTAAACAACTATCTTTAATATTATACTTAGACATTAAAAAAGACCACGTTTATGTAAGCATGTATTTAAACATGGATATTAACTGAACTTCATAAATTGAACTATTTACAGCCACCAGATCCTCAAGAACCATTATAATTTGTACTTAACACATAAGACTTCTGCAGTGGGAAAAGGAGTTTTCTTACTTTCAGTTGTCAGCTGGTTTATAAATGAGTGTTCCATTTTATGAGTAAAGAAATGAACTGAGAGAATATCTTTGCAAAGGGACTTGTCACAACAAAAGACATCTTAGCAACTACATTCTCAATAGCCATGAGTCAGCTGAAATCCATTATTCCTACCAGTTCAGTAGGTTTTAAAATATGCACCACTTGAATAACTTAAAAATCACAATAAAATACATTATGCCTTATGGTCATCTCTATTACAGTTATGAGAAAAAAAAGTCAATTTAATTCAAGAGATCAACTACATTGCTGTGTCACTGCCAGTGATTTTATGCTCATGAACAGTTAATAAATTAGACTAAATGCTAAAACTTTAACTAAGTTAAAGCTAAATCTACTTCATTATCAATTTGGTTTTGTTTTGGGTTTTTTTAAACATGGTGAAGTCAAAGCTTGCGTCAAACAAGCAAAGCTAAATAATATTGGTTTTAATACACTTCCTGCCATCTATGCCATCATGTTTCAATAAGCCAGACCCTATTAGTCAAGTTTCACATCACGGCCTTGGTCATACCATAAAGGGATGGAAGAATCCACTACAATGAACGGAATGACGGAATACATCACATATATTTGTTGAATCATACAAAAGCTCCTCTCCCATCCACTCTCTGTATGTGCTGTACATCCTGAGGATTATCAGTAGCAAAGAGGATTATCAGTGATCTGTGTATTTGCATTGACCAGATTAAGCATCTACATTGAATTAGTCAAACACTGAGTAACTGTATCTGAAGAGATTGCTGAAGCTATCCTAATCCAAACAATTGAAGAAAGTGCTGCACCCAGCAATTATAGTATTTGATTTTTAATCTCCACTTTCCCTTATGCAAAACAAAACAAAAAAAAAAGACTAAAAATCTTCAAAAGACAACTTCAATGATATGGGTAGCACAATCTCATTCAGGAAATCTTATATAGTTTATTCATATATTCTGAAGCTAGAGCCTTCTAAATTAACCCTACCACGCTGTTGTAATAACTATACTTACCAATTTTTTATCTGGTGATGGCTAAGATATGTAACACGCTACTTAGAAACCTACTATTAAGTAACATAATATTAAAAATCTGTGACACAATGTACTTCTTCGGGCAATTCCATCTGTCCCTTATCCATCACTTACTGAAGCATTAAACAGATAGCATAATATTTTACAGATGCATTGCATAGACCACAGTGTTTTATGATATTACTATCAAAAAAATGAAAAGATTTTACAACCTTAAGGTGGTTATAATTACAGAAAGGGATTAATTATAAAATAGAATGATATCATACCTAAGCAATCCAAAGAGAAATCCACAGGATTCAACTAATGCCATTCCAGTAACCCACTGAAAGCCAAACATTTCCACTACATCTTCTTCATAGTCATTTGGAGAGGGATCTAATCTCAGCAAAACCCTGTAAAATAGATCAAACAATATTCATAAATTCCCCAATAATAAACCTATGGAATAGAATATCTACAGCTGGCTTATATACCACCAATACTTTCTGAATGTATCAGCAACATGTATACTATACAGCTGGCCTATGTACCAGACACATATATCAGCAATATATATACTATAGAGGTCTCAAAAGACAGTACATTTTACAGCAATATGACAACTCCTAGCTTCAAGATCATAAAAACAGGATATAGTCATAGGTCACAGCATATTTTGGAAACAAAGAAAAATTAAGAAGCTACCACCTTGATGCATCTTTATCCTTACAGAGGGGCTGAGACATAATATACAGACTGTCCTTACAGATAGGCCTGCTACGTAGAATAACACATTCCATTGTAAGTGTATGTTTGGAATCTGTCTCAATGCATACTACGTGCCTAATAACTAATGCTAGAACAAACATTAGTTCCTTCATATACATTTAATAGTATTTATACAGAACACACTGATAGAAACACACTGTTAGGCAAGGGAATGGATGAGTCAAAATGTGAATTCATCATTTTAACTTAAACTAACACTAGGCCATAACTAGCTACTCTTTGCTCTGGCTAAAAAAAAAAAATAATCAAATAACATCAGAATTATCATTTTACTCAAAGTGGAGAGAATCAGACATCTGTATTGTTAAAACATTACTAATTGTGCAAATACAAAAATATTTCTTTAACATCCTTTCTGAAAAAAAAATTCATAGCAAGCTGTATAATAACATCAAAGCAAATCATTTCAGAATTTTCCCACTGTCCTTTATAAAATACTACCACACAGTTGAAGCTCAATTCACTAACATGGAAGAAATATTTCTATTTTAAAAAATATATTAAGCAAGCACTTAGTTTTCATTATACTACATGCCAAATTCATATTCTTCTTGAACTATGCACTATTACCAATGCAGCTCTCAGAAGCAAAAAGACAACCTGCTGAGTAACTCAGCAGGCTCAATCTCCCATAACACCTTAGTACACTTGGTAACTTCCTAAACATTAGACTGTTTTGAAGGCTTTACCAATTAAATACAGCTACTCTTGTTCTAAGTAATGAAGACAAAACAGTCCCTCACATGCAGGCTTTTTCAAGACTTTACAATCCAGGTAGACAAGGTAAATACACAACAGGAGTTGTGTATCAATGTTATCAATGTACCAATGTACCTATCTACATGCAAGCTCCTGAGTGAGTCTTAATGACAGAAACATTTCAGGTGAAGTGTTTCTTTGTCAACATGGAACCCAGTACTGATGTGTTCACAGACACAGGCTCCCTCAATCCTCTACTTGACTTCAGTTTGAATGAACGTGTTCTGATGCAACTCAAATATATGAGAGTGGGAAAGGTGCAGTGGAATCCCCTTTATGGCTTTACAGATGTGGCTGTGGAAGTGAAGATTAAAAACAAATAACACAAAATATGAGGCTTGGCAGGACGACAGACAGAAAAATTAGGCTTTTGTAGGAAAATAAGACAACTCTTGTAGGATGAGCAAAAGGCACCGAAAACTAAGCCAAATCACAGACAGTAAAGCAGATAATAACTAAACCAAAGCAACATTTTAAAATCTCACAGAAAACACTCACTTGCTCAGTATGTGACTTCTGAACCTTACATCCAGAATGCATGCAAAGGTAAAGCTTTGCGAAAAACGGTCTTAAAGCTACAAAGGACAGTCCCAACAATGTGGGGAAACTAGGCAGAGCAGGTTTGTTTCTGTCATGTGGAAACGAGAAAGGGGCAGGATTTAATAGAGCATGTGACTGGGAAAAGCAGTGTTGAAGCCTCCTCAGAAATTTAAGTGACCTCAGATGCTGTTGTCCAACAGGTCAGTTTTGAAGTGTCCCAACAGGCTTGTAAACATGTCCTTTACAGGATCTTAAAAGTAAGTTCACAAAGCTAGGAACCAGACCTAGAACACTGTTCAAAACTGTTTATCAACACAACTGCCCTTACCACTCTGGTATACCACCAAGTTGATCTCAGGATCATAAGAGCTGAAGAACAAACTGATTTGGAAACCTGTCAGCATTCAGAGGCACCAAACAAAAGTGGAACAAACATCTTAAAAGGTTCTTATATTTGTAATTCAAAAACATCCCATACCTCTTAAGAGACCCACTTGCCAAATAAGACTCTGCAGAGAAGCTTCTCCCTCCGTTTAGGTTGTCAAAAGCACAAGAAAAACAAGGCAGTTGTGAGGTGCCATTCTCCACTTCCATTGCCATCTCCAAGCTTTCAGTGAGAAATGGGGGTGTGGAGGAAGCCTCAAAGTCCTCTTCCATTGTTTCCATCTGATCCAGAAAATAAATAGATAAATGTAAAAATATAGTGTTTCTTCAAATAAATTTCTCATTGTTACAACTCTGCATAATCCCTTGGCTCAAGTGAGGACACAGATCTGACTAACTGTAACATCAAATTCAAAGCTGAGAGACATCACCAAGAAAGGCAATCACGGTCTCATGCCCTGCCTCAAAATGCTGCCACTTTGTGCAACTTCATTTTCCTCCATTACTGCCTGTTCAAGAACTCACATCTGTGACTAAAATACATTTGAACAGGTTCATTTCCTTCTGGTTTAGCTACCTAAATTAACTAGCCACAAGGTTAGACTAGCACTGGGGTAAAAGAGAAGGCAGGAATGCATTACAAGGCATGGTGAGCTCCTTTCAACACCACTTCATTTTAGGACCAGAGTAGCTATGCTGTGAAAATACATGTATTACAGGCTCCCAGTTGCCCATAACTTTAAGACAACGTTACAGCTTAAGTTCATTCTAGGAAGCAGTAAATATACCCCACATGATAATTACAGAAACCAGAAATGCTGAAGTTTTAAAGTTCAAAATATTACTATACAGCTCTGATTCTGACACAGTTAGAAGCTCACTGTACGGTCAACATTAGTGTACTCGTATTTTATACAACATATTGGAAGAGCTAGGCAACAGGTGTCACAGAGTTCTACAAAACAGGCAAACAATATAACCAAAGGTAAGTTTTCAATTTCACTACTGGCAGATTTTTTTATGGTTCTTGCAAAAACTAGTTTACACCACGGCTAGAGGTTGGTAGTAGAAGCTTGACTGAAAAATAAGCTCCGGGGAAAACAGGGGAAAGCATTTTCTGTTCTACTTTATCCCATCCATTCGCATTCCTGCAGAGCAGCGAAAAAGGAAAGGCCTTCAGTGCTTGCGTTTACAGCAGGTCCCCATGTGCGGGTGCTGGCACAGCTGGCGAGCCACCCGAAGGGGATGCCCTCAACCACAAGAGCTTCCAAGGAAAGCCGGTTCAATCTGGGGCATCAAAACGGCCCCAGACGAGGGAAAACACTGCGGGGAAAGGTACTAAAAGCGTAGCTCTTCCCAGTTCTGTACCTGTCTATCACACACGCCCTGATCCAGCGGAACCAAGTGGCTTCAAGCACCGCGACCTTCCAGGACAAGCGCCCCGGCCCAGCGCCGCCACCGCCTCCCGGGCGGGCGGGAAGGGGCACCGGCGGGGGCACCTGCGCGGGTACCTGCGCTGCCGGGGGTGGTACATGCGCTGCCGGGGGGTACCTGCGGTGGTACCCACAGTAGTACCTGCGCTGCCGGGGTACCTGTGCCGGGGGCGGTCCCCGCGGTGCCGGGGCCGCCGCTCCCCTTCCTTTCCTTTCCTTTCCCTTCCCTTCCGCCCCGGGCCGCCTTTCCGTGCGTCCCGCGCGCAACGACACCCGGGCACTGCGCAGGCGCCGCGGCGCCGATTGGCCGCCGGCCGCTCCTCCTCCTCCTGCTCCGCCGCCAGCCGCTCCCGCTCCGCCTCCCGCCCCGCCTCCCTTCCCTTACTTCCCTCGCTTCCCTTACTTCCCTCCCTTCCCCGCTCCGTTCATCTCCGCGTTCCACCCGCCCCGCCCCGCCCCGCGCACCCCAGGACGAATAGCCGCTGGCCGCCCGCCGCCTGCAGTTCCCTCAGTGCCCGCAGGCCGCCCAGTGTCCCTGCGGCGCTGGGCACCCCTTGCGTGACCAGCCCCCACAGGTGGTTTCTGAGCGCCTCTCGCCAGAACGACACCATCTTTGCCTCTGCTGTTTGGTGCCCCGCGTCACGTGCACCCTCCCCTGTACTGACAGGGTCATGGAATCAGAATGGTTTGGGCTGGAAGGGCCATTACGGATCATCTGGGTCCAACCCCCTTACCATGGGCGGGGACACCTTCCACTAGATCAGGTTGCTCAGAGCCCCATCCAACCTGGCCTCGAGCATCTCCAGGGTTGGGGCATCCACAACTTCCATGGGCAACCCGTTCCAGTGCCTCACCACCCTCACAGTAAAGAATTTGTTCCTAATATCTAATTTATACTTAGTCTCTTTCAATTTGAACCCATTCCCCCATGTCCTGTCACTGTGTGCTCTTGTAAAGAGTCTTGCCCTGTAAATTTCCTCCTACTGCAGCTGTCCACTACCCTTCTCTGGTTTCTTGTCTAGCCTTTACCTAACCTCATTTTACTCCTTCTCCTTGGCCTTCTCAGTTCACTCATCCCCATGCTTCCTCACATAGATGGGCAAAAGGTTCCCTGGTCTTTTCGGATGCCTTACAGACCCAGATCCAACCTTCCCATATCTGTCAGGTGATGCTCGTTATCTCCAAACACAAGCAATTCTTATCAAACATGGGAAGTGGTGTTTAGTGCATTTGAAATTGAAGCTGGGTATCACTCCTATCATTTACTGAAGTGCCTTCATTGGGCACTTCGTTATGATAGTCACCACAGAACAGGAGATAGGGCAAAAGTCCTAAAACCCGTGCCTAACATAGCTTAAAATGCACACTGTGCACCTAGTGGCTTCTGTCTTTTCAAAAAAACACTGTATTATTTTGGATTGCCGTGCTTCAATTTAATTTCAAAATGAATGCTTTTTGCCTAGTTTTTTGGGTGCAAATTAGCACCAGTGTATGAAACTTGATTCTAGTAAGAAAGTTGCTATAAAAAGTTTTGTTGTTGCTGCTATAGCTTGCTGTGAAAACTCTGCTATGATTCAAAGTGCTTTGTTTGCTCCTGTGTCTGTAAGAATCTCTCATTTCCTTCTTTAAATTCCTGTCTAATTAAAAAAACAGTACATCATGGTTAAATAAAACTGTACCCAGGATAACCCTGATTTCCATATGCAGATTTATCTGCACTGACAGCCCCCTCTCTCTCTCTTAGTCTTTCTGTTTCCTCTCCCTCTCTCTCTCTTTCTCTTCCCTCTCTTTTCCTCACTGTCTTTTTGTCTCTCTTTATGTCTATTGCAGTATGCCTGAATAATTTCCAGTCTTTTTTTGAACTCCCCTCTTGCACGCACATGCTAAAATAACTAGACAAAGATGCAAGGTGGTTGCTGCAGTCCCTGTCTCTAGGACAGAACCAAGAAAGCTTATGATTGCAATGCCACCTT
>WBMV01006327.1:460335-542579 GCA_013396655.1 Campylorhamphus procurvoides | reverse complement strand
TTTTTCCTTCCCCAGCCATGCTCGGTGATTAAACTTCCTCAGGATGGGGAAGAAAAAGGAGCTGGAAATGAAATAGGGTTGAGTAAAAATCCCATTGCAGCAGCTGCAGCCAGTGGTGTCTGCTGCCAGATGTGCGAAGGTTCCTGGGGTCCTTGTCACTAAAAGGCAGTATTCAAATATTTGGAGACAAAAGCTGCATCCTCAGTGATCATTTTCTTTATTTAACATGGCAGCAGGCATCGTGTGGGGAAAAATCAACACGCTGGATGTTGAATTGGACTTTTCTCCTCTCTGGGATGAAAGGATGTTATCTATCCCGTGCCAAGAGGGAACAGAGGTAAGAGAGCTGATCCAGCTTCTGTTTTTTCATAGTATATTTCCTAACCATCTTTTCTGAAACAACCTATATGTGTGTGTGAATATATATACATATATGTTTGTGTATTTGTGTATTGGGTTTCAAGGTAGTAAGTGGTAATGTTTTGGGGTTTTTTTCCTGCCTTCACATCAACCCAGAGAAAGTTAATTCATAATATATATTCAGAGCTTGTTCAGTAGGGTCGTTTTGTGGGGTTTTTTTTTCAAATACGTTTTTGTTTCCAGAGAAGACTTTAGCAGTGACATCATGGTCGACTGCTGATACTAAAACCGATTTTCAAAGTCTTTAGGGAAAAAAAAAAAGCCAGTAACTTTGTGATAAGAAATTGTGCAGGAGATTCATATGCTCTATTTTTCAGTTGCACTCTAAATATCGGAAGTCTTATTAAAGCGATAGTGAGAATTTTTTTTATTATTATTATTTCTAGCACAGAAGCGATGAATGCTGCATAATTAAGTACAGTATTTAATTTGCCTGTTGTGAAGCAAAAGAATAAGGTAATAATTTTTATTGTACTAATCAGACTCAAGATGTTCTCTGTGTTAATTGGGTTAAAAAAATTGCAGTACTTATTAGAAATTCTAATTTCACAATGCAGCACTGACAATAAGCTCAGCCAGTGAATTATTCACATCTTTAATTTGCTCTCTTAATGACAGTGTTCTGTAATCAGAGTGCAGAGACTGCTTCCTATGCATTATGTATGATGTTCAGGACTTAAATGCAGGACATTATGAAGCCTCTCAGTGGCTCAGTAATTAGTTTTCCACAAGACAGGGCTTAGATATTCACAGATAAAAGTCTACAGCTGAGATAATGTTAAGGTGGTGACTCATGCTAACAAAAGCAGGGAAGTTCAAATTTAATGCTGAAACTGCTCTCCATTTTCCCTCGTTGTGCATAGGTGCAGGGGGAGGGGAAGAAAGTCTTCAAAACTAGCCCGCCATGGTGAGTACGCTCTGGATGCCCCAAGGGGACCAACCAGGGCTCATTTCACTTTGGGACCGTGTTTTTGGCACCTTAGCTGATTGGAGGGTGGAGGGAGGTGGTGTTGCGTTTTGTGCCTCTTTGTAAAGCTTGTGAAAAGGGCAATAATGTACGCTTTATCAGAGAGCAACCATATATTGGTGAGATGCCTTTTAAAGGATATTATTTGAAGCACAGACGTTTATAACTTTGTCAAATTAGGGTGTTTTGAATAGGAGCTACTTTGTTGTGTATGGAAACTTTGAGAACACCTAATACTCGTTATATTGCTGTTCTACCTATTTCAGCTGTCATGGTCTGTATATATTTTTGAAAATGTTATTTTTCTAATAGTTTAGTTCTTACTATCCAAAAGGTCAATCATGATGTAGGTTTGTTCTATTTTCCTTGGATCACTTACATGGTGTTAAGTGATTTAAATGTAGGGAATACGCATGGCTATGTAACTTTCCTACTTCTATATGCTGCTTAGTATAGAATAAAAGGCAAGAATATTGAAATGAAGTTGGAAAACGTTAATTTTTTCATAGTTAGTTGCTAATCAGACTGGCAGCTGTACATTTGTCCTGTGTTCTCACATTAGAACAAATGTATATTTTTCCTGGAGACAAAATAACTGACTAAAAAATGTTCTTTACTACTGTGTGTGTCTTCTCCAAAGATCTGTGCCCTTTTTACAGGATTGTGATTCTCATTGTTAAAGTTGATCTGCTAATAAAAAGTTTGAAGTTTAAATTAAACAAATGAACAAACCAACAAACCAAAAACCAAAACGCTAAAAATCCCAACTTAATAGTAATGTAGAGATATGGGATTAAGAATTTGGAGTACATCTAGATTTTTAAAGCAGAATATTGTAAAGGTAATTCCTTTAAAAATTTTCACTAGAGTCTACATCTGGAATTCAGTGTTATAAGCAGGCTGTTGCTAGTGTTGTCTGGCCTGAAGGCCATGGCACAAGTTACCAAGTGATTCCTCTTGGCAAGCAAAATGCTATATCCTGTGGCTGGATTAGACATGAGTTATGTATAGTCCAGCCCTGAAAGTAATTATCATTAAGCTGTTGAATCAAGAAGCTGCAGATTGGATCAATGTAGCTAGGTGATCCACAGATTGTGTCAGAATCCAAGTGATTGTGTACCTGAAGTAATTGATAGGGTCCTTTCCACAATATGACTTTTCTTCCAAGTCAATATTCCACAGCAAAGTGGTACTGTCACTACACAGCTACATTTCTTTGTTCACTTCAGCACCGAGTCATATGGTTAAAATTATTCAAAAAAGGCATCATATCCACCCCCTCACTCTTGCTTAAAGCTAGGATGAAGAAGTCTTTTTAAATTAGTGCTTGCCTGTCTGCCTAAAGATTTGTTATGATTACTTACCTAAGTTATCTATTCCAGCATTTCACTAGTTTTCCCATTATCTTTTCATGCATTCTGATCTTTAACTTGCTGAAAGTAAATTACTTGGACCCATTAGTTTTTGCTAGTCAGTTGGTGGTTGCAGGGATTTTATGTTCCCGTTTGCACCACACTTTCATATATCTGAGATTCTTAGTCATGCTTTCACTGTGTTCTCTTAAACAATCCCTGTTTGTTGTTTTCTTTATAGAAGAAAAAATATTTTTCGTGTACTTCATTCATTCTTGTTTCTGTCTCCTGGCCTTTCATTATTTCTACTTTCTTGGAATGCTGTGCTCTGAACTTAGGCGTGATATTCCAACTGTCATATTAAGTTCCATATTTTCATTTAATAAAAGGTGGTTTGTCATTTCTTTAGAAAATCTAGTTTCCTTTAGAAAATCTTAATGATGTGACTTGCACATTGTGGGTTCAATGACATCTGTTAACCCAGGATACAGTTTAGTACAATTTGATAAGATGCAACATGTTTGAATAGGTTTTTAATTAAAAAGTTTATGCTCCTAGCATGAGTCTTCATGGATATTATTTCCAATAGCCTTATCTCTCATGGTGAGTACCTGTGACTGACCTGATTAATGATGTCTGGATGTAGTCATCATACAGCACAGCGGTATGTTTTAGATTACAAAATAAATAAAGTTTAGAAGGTAGCCCATTCTAACTAGCCTAAAACATTGACTCTCTCTGAGAAAGGAAGGGCCGAATATCTTTCTTGAGTCAGAGGAAGACAGTTCATACTATCCTTGAGTTGTCATGGCATGGGATGAGAACAACACTTCCAAAGTCAAAATGGGTAAGTTATGTGTCTGAAGAGTTAAAGATGACAATGTTTCCAGGGCATCAGGTTTAATATAATCTGTTAAAAAACACACAGTGGCTGCCAAGGAAAATTTTAAGGACCTTTATATGGTTAAACAGATCTCTAGTTCATAAATTTGGAATGTCCTCTGACTGGCATGTAACTTCTCCGGTCTGGTAATATTGCAAGTTTTTTGGAGTGCTCTGATTCATATTTCTTTATTTGTTCACATATGAAAAAGCCAGCAAACTAGTTTTAACTCAGTGCAATTTTTAGTGGTATTTTTGATAAAAAGTTTAGAAAAATCCATCCATAGTATATTTCCAGGAGTTGTGTTTTGTACTTTTGTTTATATTGCTCCAGGCTCAAGTACCATTATAAATATTAGGTTCTGAAGTGGTATGATGAGTTAAGTATTTCCAAATGTCTTCTCTTAATGTAACCTAGTAATGCACTCCTTTCATATGCATAATTTCCATGAAAATCAGTGGGAGTACTACACTATAGAAAGAATAATAGATACATATGCCAAGATGTCTCCCTTTTGAGTCATTGTTTTAACTTAATTGCCAAAGAATAAAGTTAACAAAAAGAAACAGATATTGAGAGTTGAAAGAGAGTTATTTGATAATATTTTTTAATTCTGAATTTATCTGTTTCTGCACTGAAATATATATGCCAATGGAATGACAGTAGTCAGAATATCTGATAGAAATCTCAAATGAATCTGCATTCACTAATGCTTTCCAGGAAATATTTTGCAAGTTGATCATACGTATTCTAGTCAGTCAAATTCTGTATAATTGACTCAATATTACGAATCCCAACCTATATATAAACCTATGTATATATTATGTAAAGTGGAGTAGTGATAAACATTTGCCCTGTAAACCAGTTTGGGCGCTTTTTTGCAAAGTCAACCTAGAAATAACATAATGTACTGTATGAGTTCACATAATCTTCTATAAAATGTAAATCCATAAAACTTTGCAGTTCTTATCTGCATCCATAGCAGGCCAGGAAAAATAGTAGTAGAAATACTTCATACCTCACAAAAGCATCTCACTGTTTCCAAGTGGCTTTTCTTCTATCATTTATACATATTTTCTGCACCAACTCTTGTCCCAGGAACTACTTCATGTCCTCATTCAACTCCAGCTTTCATTGCTCACTTGCTAATTTTTCAATCTTTCATTTTAAACTTTTGCCCATACCTTTTTAGAAGCTCAGGAGGCTTTTAGTATTCCCAAAGCATCCTTTCTTAAAATTACTTTGTTTTGTTTCTACATGTGTTGACAACAGTTAGACCATTATGTCCTTAAAATCTTCATATCACCCTATCTCTTTTTCATTGTTTTCTTGTAGCATCGCATTTCTTGCCTCTTGCAATGTTTAGATTGCAAGATTATTGGTGAAAACACTGTGGGTTTTTATTCTGTGCATGTAGAGAGGGCTTAAAATAAAGGGCTTTTAGGCTCTATGGGGTAGTGGTGATACAAAAAATGTGTGCAGTTAATAATTGTAACTGCCACCCTTCTAATCCTTAGTAATGCAGACTTTTAAACTCCTAACAACTTCTTTGAAATAGCATTCCATCTGGATTCTGGGAAGTTGACAGGTTGAACCAGTAGGAAACTGATGAAGAAAGGGGCTGCATACAAGCAATGCAGAATTCATCCTCGAAATATTTCTGTTCAGTGCCTTCTGTTTATCATCTTTGCTTCATCAAAAGACCTTAGATCCAATAATGATTATTCTGAAAGCTTTTTGTCTCAGGCACATAAATTCTGGTCTGTGGTACACAGTGGCATTACAGACTCTCTAGGTCCAGATGAATGATATCAGTCCAGCTGTAGACTGAGGGGGAGGTTTTGCCAGATGGAACAGCTTTAGCTGAGAGTGGTTGTGGTGCAGCAGAAAGAGTCTGTGAAAAAGAGATATTATAAAGCTGTGGTGTGGTGTGAGTGACTGAAAAAAAAGTTATTACTGATTGAAACAACTCTGTGTGGATGGATGGGGCAGATCGGGTTCTACCATGCTGGAATGGTGCTCTGCCTCCCTCATATCCCACCTCCTTGAGAGCCTTTAGTGCAACTGTCAGTCACTGGCACCCCAAAGGGCACTGCCCCACACCACACACCCTGGAGCCCCTAACCTAGCTGTGTAGGGGGGTGGCCCTAGGAGTTCAGAGCGAATAAAACCAGCACTACGCAGCCTCCACATGGTTCGCAGCCCCACCATTTTTGGGCTTGTGGTAGCTGGATCTACGATGGTAGCTATAATTCCACCCTCACCCCACTCCCTTTCTCTCTTTCTTTACTTCTTCCTCTTCTCCTAATTTCTTCTTCTTGATCTTTGTATAATTTAAACCTGGGGGTGAGTTTGAATTTGCTAAGTCAATGCTTTGTGAAATGCTTTATGTTGATCGAATACTTGTTTCAAACTTCCCAAGTTTGTCAGCAAAATGTGTTATTTCATAGCACTTTTGCTGTGGCTGGACTCAAGGTATAAAAGAAGGCCCTTCTAATAAATCCTGTGGGAGCCTTGTGTCTTTTTGAAGTAAAACCCCTTCGATGAGCTTGTGAGAAGAGCTTGGCGTCCTACATGTGGGTACCATGCTGCAAAGAGGGGTCAGGATGTTGAAAGGCAATACTACTTGCTATAAAAGTGGCTGGCAAGGAGATCCATGAAAGGTTGCTGGACAAGGCAGGATGTAGTAATGTGATGGAAATAACCAGGACTCTAAGAGCTATGAACTTTTGAGCATAAATGTGTACAGGCTTCAGAATTGAAGCCAGGTTGGGAGAAGGCTGTAGAGAATAGGTACCATCAGGGAGGAGTTTCTTCAAAGAATGAAGGAAGAAAAGATGCAGCAGAGTCCTGGAAAAGACCAGTGCTTTTAACATGTTGCAATAAACACATATTCTACACATTGGAGGTTGGGTTTCCGTGTATCAGTATTTTGGTGTACTCTGTGTTGATAGTATCAAATGTGAAGTTATACTTGGGGAAGTGGAAAGCACAACTAAACAATCCACTGTGAAGCTTAGTGGAACCTTTGGCTAAATCATATCACAAACTTTTTGACGCAGAATTTTTTAAACCAGAATATTTGCTTTATTACCACTACGTGGGTTTGTAACTGACAGCATTTGAATGAAGGCAGTTGATATGAAAAAAATCTAATTCTTTGTGGCCAGCTATCACTCTCCAACTTGTATAATTTAGTGTTGGGACACAAGGCTGGGCTCCTGCTCTGTTAGTGAGCAAAGCTCTTTCTACTGACTTGTCCAGAGGCTATGAGTTTAGAAAGCCTATCAATGTTTTGTGTGGATATGAATGTGGGCATCATACAAAGGCACTCAGTGTATACCACATTTTCAAAGAGGTGTCTGAAAAGCAAAATAACTAGCTTTGACCAGTGTAATTTGAGAATTACAACAGTCATTCAAGAAAGTGGATTTCCAATAAACTTCATCTGTAGTTTTCAAAAACACGCTACCTTGTCCATTCTTGTGTCATCTCAGAAATATTCCCTTTTCATTTTCTCAGTGCTTTGTGCTCTTTGCTTCAATGTAACCTGCCAAAAAGAAAATTTTGGATGACTCTTGGATACTTAGCATAACTTCAGATTTTGTATTTAAAAATATGTTGCTGTTTACCCCTCTAAATATTACAGTAATATTTATATAATGGAAGGAAGAAAGTGCCCTCTGTATCTTAGGTCCTCATTGAGCAACTTAGAAAGCATCATTAGCAAAAAAGGATTCAAAGGCAACAGCTCATAATCAGTTTCTCATTCTACATAGTTGTATGATCTCAGGGACTCGCTTCATCCATGCATCTCCATTCCTCAGCTGTGTAATAGAAAACGAAATCTTTCTACTTTTTACAGAGTCTAAAGTTCAAATCTCTTTGGCCTGTATGAATTTTAATGCGTGTTTTCTCTCTTAGTATGTCATTAAAGCACACCAGTTACATCTTACACTTATTTAAAGACACCAGGAGACTCCTAGGTACCCCAGGACTTCAGCAAACATATAAAACCAAGTTGGTATGAGCAAGTGCCAAGATTAACAAGTGTTTCCAATGGTCAATGAAAAGCAGTCTGTTGAGCATCTGTCTAGTGAAATTTTTGAAAGGAGGTGGGGAAAGAGCTGATTTTTAAAATGAGAAACAGTTTGTAGATGGGGTCACTTAATGTGCTGCTGAGGAAACATCTTTTACTAAAACATCTTTTTATAACTGTATAACTTCAAGATTTGCAAGGGAAATTTGACAAAATCATAATTCTTAAAAGAAGTTCTTTATTGAGGTCTTCAAAATTTAATTGTCTTATTTAGTTTTCTTTTGGTTATTTATTTTATGTTGTGTTTTCTTGTTCACATTTTGCAGACCTTTAATTTTATTTCCTATTCCTCTGTTTCTTAGAGCACGGTAGCAACACAGTCATATAGCCCTGAGGCTTTTCTTCACCCATCGACCAAGATACTTAATTAAGTGTGTGGGATAAAGTTGTCCAAACTGTGTCATAGAACTATTTTTTTTGCTAACTATACTAAAAATATATTTATAAAACTATTTCCTATTAAGGTTGTGGGGTTTGTGTTGTTTGGGGTTTTTTTCCCTAGGAGAAAATGAATAGTGAAGAAAGGATAGTCTTTCTCTTTAAAGGCATTCCAAAACCTTATTGGAACCAGTAAAAACAAATGCTTTTAAAAATGTATCTAGAAACTAGTACAGGTTGCCTGAAGAAGAGCTGTTAACCAGTACAGTGTAACAACGTATACAAATAGCGTTTTCATCAGTTGATATCAAAGCCTTTGCCAAAGTAAATGACCTTAACCTTCGTTTTGCAGATGTCCTGGCTACCTAATTTGTAAAACATGGGTGTAAAATGATGTAATCTTTGTTTTGACAGCAACAACTTAAATAAATATAGCTGCAACAGGAGTCCTGGCTGAAGAGTTCATATTAACAGACTTGAACATGACTGCACAAAGGAACTATTTTGCAGTGTCTGTCATGGATGAAAATTGGAGGAGTTTTGTTGCTCTGTCTGGTATATAACCTTCAAATGGCTAGGTCTGTATGATAACTGAAAACAGTACTATTATGATGATCCCATCTCTAGATGTCCACAGGATGATCTGAATATGAGTCATATTATTCTTTTGGCAGAGAAAGGTTTTACAGGATAGAAGGGGGATGATGATATTTGATGACTAGATCTAAACTCTTCAGAGGTAAATTTCTCCCTGGAAAGAGAGAAGAGGAGGTTTGTCCATCCGAAGAAATTTTCCACTTTTTAAAATCTCTTATATTTTATTCTGTCTATTCTACTTTTAGTAAACACACACAGAAGATGAAAGGAGTTATATATATTTTTAGAGATTTCTCAGGTTTCCTGATGAGATTTTTATATTGTAATTTTGCCAGGTGTGCTTGTAAGACTTAGAATTACGTTTAAACTTCCCTTTTTTTCAGTCTGAGAGGTGAAGTTTAAGCTTGAAAGTAGAGAGCAATGAGAATAAATTGACAGCTGTCTCACATCAAGCTTGAACTACAGAAATGAATATACATTATCATGAAAACTGTATTGGAAAATATGTCTCAGATTAACTAGTGGGCATAAGTGATGAATCATACCTAATTGCATGTTGTATATTCTAGTAGATTTAACAACCCCTAACAAAATAAGGAAGCCAATCTATTTGAAAAATGAAAATTATGCAGTGGTATGATACAACACATTAGACCTAATAATTTCAAGTAGGTTGGTAAAAGCTGTAAAATTGTGCTATAATGATATTTAGTTAGCCACTTTTAGTCAACCTTATTCATTAAAACAACACTCCTAACATATTCTAATTTGTCCCCTACTCAGATTGATGTGGTTTTCAGTATATGGCTGTCCTTTGTGCACTAAATTAGAAAAATAACCTCTCCCACTTGAACACCAAGTACAAATACTGAATGTTCCAGGAGATTGTGAAAGCCCATCCTAGAGAAAGGATTCAGGCAATGGCCCTCCCTACCACTATTTCTTTGGGAAAAAATGCATTTTCAGAGGTGCATTGAATGAATGGTATTTGTTTCACCAAGGACTGAATTCTAAGCAGCCCTCACAACTCTGAGTGTAGAGGGCTCATCCTTGCACTTAGATGGAAAAAGCTCTTGCAGTCCCAGGTTCTGGTGCGTGAACAAATATGGTTCTTAGCAAAAAAACCCAAACAAACCCTAAGATCTGACCATTTACCATAGTGATGAAAATTTTACAGTTTCATTTTAGTGTGTTGGACAACCGCTCACTGAGGCAGACATTTGAATAGTCAGATATTTGAGAATAGATTCTTCCTACACTAAGAGAAGGAAAAGGGTGTTTTTTTGTTGTGTTTGAGCATAATGAACAACAGAGACAGTAGTGTTTGATGAAATTATGAAAATTGTTTTGACTTCATCTGAAGCCTATTTCAGTTGAACTGTATTTTTTTAATGGATGATATGATATCATAAAGCGTGCAGAAGCAATTAAAAAGAAAGCCAGCAGGAAACTTATTGAGAGACTTGAAAAAGAGAATAAATGTCACTGTTAGACTGTCATTCAACTTTTTCGGTATTTACCAATAGAGAACACCTTTATACTGCTCAGTAAAGCAGATGGACTACAAAAGTTTGCCAGGTTATGGAACAGAATGTGTTGGAGAACTTACAGTGAAAATCTGGCAATTTATTTCAAAAGAGATTTAGCTTAGGGGTTTTAAAAAATAACAGCTGATTATTCAGTAACAGCAGTTTGAGATACTTAGAGACTAGGTTTTCTGAACCTTTATTCTCTTGAAATTGTTTCTTGCTTCTGAAATTTTTGAATTCACATTTCTGATTGCTTTTGAGCATTTTGATCTTGATTTTATGTATTTAGCTAAGTCATACTTCAGATATTTACAGGCGAGTCGGGAGCATTTTTAGAGAAATGTTACCAGTCATCTTTACTAATTGAATCTCTTGTATATTAGCACAGTGATACCGTCTTTTTGAAATCAATACTGTATCTTGATACTTCTTAGAGCAAACTATTATTACCACCGAAATCAGCTGGATACCACATAATCATAGCTACACAAAAAACACCTATCCATTATGTGTAAACAGTATGATAATTAACCCACAAGATTTTTCCTGACCCTAAACCAAGGATCAATCAAGCTGGTTATGTCATATTTGAAGAGCAAGTACACTGGTTAAGGTCTCAAAAAATCATATCCCTGAATTAGCATATTTTTTTGTCCAAGCTGATCATTTGTACATCCTTACACAGCAGTTAAATTGAACACAGCTTTGTGCTGATGTAATATTGCTGTCTGCTTTTGCTTCAGGACCTACCTCAATCTGAACAAATATTTGGGATGTCTTCTCAGTACTCTGTTGCAAACATGAACTGCAGTCCCTCACCATATTCATTTTGAATAGTAGATTTTTGAAACTCAGGGTTCAAAATGTTAATGCTTCTCAAACTATTATTAATTGACAAGGCAAACCAGTCTTCTATTTCAGTAGTGTTAACATTGTTTATGAACTTGCTTTTACTCCAGCTCCAATGTAAAGATAGTTAATAAAGTTAAGTAAATTGTCGTGGAAGACAATAGGCTGTTAGGAGGTTTTTTTGAGTAAGTTCTTCATCGTTAAGTTGCAGTAGTAACAAAAGTGATATGATCCATCTCATGTTACTAACAGTGTGCTGCAACTGGTGCTTTCAACCTGTTGGAATTTTTATCTGATCCCATTCAAGTGTTCTTAAAGCAACTGTTGTACCTAAAATCTGATCCAAAGAATAGACTAACTTCCTACTACAAAGCAAACAGTCTGGCATAGTAGCAAAATACACATTTCCTTAGACATTGTACATTTCTCTAGCTATTTGCAGCACTCTTTGGATAAATGTTAGCAAGAGAAGAAGACAGATAACATACTTCAATTCTGTACCATTTCTGGATATTTTTTATGTGCATGATTCTTGATGATTACAAGCAGTGAGAACTAGGTTGCTTGTCTTGGTGATTAAAATGAGGTAAGAGGAAGTTTGACACCTGAATTGTAGAAAATAACACAGGAAATCAGTGCTCTTACAGCTGCCTAAATCAGCATGTGACTTAAACTGAGCACATGTATGTTACTATGATCTTAATTTCCACTTAAATTTAGGTTTTGTGTGTAGTTACCTTGTGTGACCACTGCAACCTTGCTTCTCCTTAGTATCTGTTACTATCTAGAGGTATAAAAGGGTAAGACTGAAATGATGCCTCCGTATTGGGAAGTGTCTGATATGTTTTGGGAGAGGTGCTTGATGCAGATGAGCAGCACCAAGTTCTGCAGAAATCTGGAAGTGTGATCACATCTGTGTTTTCCTGTAGCAGGTTTTAACTACCATAGTCATAGCTTCAGTACTCTGAGAGGGATGACTAGGGGAGCCAGTGGGTACCGGGCTTTCGTGCTGAGCCACCCTGCAGGCCCAAATGCCAGATTCATAGTGCAAGGGAGAAGAGACAGTCAGACTGCATATCAAAGAGATGGAGGGAGTAGAAGGAGCAGCGTACTAGTTGGTTTTATACTTTGAATTAGAGGGGTTTTTTGGTTTAAGAAATAGTCCTGTAAGACTAAATTCATCCTTGTTTCCTATGGGTTTGCATTTGTGAGTTTATATTTTAATTAAGTAACACTCAGGCTGCAGTATAAACTTATCCTTTATGGGACAAGAGAGAACCAGTTTGAAAGAGGGACCTTGACTGAGAAGTAGATTTTGCACTACTAAATTCACATTTTCTTTTAGCTAGCAGACACCCTATCCAGCTGCCTGCTTTCACAAAGTTTGTAGGAATGTTAAATCTCTGAGACCTTTTCCCATGTATTGGAGTTAGATGGAATTGGTTACTGGAATTGATCAAGAGGAGCTGAGCAAAGCAGCTCATTTTTCTCAGGAAACCATGTCAAAAGGAACAACAGTCTTTGGTTCAAGGAGCTTTTTGTTCTCTTAGAGTCTACAAAAAGTGCTGCCAAGCTTCGTTTCGTAGTAAAGATATGGTGTTTCTTTCATTTAAACTAATTTAAATATACTCATTATTTCTTATTCATAGAAACCTGATCCATATCCTGAAGAATCAGGTCAGGTGCCAGACTTCTAGGAGTAAGAGCTTCTGATGGAAAGCTATTACTGATGCTTGTCTCTACTCTTACCCTAGAAAACTGAACCTCATGCCCTGCATTCCTCTTTCCTTACTGTCCTCTGCTCTTCATATCTCCATTATTTTATGGTTTACAGTGTTCACTGTTTTTCTTTTCTCAAATGATTATTTTACAATGGATTGTTCACTTCTCAAATAATCCATTCTTTTCCCTTAATACCTCATAATCAATGGCAAAAAAATGCAGAAATTATTGCCATGTAGATGTTTTGTGTGCTTTTTAAAAGCATTAGGTTTCTTTCTTATTGCTTTGAAAATCTCTAGAAATTTTAGTTAAAATTATGTAATTTTACATTATCTCTGTTTCATCAATTTTCTTAATCTAGGAAAAGAAAAAAAATTGGACTGTGTCTAGGAACATGAAGTGATAAATAGTAAAAAGTTGACAGTTGGTAGTAGCAGTTTAATAGAATCATCTTCGATAACAACTCCTCTGATACCTGTTATATGTGCTCATGAATGGCCACTGAACTAACACAAAACATCTGCTGCTTTGGCTGAATTTAAATGCCCCGATCTGATAACCTTGTCGAGAAATTTGCCAGTTGCCTAGAATTGAAATTCACGTACCAGCCCTGACCCATCAAAGAGAATGAAGCTGGACACATACAGAAATACATGTTAGTAGATCCAAAGATTTTGTGTTGAGCATTACTTTGTATTGCTATGTTTTAGATAGAAGTTAATAGTTCAGAGGTAAGGAGTATTGTAACTGTAGAGGTAAATATGCAGGCACTGCCTACAATGTACGCCTGAAAAAACAGGCATAAAAATGTGTTTATTTAAAATTGGATTCACCAATGCATGCACGTGTAGATTTTATAGAGTAATAAAACTCTGCATGAAAGGTATGATCTTATGCCTTTCCAGTTTGCTTTTTTTTTAGAAATAATTTTGATATTATGATTTAAAAAATCTTAGGGTTGTATACTTGCCACAGTTACTCTTTTTGATCTTTGAGTGCCTTTTTTTCTACCTTTTCCAGCCTGCCTTCTTGTAGTGGGCTTGAAAATCAGATATACTGGAAAAGAAAATAAGTAATTTTTTAATGTGTATTGGGATTTTATCTGTTTCAAATGCTTCAGTACTTAGAAAGAAATAACCGCTTTTGTCTGTCAAAGTCTGTATTTTTTGACATCAAAAGGAACAGTGGGGGGGAAAAAGTATACAACCTTTGTACTAAGGGGAAATATTTAAATCCAGTTTGAGCTTTCATTCTTAAATCTCATTAACATGTATGTGTGATGTGATGCAAATCCACATAAGGTAATCTTCTGCAGAAAAGTAGATGGTGTAGGGTCCTGCACCTGGGGAAGAATAACCCCAGGCACCAGTACAGGCTGGGGGCCAAGCTGGTGGAACGCAGCTCTGTGGAGCGGTACCTGGGAATCCTGGTAGGCAAGTTGTCTATGAGCCAGCAGTGTGCCCCTGTGGCCAAGAAGGCTGATGTTATCCTGGGGTACATTAGGAAAAGCAGTGCCAGCAGGTTGAGGCAAGTGATCTTGCCCCTCTCTAGTCAGCCCTGGTGAGACTACAGCTGTAGCGCTGTGTCCAGTTCTGGGCTCCTTAGTACAAGAGAAACATGGAGCTCCTGGAGCAAGTCCAATGGAGGGCAACAAACATGATTAAGGGACTGGAGTATCTCTCTTATGAGGAAAGGTGGTGGGTGCTGGGCCTGTTCAGCCTTGAGAAGAGAGTGGGGACTTCATCAATGCCTCTAAGTATCTGAAGAAAGGGTGTCAAGAGGATAGATCTAGGCACTTCTCAGTGGTGCTGGGCAATAGGACAAGAGGCAGTGAGGAAACACTGATGCACAGGATGTTCCACCGTAATATGAGGAAGAACTTCTTAATTGTGTGGGTAACTGAACACTGGAACACAGTGCTTGGAGAGGTTGTGGAGTCTCCCTCAGTGTAGATATTCGAGAACTGTCTGGATGCAGTCCTGTGCTATGTACTCTAGAATGACTCACTGTGGTCCCTTCCAATCTTACCCATTCTGTGATTCTGTGAAGTATAGCTTGTTAAATTCTCGATTGTCTTATTACCATAACAGCTGGAACAGATTTCAGACCTGATATAGAAGTTCCTGAGGCTGTTTCTTGAAGATCTTTAGCTGTTTTTCTGAGAAATTTAAATGAGCACCTTAGGACCAAAGTTTCTGTGTTTGATGTAGGATTGGCAGAAATGTAGTACTGGAGCATGAAGGAGAAACAGTTCAAAGAGCAACTTGAAAGTTGTTTGTTGTAGCATGGGGACCAGCCTAGACTTGTTGCCTTGGTCTTGGGGAAAAGAGAGGGAAAGAGGTGATACTGAAAGGTCTTCTGAACTTCCTTCAATATTTTATCTATAGGTCTATCTCTAAAATTCTCAAAGTTGTGAGCAAACAAAACAGTGCAACTGGAACAAATGACAGATTTTCTTAGAAGAGCTTAAGGGAAATAAGAATTTGAGTTCCAAAATTGGGACATGACAAAATACAGAGTTCTTTCACACAGAAGTAATGATAAGGGGTTAATGACTCAATGTCATGAACATTTGTGACAGGTGGTGTCCCTCAGGGGTGTGTGTTGGGGCCTGTGCTATTCAGTGTCTTCATCAGTGACATAGATAAAGGGACTGAGTGCACCCTCAGCAAGTTTGCAGATGACGCAAAACTGACTGGTGCTCCTGAAGAACAGAATGTCATGAAGAGGCCCTCAGCAAAGCTCAAAGAGTGGGCCTATGCAAATCTCGTGGGTTCAATGGGGCCAAGTGTTGTGACTGGGTTGGGGCAACTCCCAGTATCAGGACAGGCTGGGGGATGAGCAGATTGACAGGTGCCCTACTGAGAAGGACTTGGGGGTGCCGGTGGATGAGAGGCTGGATATAAGCCATCAGTGTGTGCTTGCAGTGCAGAAAACCAGTTGTACCCTGGGCTGCATCAAAAACAGTGTTGCCAACTGGACGTGGGAATTGATTTTGCCCCTCTACTCAACTCTGGTGAGACCCTACTTGAAGTACTGCATCCAGCTCTGGGTTTTCAGCACAGGAAAGATAAAAACCTGTTGGAGCAGATCCATAGTCGGGCCACCAAGTTGATCAAAGGGATGGAGTACCTCTCTGATGAGGAAAGGCTGGGAGGATTGGGATTGTTCAGCCTGAAAAAGAGAAGGCTCTGGCAAGACTTTATAGCAGCCTTCAAGTACCTAAAGGGAGCCTACAAGTGAGATGGAGACAAAACTTTTAGCAGTGCCTGTTGCAATAGGACAAGGGATGATAATTTTAAACTAAGGTCAGTTTAAATTAGGTACATGAAAGACAATTTTTCCCATGAGCACAGTGAAACAATAGGGTGAGGGTGGCTGTCCAGAGAGATGGTAGATGTCCCATCCCTGGAGACATTCAAGGTCATGTTGCACAGGGCTCTGAGCCACCTGATCTAGTTTAAGATGTCCCTCCTTATTGCAAGATGGACTAGATGACCTTTAAATGTCCCTTCCACCTGCAACTAGTCAATGATTCTGTGATTCAGTCTCATTCTACTGCTTATAGCTTTATCATGTTAATCAATGCCAGGAGTTCCTAAATTTAAAACTGACATCCCACATAAAGGGAAGACAGAAAACATTCAGTATTACTATGACCATACCATTTCTAGAAGTCATTATTAATTTTTCTTTCTGGCTTTGGTAGAGACAGCTGCCATACAGACCACATATACTATTGCCTCCTGAGAGGTGGAATGTACATGTGATGAAGAAACCTAAAATCTGCAGGATAGTTCCACACTGGTCTGTGGAACTATTAGTTCCACTTAACTATTTAGTTAAGTGCAGTATTAAATTGCACTTAACTAAAAAAAAAAAAGATATGCTTCAATAGGTAATACTAAAACTGTAGTGAGATCCTGATGTGATTAAATACTGCATTAGACAGAGTAGAACATCTGAAAAAAAAAGGCACAAAAAGTGACTTTATTAATAAAGTTGTCATATATGTACAGAGGAACAGGAAGTACAGAACTGAGATCAGTGCTATTTTTATTTATCTCTTCTATTTTGACATTTTTGTTAGTGGCTAGGAAATCAGTAAAGACTAATTTCATTGGCAAGGATTAGAGAGTACATAGGAAGGAACACTTGGGATGTGTATAGCTGTTTTCAAGGGCACTTTGAATAAAATATATTTATTATTAAGTAAATTGAATGGCTCTTTTTGTCTAATTGACTCATATATCAAGCATTAATTCTTTGGAATACTCACTGTACAAAGCAAAGTTTGCACTCCTGGATATACAAAAAGTATTTTATTTTAGTTATTTTCGCACCTTCATAATGAATGCCTGTCTAGGAATCAGAGCCCTTTCATAAACATCATAAATCATAATAAATATAACACAAAGTGTCAATATAATACAAGAGGTATCCTTATGACACCTTGTTAATCAACAATGTTCAAGAATTAAATATATTCCGTGTGTATAATCTGTGATGTAGATCTATGAAAGAAAAATGCAGGTTTTTGGCCCACTACAATGGATTAACTAATCAGTATCTGGAAAGTTAGATCTGTTAACTCTGGAGTTAAGAATGTGGTTGCATATTAAATAGCTAGCAAGAGAAAACACTCAGGCACTGGCAAGAATAAAAAGGAGATTCTTCAAAGCTGAAGAGGAGCCAGATGTGCTTTCAAGCAAAGGATCTAGGACAGCTGATCCTGAGCTATGCAAGACTGCCTGGAGGAAATGGGGAGTGATAAGAGTAGGTGACTCCATGCAGTGGGGGGCAGAGGCAACGTTCTGCCAACCTGACCTCCTGCCTAGAAAAGTCTTCTGCTTACCTGAATTCTGTATCTGGGACCTTGTGTTGCCAAAGTTTTTCCAGACCTGTGACTGTTACCTCCTGCTATTCTTCCATGTGAATTCCAATGATACTGCTATGGACAAACTGGAGAGTATCCAAACTGACTACAGAGCTGTGGAGGTTGTAATTAGTGGGATGGGGGCCTAACTGTTCTCAGTCTTGGAAGGGAAGGGAAGGGGTGTAACGATACTGCACATCAAGGTTTGGTTATGGAGCTGTTGGTGGCAACAGGAATTTGGTTTCTGTGACTGTGGAACCATGCTTGAGGGTCAACACCTGCTTGGAAGAGATGGGATCCACCCTCATAAGCAGTGCAATGGTGTCTTTGCCAGCAGAATGTCTGACTTGATAAGGAGGGCTTTCAAACGACTAGGCTAACTTGGGCAAGAGGGCAAGAGTTACTGGCAGCCCTGTAACAGAGCAATAGTCAGGGCTGACAGCAAAAAGCTTGGGGTGTGTGAATGAAAGGGAGCACAAAATCAAAAAAAACAAGACTAAAGTGGGGGCATTTCAAGTATTTGTGTGTAAACAAGGAAATGCCTACAAGGCATGGGGAAAAGGCCAACCCAGACCCTTTCTGAGAATTCAGCACACTGGGCTGCCTCTCTGACGTATCTGTATACAAGTATAGAAAATAAACATGAGGATTTCTGTGCAGTTGCAGGGGTATGATCTTGTTGTGATCATTGAGATGTGGTGGGATAGTTTGCAATGGAAGAATATATGCTCTTTAGGAAAGACAGGCTGGGAATTAATTGTCTCAAACATAGGCTGCAGAAAGTTGCAGTCAAGTAGAACATGAGCTAGTGATGTGCCTTCGCCTCAAAGACATCTAGTACCATCCTGGGCTGTGTTAGGAGAGTGGAGGTTGAGGGAAGTGGTCTTTGCACTCTGCTCAGCACTGGTGAAGCCACACTTGGGAGCACTGTGTCCATTTCTGGGCTGTCCAGTACAAGAGAGAAAAGTCCAGTGAAAGGCCACTAAGATGATGGAGGCATTGGAGCATCTCTTGTATGAGGATAAGCTAAGGAGCTTACCCTAGAGGAGAGAAGGCTCAGGGGAAACTTATCAATGTGTACAATTATCTAAGTAAGGGAATAAAAAAGAGCACAGAGCCAGGCTCTTGACAGTGGTACTCTGTGACAGGACCAGAGGGAATGGACATGAACTGAAGCACAGGAGGTTCCCTTGGAACATCAGGAAACACTCTTTTCACAGTGAGGATGACTGAACACGGCTACAAGTCACCCATACAGTTTGTGGAGTCTCCATCCTTGGAGATGTTCAAAAGCTGTCTGAACATGGTCCTGGCCAGTTGGCTCTAGGTGGCCCTGCTTGAGCTTGGGGGTTGGACCAGATGACCTCCCGAAGTCCCATTCAGCCTCAGACAGTCTGTGATCCTGTAAATTGAACTGAAGTTAATACTTGTTTCATTAAACTC
This sequence comes from Campylorhamphus procurvoides, assembly GCA_013396655.1. Classification (NCBI taxonomy): domain Eukaryota; kingdom Metazoa; phylum Chordata; class Aves; order Passeriformes; family Dendrocolaptidae; genus Campylorhamphus; species Campylorhamphus procurvoides. The sequence goes on along the minus strand of WBMV01006327.1, from coordinate 523,464 downwards.
ACTATTTCTGATCATATATTTCTATGTAAACTTGGGTAACAAGCACTGGCAATAAAGGGCGTTGTAACTTGTGTCTTCTGGTGAAGTAATGTTGTTTTAGCTTATAAAAGAAATGTCTTAAAATGGTTTTCTTTGGAGTAAACAAGCTGAAGTGCCATGCATGCCAAAAATTTGGTGCAACATATTCCAAGGTGTGTTCTTTACCACCTTAGCTGAGCATTGCTGAGAGGAGAATGGAGTTCTTCGCATCCACTTTGAAAAGACTCTTGTAGAAGCAGTAAATCTGCCTCATACTTCTGGTGAAATTTATTTTAGAAAAAAATAAGTGTGCAGTTTATTCCCAGTCCATATTTGCCATAAAATCAAGATTGTTTAATCACTGCTATAAGTCAGGGTTAGCTTGTGTAGCTTGTAGTCATGAATAAAAGCATGAGTACTTAATTCATTTTTGGCTTCTTCGTAGGTACCTAGCTGACATACAAGACAATAAGGACATCAAGATGTTTTTAGTGATGATTTACTTGTCTCTCACGTGACCTCATCCTAGTTGTAGAGTAAGTTTGAAGATTAAGGATCTAATCCTGTATTTTTAGGTGTGCTGTGATTATTGCTATAAGTGTGAGGGAGCAGTCAAGGAAAGAATGATACATCCTTACTGGGGTTAACAAATTCCTAAAGGAAGCTAGAAAGGACTTTAAGCCTTCTTATTGGCACTTACCGGTGCAATACACACGACTCAATAACACTTTTGGGGATGCGTGGCTTTTCTATTCTTCCCATTCAAAATATTGAATAGGTTATGTATGCTGCCAGGTAGTTCTATTATGTGCTTTTAAGGAAAGGTGGAAAAAGAAGCGTAGAGAAATTATATTCACTTTGCAGTATCAGCACCCTGCTGAGCAAGTATGTTCTGTTTTCTCTAGGATAGCTGCATTACATTAACTGATTCTGAAGGAATTTTGTAATGAAAGTTTCAATAGAAATCTAACAACCAAATAGATAATATTTGGAGATATATATATCCATATATGTAAATATATGTAGGTATGGTCTTGGATAATATTTTCTCCACTTTAGAAAGAGTTTAAAAACATAATAATTTTCCTTTACAGAAGGTATTGTATTTTTACACCAAATTAACTGTAAAATATAAACATGCTACTGTTGTTGTTTATTGTATTAAACTATTGAATATATGCATATAAGTGCCTGAATGCCCCACACTAAATCACTAATTTGGTCTAGGAGATGTTCATGTAAAGATGTGAAATGGTGAGAGGAAGACACCTGTGTACCAAACATCTCATTGTGACTTCATTGGAACTGCATACACATTAAAATTAAGCATGTGTTTGTAGAAAGCTGGGGACCCAAGCAGAAAAGTGACAGAAAAATACAGTCAAAATATTTAGAGTTATAGGCATATATTTCCCATAGATAAACAAAACTTCAAAGCATTAAATTTAATACAAGCAATAAATTTTAGAGGTAATGTTGTTTCAATCTTTGTTCTCTCTAAATCTTTTTTCTCTTCTATTTGTCTTGTAATCTTTTTGATCCTTCCTGTTTTGTGTTTATCTGTATTCACTTACATGTAGCACTAAGACCTTTAGTGATTACGTGGTCAGTAAAAGAGCTCTAGACAATGGACAGTGGGATGCTGTTAAGTAGACTCTCACTTCACAATAAATAAAACATGTAGATGTAACATATATTTTATATTTTGCATATTTATTGTACTACATTATTATAATGATACCTTTGCACCTAGATGTTCTGTCATCAGAATGTCTTGTCCTTTTTTTTTAATATATTTATGGAAAAGACTGTGAGCAAGAGTTAATCTGGCCATTAATTGTACACTGAATTATTGTCATGACAAAACTTAAAACCTGTGGTATGGAGTCCAAACAATTTTGGTTAATGCACATCATAATTCTAAACTTGGAACTTCGACTGAGGAGGGCTTGTAGCTCTTATCATTTAAACAATCTTTGTAAAACTTCATAGGTTATTTATAGTGTTGTGTTTAGCATGGGGTCAGGTTTCGTTAGTTGATATATGGCTGTTGAGACATACATCTTTGTTACTCATAGTTCTTTAACTAAGAAAAAACAGATACGTTTTTGCAAGTTTTAGAATTTATCAATATTGTTCAATTTTTATGAGTAATTGTAGGTTGATCTTGAACAACTTTTTTTGGGGGAAAATTCCATCAGCATAGTCCTATGCTCTTATGAGACTGATGATCTTGAATCTGCCATTTTTGATACCCTAAAATCTGCTGCCACCAGAATTTCTTTTCTTAATGTCAAGGACTGCTTTGGCAGTGAAACAGGGGTCATATTGTGGAGCTGAAGAAAAACAATTTCAGTGCCAAAAGACATGAAACAATTGGTGCATAAGGTCAACTGGTGTTCTTGCCAAATGCTTCATGGCATTAGACCCTTCTAAATCTTTCTTTAAAAATCTTCCATCAAAAGATTAGAATACATTAATCTTGTCCTTTACTACTCCACAGAAAGAATGAGTAGTTCAGTATTAAATCTGAAAGTAGTTTTCTCATGAAAAACAAAGATTTTTAAACATGGCATTTGCATCTCTGAACAAAGCTATGTTCTTTTATGCCTTTCTAACCTGAGCAAATAGCTATTTCATAATTTTGTTTTAATTTTCCTATAACAAAGTAAGAACTAGTTATTTGTTTTGGGTTTTTTTTTGTTAAAATGATGCCTAATTGTGGAGAATGAATAAATTTCTATTGCCTTTAGTATATGTGAAATAAAAGTATAGACTGATTTCTTTCCTACAGTTTTATCTAGCACTTGGTAAAAATGGCAGGCAGTAGTTCCTGTTTGAATCCCTAAGATACATTATTTTTGTGGTTGGTAGTATCAGGCTACTTTCTTTGCAAGATTCCCTCTAAATTGGTTTTATCCTAATTCTGTCTCTTTTGCATGCATCTCTACTATGACAGTACTTACCTAAATTCTTCAATCCTGGTGTGTCTATTAAGGGTCCTAATCAAATCTGTAACACCACCTCATTTAATCTAATTCTAGCATGATATTTCTTACCATTTTCAACAGTAAATTTAGTAGGGTTGAAGGTGAGAAACTGGTGATATATTATATGTAATTTTTAATACACTCTAGAAATTGATAGAGAATTGTCTTCACACCAACATCCTCTAGAACCCTGGCAAGGTCAGATTTTTATAAAGAAGGTCATCTCAGGGTGCTAGTTTAACTCTCGCTATTAAAACACTGTGCAAAAACACAGAGTTGATGTATAAAGGGGAAAACACTATTAGTGATATTTTCAGTTGCTTTCATTGCCATTTATACTGCCAGAATATTCTCTGTGGCATTGCTTTCCTTAGTTATGGGCACAAAAATGACCCAGAATCAAACACTCATCTGGAAGTTGGCAATGGGTTTTGTTGGCTTGCCCATTTCTTTTGGTGAGGAGATTTTTTTTTTTCCCTTAGCATAAGATATAGTTGACCTTGAGTTGTCTGGAATGTTGCTAATGCTGAAGAAATGACTGACAAACAGCAATTATGGAGAAACATGTGGTTGTTGCTATTCTTATGCTCTCATCAGGTATTGTTACACATTTGAGGTCAGACTGTGAAAGGTAACGTTGTGGATGAAACAGTGAAAAAGAAATAGCATTATTTTCAAACTCTTTATTCATGGCTACAGATATTTTCTATATGATTTGCCCTTTCTATCACAGTGACCTCTACAGACATGATGATGAAAAATTTTAACAAAAAGATAACAACTGCTGGCTGGTATAAGAAGTTATTCACAAACACTAAGCTAAAAGCAGACAAATAATTGCATGAGCCGTTGTTGGCATCACAGGAAGTGTAAAGTCAGATCTGATTTTCAGATTTACCAGTGTAAGGACTCCCTGCTGAAAGCATGTACCAGCTGCAGGATTTTCTCAAGGTTAAATATGATTATAGCACATGCACACATACAAATTGCAGTCAGAGATTAAATCACAAAATAATGAGACCTTTTCAGACGGTAGTATACTATTCTGATTATCCTCTCTACCTTTAAGATATGCTTGTGTTTTAAATCTTTTTACTCTATGTTTATTGGTAAACTGCTTTTAAGCTGCTATTATATCATTGAACTTGAAGGTCTATCCACTTTGTTGTATTACTTGAAGAAAAATTGATTTTGTCTAAGGAATCTACAGTTTTACTTGTGTGTCAGCAGTTGGAGTTATCTTCATCTTTTTTAGGTTTTTTTTGCCTGACTCCTTACATATCTGAAATGAGATAATAAAAATCAGAAGAATATATTAATGAAATGGAAAATGCTGTAAGAAAATGAAATAGATATGAATAAGTAACATTATGTGCTTCACATTGAAAACAGATTAGTTTTAATTTGTTTCTAACTGCCAAAAATAGTGACTTCTAAACTTCAAAATCCTATAGTAGGTGGATTTAAAAAAATTCTTTTATTATCTAATGTTATGATGCAATCATTTAACACAGATGGAAAATAGTGGACTGGTTAGATTGCCATATCCAGAGGATCTCTGAAGGCTGTGTCTGTCCTAGTGATTTGTCTTGGTGTAATAAGAAATATTCTGTGTGAATTGTCCAATGCTATCCATTTGTCTTTTTCTGGTTCAGGTTTCCAAGTAGTTGATGCACAAAAATAAAATTCCTTTTTGAGGAAATGAAATCAGAAGTCCTGCTCGAAATGTGTTCCAGTGCTAACACTTTTACATTAGTGTTGTCCCCCGCACCCCCCAATTCTATAGTGATTTACGAGAAAGTATCAGGTAAACAAAACCAAAAAAAATTAGGTTATGCCAAGCCAGTGTCAACTTCATGAAATTGTGGTGGAACTGAGGGCATAAACTGATTCAGTGTGATGCTGCAAAGAGTTAATTTTCAAATTATTATGTTAAACAAAGCAGATTTTACTCTCTGCTTTACTTGTCCCAGCTTTGCCTCAGAAAGGACTGAATGCTTCCTCCATTCAGAGTAACACCATATTGTGCTATCCAGAAGTTTTTCACAAGCCTGCACCAAAAGAGTGCTATGCCTTCAAGGCATAACTAGAGCTCACTGGAAAGCTGTTCCTTTAAAAAAATGCTCATTGAAAGATGCAGTTTCATTGAAATGGAAATGTACACAGTTTCATGGATTAAAAAGCCAGAAGGGAGTACTGTGATCATCTAGCCTGGCATACTGTACAACAGAGACCTCATGGCTGTCTTAGTTTCTTCCCATTTGAACTAGGTCATGTCTTACTAAAGATAAAAAGCCCCTCTACCTTTTCTTTTAAAAAGCATACTTCAAGGATGGGAGTGTCTACCACAATTTTCAATGAGGTACTCATCATTGTTAATTAAGATGTTAATTCTGAGTTTGTCTGTCTTCAGTTTGTAGCCCCTGGGTCTTGTTAGGCTTCTGTCTCTGAGACTGAAACGAATTTTATCTTCCTATGTATATATTTATAGACTGTAACATAGTTATCGATTATACAAAGGAGGTGAAATTTCTTGTTTCTCTCACTTTAGGTCATGCTTTTGAATACTTAGATGGTTATATTGCGAATACTTAGCTACTTACTGATATTATTTTTTATATATTTGGGTGTGTTATTTTGAATACTGAAGTAGCTGATGCTAAGTAGTGTCTCCATTCCTGTTCGCGATTCCACTGTTTATACATCCACGTTCATGTTCTTTTTTGACTGAGATTAAGAAAAGTTTGGAACTATCCAGATGGTCTAAAACTACAGGGAGTTCTTTGCCTGACAGCTTGTATTGTAAGCTTTTAGGTGTTTGTAGTTTACAGCTCTATTGTCACCTTTAGTGACACTAAATCATACATTGTTGTATTCTTCTTTGACACTAAGTCCTTTTTAGGCCACTAATTCTGGGAGAAGATTTCTTTTCAAAAAGCAGAGAGCTAAGACTGCGCTTTTTTTTTTTTTTCCTTAGATGCACTCTCAGATCTCTGCTTTTGGTTTACTTAAAGCAAATCACAGTTTGGGATGGGCTTATCCAAACATCAGTCTTCAGAAAAAGTAGAAAAAATTAAGAAGGGGAAGGACTAGTGTGCTGATGTAAACAATAGTCGTATTGCAGTATTCACTTTGTGTGAGAGTTTGGTGGTCGAACGTGCAGCCCAGATGTGGGAGATTTTAGTGGACTTCCTTCCTTTGTATAGGGGAAGACAGATTTACATTTCCTAGTCTCCATGAGAATAGTTTTATTATGCAGGCAGAAAGTGATTTTTTCTGTCTGCCAGAATGAATATGTGTTTCAGGTAAAGCTAAGTAGTAAATGCTTAAATTTTTAGAATATGATTTAATTTTTAGAATAGGATTTAATTACTTTTAAACTTATTTTGCAGTACAAATATGTCATTTCTGGGAATTTCTGTTATAGCTTGTGCCAATATTACAGATAGGTGTTGAAGAGAAGTTAGAAGATGAATGGTGTTTAAGATTAAGTTATGTATATTGTGGCAAAATGTTACCTTTCTAAAAGACAGGATCCTATGCCAATTACAATGCCAGTTACAAATAGTTCAGTCTTTGCAAGGGAAGAGTATTTCCCAGGAAAGAGTGTGTCAGGTATGAATATAGAATCAGTAGTATTACAGGCCCTTTTTGATGTGTTTACAACTTGCCTAAGTTTGAGAATTTGTTTCAAAATTTTCCATGCTGGTGTCTGCCTCAGCTAGTTTGTAATGGTCATTACAGCTAAAAAGAGAAATTAACTAAAAAGGAAAAATAGGATTATGCTATTTTTAATTTAAATACTTTGTGGCTCCTGTGCTTTAATGTGGGACTAGCTGCTACGTTGAGTGTATGACTTGGTTAACTGGTTGAAAAGGTCTCTACCTAAATCTTGCACACTTGGTTCTTCCTTCCCCCCCTCTTCCAAGATTTATTATATTTTGAAAAAATGTGGTTTGTGTGCTCAGTGTATGTATAGTCAGCAGGAACTTCTTATTTTCTAATACTCCATCATTAGTAAGCATGCTTGATACTTTCATCGTTTGTAAGAGATGGCAGCTGAATATACTTCTTCCCTTTACATCTCCTGTACCTAACAAGAGCTTAGGCATCCACCCCAGACATTCAGTTTTCCCAGCAGTGCTAGCACCTGGGCCATTCCTACTGAACTAGTGAACATGTTCTGATTGAGAATAAATTTCCTTCTTGGGATGGTGCTGAGCCAGAATAGCAAAGAGGCTAGCGCTGGCTTGGCTGCTGGTGCTTGGATTGGCTTGAGGTTGAAAACAACACATCTGCTGAGACTTAAAAAGGTTGAGAGAGAAACTGAATGAAAATTGGAGGATGAAGTTGAAAGTAATTGTGAAAAAGACTCTTTTTGGAAGCCTGAAAAGCTGAAACTGAGAGATGAGAATTATAAGAATTTCCTTTGCCTGTGCATCCACTGTTTTAGTGAAATCTCCTTTCTGCTTTGCATACACAGTTCCACATTTCCTATTCTTACTCAAAAGATGTCTCCCGGTTTCTAGTCTGATTCATAATCATGTCCAGTCTCACCTTTTGCTGACCTCTTAGCAAATTTCCCTCCATATTTTCCATGTGGGAGAGCCTTTCTAGTCTAGTATGGGTACTAAAATAGGATGAGTGTTCATCTCATTCCTCCTCATGTTTCTTTTTTATGGTTTTTGCCCATCTATTCTTAGATTTCTCCACATCCTTTGCCTCTTTGTCAGAATGATCTTTCCAAAGTCCTTTTCCCTGAACTCTTTGCCCCCTGACAGGTAAGTGAATTCTGGTCCATATTGCCTGACTGCAGTCTGTGCAATTGAGATGAAATATGCAGATTTTAAATACAAGTCTCAGTTACAACTGTATTTCAGCTTTGTTGGTCTGTTGTTTGGCATGTAACCTTCTGCTTTCTGTGTTGTTCATTTTTGCTCTGAAATTTGAATTGCTGCATTTTCATGCTGCTCAATATCTAAGTCTTCATAATCTTAATTATTTTAGCTCTACAATCTCCCAGAGAAATGAAGAAGGAAGGAGAGTGGTTTTATCAATATAAAATAATTCAGAATATACAAATTGAAAAAGCCTCTTAGAATCTAATTTTTCAGAGTATTTACCACGATATGCTGTATATTAACATCTGTATGTTGAAAGCAGAACTCCTCTAGATTACATTTCCACCTATGTTATCAGCATTTTTGCAAAAGATATTTAAGTAATAACCTGGAACAGGATATGTGGGGGCACAATTAACGATACCTCAGAAAGCCTTGGTTTAAGTGCCTTATCAGTGTTATTAAGGCATGCACCAGGAGGATACAATCCAAGTTTTGCAGGGAAACTATCACTTGTTTTGATCATGATACCTTCTTTTCAATTGTGTAGTTGTTTATTACACAATTTCCAGGTGCTGCAGCAAATGAAATAAAAATTCTACTTACAATCATGGTTTTCTATCAGAGCAGGTTCATCCAAAGCATCAATTGAATCCAGAGCTTCCTGGGAAAGAATGTATGTTCATGACGTACCGTAGTGTTGTTAGCCAAAGGTACAGGGAGGTAGAATTGCTTTTGGATTGGCAGATATAAATCTATTTTGAATGTATGATATGCAATCCCAATAGCATTGTATTAATTTATCAAGGTCATCTGTGACAAATAAGTACTTCTCTATTCTAAACGTAAGCTTTGGAAAAGTATTAAATGCTAAGAGGACTTAAAAAAATAAGTATAGTGTTACACAGTGCTCACTATGGATGTAGGTTGAATGTAACTGTTACAAAAAATCAGCTGCTATAGTTTACTGATAAGGAGGGCTTTGCAAGTAAACACTAATTATCTGAGGTTCTTCAGTTCGGGGCACCAAGCAGCATGCTTCGACGTACAAAGTGTGTTTACTGGCTACCAAACTTATAAATGGAAATGGGTATAACTGACATTTGAGCCTCTGTAGACCTCAGCCACCTTTTTTGACAGTAAAGGTGGGATTTAATAACCAAAATAGAGGTGTCTAGTGCTATTTGAAATGCCCTACCACATTTAACCTAGCCTCCAGCTGTCACTCCAGGAGGACTCAGATTTCCTCTAGTCTCATGTCTGCCCGCTCCAGGCCTCAGATACCCTAGGTGTCTGAAATGTCTGTGTTTGAGACACTGAGTCATAGTTCTGTATACACTTTTGGTCTAATTTGTACATATTTTGGTATGGGAGTGATCCTTTCCTAGAATGCTCTTCAAGACTTAAATGATTCATTGCTCAGAGATCTCCTGAATTATGGAGGTACTTTTCTTTGAGATTTTTAATTTTAGTAGCCCTTGGTAGATTTTTGTTTCCATGAATATTTTGATCATTTTTGAGTGAAATTTAGCATTCATGATTCTGTGGGAATGTTTGAAGGATTATCTTCTTTTGTTTGTTTTGAATCTTCTGTTAGCTATTTTCCTTTATAATTTCTTACTACATCTATTGGAAGGGATGGTAAAAAATACTTTCCTGTTCATCTTTTCAAGGCCATGTTTAATATATGGTCTTTGATATGTCCTCATCTCTTTTCTAGACTAAAGATTCCTTGTCATTCTTTGTACAGAAATTGTGCCAATTTTAATCTATTTTTGCCCTTTTCTGTAACTTAGCCAATTATATTTTATTCTCTTTGTGGCAAGAAGGGCCACCAGATTTGTACATTGTATTCAGATTGGAGCTGTGCTATTTATGTATTCTGTGGCATTATGGTTTTTGTATTCCTTTCATAATAATATTTTTTTTTTACTGTTTTTAAGCATATTCTTGATATTTCCAGGGAGTGATCTGTTATAATTCCAAGAGTCTATAATTGTATCTGTAAAGCCAGAATTCTTCTTCTTTTGGTCTATGAATTTATATCTGTCTATATGGAATTTTTCTCTGCCTCTTAATTGCCTAGTCAGACAGTATCATGATATTTGAAGCAAACGTTACCTTTACTATCAAAAGTGATCAAACTTTGTAAACCTCCAGCCTTTTTTCAGATCATTTACGAATCTGTTGAACAGCACAGATTATATCAGTCCCAGTGAGATGCTACAGTCTTCACAGTGAAAACTGACAAAGTATTCCTACACAGGTGGTTCCAGCAGGCTCTCCAATTAACCCACAGCTGGCCAGGCTGAGCCGCTCAAACAAGCATGTGACACCTCTGTGATAACATATTTAAGAAAGGGCAAAAAATATTCAGAGAGAGGATGAGGGAGCGAAAACAGTGAGATAAACAGCAGAGGTAACATCAAGGTCAGAGGAGGAGATGTTCCAGGTGCTGTAGCAGATATTCCCTGCAGTCCATGAAGGACCCACATCAGAGTTGATTTTCCTGATAGGAACTGCAGCTCATAGAGAGCCAATGTTACAATAAAAGTGTGAGAAAGAAGTAGAGGTAGAGAGGAACTGCTGTGTGCTGGCTCTAACCTCCCATCTTCCTCTGCACTGCTCAAGGGTGCAGAGAAGCCATGTGCTAATGTGACAGCCAGTTATCTACTGGAGTTTAGATGAGGAGTTCCCATTATTATTTTCTGCTGCTTCATTCTCTGTTCATGTGTGTATCCCTGATTCAAATAACTTGTTTATCTGATTTAATTCTAAAATTTCTGTAACTTTTATCAGTAAAACTCCAGTAATGCTGCCAGTCTTTCCTATGCACACTATGGTGGTAGGTTTGACTGATCTACCTTATTTCATCAAGTTTCTGATATAGCTATAAAGTCAATTTCTCACTTGAATCTAAATGTTTTACATCCCCTATTTTTACTCTTATTGCTTTTGTATAGAAATATAGATATTATTTTAATTTCACATTTTCTTCTGTACTTGTGATTTTTCTGCATTTTTTAATTTTAATTTTACTCTTCTATCTCAGATTTTGAGGTTTAGTGATGAAGTAGGCATTTATGCAGTGTTTTTATGAAACAACCCTTAAAAGATCTATTGTTCTGGATGCTTTCCTTGCAAGGCATGCCACATTTATTGACTTACCCGGAGCTAGTAAGTTTTTAAAGTGCAAGCAGTCTCATTCTGTCTTCAGAAAAAGTTGTCTTATATGGATTCTCTCTGCCACCAATTCTTAATATATCCTTCCTCTTGATGTCCTTTATTGAGGCATGTGTGGAGACTTCTGTCTGAGTCAATAGGTGTTACTGGTAGTGAGAATACTTCAGAGAATGCTGCCATAAAGCTTCTGGTATTTAGTTTCCCCCAGAACTCCAGGCCTTTTCCCATTGGTCTGTTCTACACTTGTTCTTTGTGTAGCTTGATGGTCTCTTAGCTTGCAAACATTGGCTCCTTCCTAGTGTTGGCCCTGAACCCAAGAACCAGGACATCAAATAGTACCTTTGGGTGTCACAGACATTATTAAACTGCAAGCTAGTTTCAACCTGACTGTAATGTGCCAATCCTTCCACTAAAAAAAAAATCCCAAACCGATCTGCCTTCAGATTTCAATTTGGGAAACTGGCTTTTTGTCTTGTAACCTTTATTTCTACAGCTCACTATTTATATGATAGCATATTTTCAAGGTGGGCTGCTATCTATATAAAATGTATATATACAAAAATGCAGAGGATTGTCAATACGTGGTGTTATTTGAACTATGGTGTAATTTATATTTTCAACAAATGCTGTGCCAATAAGTGCCCAATTTCTGCTAATTTTTAACTATATGAAATCTTGGACAGATAATCCCATTTAACTCGTTTAATTAAAAACATACTCACCTGGTGTGCAGTTTTCTGGAGTGAAAGAGTGCCCATCCCTCAGTTTCCCATACTTCTGCAAAGCTGAAAGAGGTTAGGGTTCCCCAGTAATTCTCTCCTTCACCTAGCTTCTGAGAAGCAGCATGTAAATGAAGGCAGTTATACAACTATTCTAATGAAAACTGAAAATTTTGTAGGAGCCATCAGATGAAAGGCTCAAAAATAACTTAAACCATCTTCTTTCTCTGTTTTCATTTCCATCCTCCTTCTGAGAAATTTGTAGTTATGGGTAACACAGAAATATTCAGAATATTGTACGTAGTTCCTGCAGTTGCATGGTTTATGATGATGTTCATCCACATTTATGTGCACCGTTCTTTTCAGTTAACTTGTTTAACAGCAACAGCTTAGTTTTTGGCTGAATATAAAAGCATCATCCCTTGATAATGCAAGTAAAAGCTTCTACTTATATTAACACTTTGTCTGACCAAATCTGTATCACTAAGGATAATCGAACATGACAGTATTCCAAACACGAGTGTGGATGATCCATCAGCATTTTTTCCCTGGTTGTCACGTAGTAGAATCCTCTTTAATTTAGGTATGCCTGGTAGTGCAGTAAGTGATATAGTAAGCATTAGAAAAAATGCCCAGTAGATGTCCTTTTTTTGTTGTTGTTTTCCCTGCCCTTGTTTAAAGATATAAGAGACTGCAAAGGTGAAAGGTGTCTCAAAGCGAGTGTAAACATTTTATTCTTGATCTAACAGAAATATAATTGCTAAATTTCTCACAGTAACTTTGAAATATGCACCAGTCAAAAAGCACAGTGTGAACAGGGTGAAAAAAAAATCATTCAAAAAGACTCTCCTCATTACATGATAATGTCTTTAAAGTAAGTCACATGTTAGATCTAAAGTGCTTGACAGGTAGCCATTTTAAAGACTTTTATTAATATAATCAATGTAATTCTCAATAGTTATATTTCTAATAACCAATTTGCTGACTTCATGTTCTTGTCAAGATAATTTATATATATACATACACCATATGTTCTGTGAATTTTTTCTTTGCCCAGGTGAGCATTTAATCTTCCTTTCTCCCTAAAGGAATTATCCACATTCCTGAAATCAGAGGATCCTCCATTTATTTTTCCCGTCTGTCAGACCTTCCAGCCTTAAGACCTCCAGTCATAATGATCATCTTTTCAGCAGAGGGCAGCATATGGCATTCTCAGAGTCCATCAATTCCACTGTTTAATTGGCTGTAGAAATCACTGTTGAGCTCAAACTGGTTCTGAAGCCTTTCCAACTCTTCTTGACTCTTAGGCAAGATTTAGGCTTTGCTATCCTTTGTGACTGTATAGAATATTTCTCAGGGGAATGAACTGTAGTAATGAATCTGTTGAATAAAATGAAAGTTGTTTTCCCTTTTCTTTATTGTTACAAGAAAGCAGTATTTCTCTGGTTGAAATTTTCTTACTAATGATAGTAAAGATAACATTGTTCCAATAAATTGAATAGATGCTGAATATCAGATAATTTTCATTGTTAGTAATCTTAGGCCCTTGTCTTCATAATAATGGTAAATCTGTTATGGGGACAAAGGCTTGGCAAACCATTTGCCATTGGGAATCAGACAGCCTAACTCTCTGAGCTACTAATTCTCTTTTACAATAATGTCAAAAAAAAAAAAGGGATTTTATTTTCTAACAATTTTTTTCCTTTCCATTCTGTGTAGAAAGAAGAATGAGTTTACGTCATATTTTTATTATTCACATTTTGATTTTTTAATTGTGTCCCATTTTTCTCCTTTTTCTTTCCTGTTTTTTGAGTAATGCTTTCTAATTTACTAATGCTTTCTGATTTACATATCTTCAAAAGTTCTCAAAATGACGATTGATTCCTTTTGCATGCTGCAGAGGCTTCTCAGTAGATTAAGAAGTTTAACACCGTGTTTACAATATCACACAGCCTCTATTTTCTGTAAGGTACAGAATCATAGAAGAGTTTGGATTGCAAAGAATTTTGAAGGTCATCTCGTCCAACCCCCCTGCAATGAGCAGGTGTATCTTCAACTAGATGAGGCTGCTCATAGGCACAATCAAACTGGCCTTCAGTGTTTCCAGGGATGGGGCATATACACAGAACTATGTGGAATGATTGATTCTTGTAATCTTGGTGGCGGAATAAAATAAGAGAAATAAATGTTTTAAGAATTGCTCCAGATTTTTTGTTTGGTAGCTGTGGCATTAGTCTTCCTCAAGTTTTATATTGTTGTTAATTGAAGTATCTGTTTTTGCTAGAAGGAAAGAAAGTTTGTGGATAGACTACCTTTGGATAAAGCTTAATTCCAGCAAGTGGCTTGGCAGTGACTGAATGCCCAAAACTCAAATGTAGAAATTTTTTGTTGCTCTATGTACCATACTGCCATGAGCATTAACATGAAAGGGGTATTTCTGAATCACTTTAAGGGGAAAAAAAAAAAGTAGCAATTTGCAACTCTAACTAGTTAAGCTGGTGCTGAATTGATTGAGTCTTACTATAAAGAAGACCAAAAATCTGTTGCCTCTACAGTAAGGGAAAGATATTCTAAATATACAACCTTGAAAGAAGCTTGGATTAGGTCACATTGTCTGGAGGGCCAGATAGAAGCTTGTTGGTCTAATAGAAAAAGGGTTTTATTCTAAGTGCTTAAATTGTTCATCTTTTGCAGGGCTTAATGAAAATATGCTGTTTAGATATGATGGTTAAGTGTGAAATTTCATTCTAGCCCCTTAGAGACATTTGAGGCATTCGACTCAGTCATTAAAGTGTTTTCCCACTGCTAATGTAATCTGTGTTTGTACAGTTACACTATGTCCTGTTGATTCTATTTCTTTTTTTTTAATATTTATTTATAAACTATGGGATATATTTTATTATGCTAAATGTGTAACATTAATTTATCTGAATCCTCTTTTATCAATTTTTGTCTTGTTTTCATTTCTTGAACTATTATAGTCAGAGAGAAACTGTTCTTTCTCCTGTTGGTATCCTCAGATATCACTATCCTTTCCGTAAGAATTTTTGCAACCCTATTATTGACTAGCTATGAAGCACATAGAAGTGAGTGTGACAGCCTATGTAATTTAGAACACTTAATTTATCTATTATATCATCCACTGAGTGATAGCATAATTTGGACAATTTTAAGTGTGGCATAACCACCCAGTGACTGGTTAAACCTCTACAGTGTAGTATGTCTGACATAAAGTTTGGCAGCTGGAATTTACTCTCTTAAAAAACCCAAAAGATCTCTTGGAGGACTTCAGCTTGGAATGCTTCCTGAGCACAACCAGTGTTTGCAGTACTTCAGTAAAAAAATCTTGGAGCCTTCAACCTATTGTTTTAAAATGTTTGAAATGTTTATGCCACTGCATACACTGGGAAAATGTTCTAAACCAGGATTTTTGAGCCATTCCTCATTTTTTCCTGACCATGAGGTTAATATGTATTTTGAAAGTCCTGGGGAAGAAGCTCAGATGGTTGTTGAAGTTTTGCTGGGTTAAATATTGTCTCAAGGCTTTTTCTGCATTTTCTCTCAATTATGTCAGAGCAGAGAGCAAGTGCTTAATACTGGATATTCAAGTTTTCTATTTTCTGTACTGGTCCCATCACCATCAGTGTTAAATAGTTTTCAGCTATCATTTAAGACTTCCTTAAGGTTATTCGACACTAACAGTGGAAAATTACTTAAGTGGGAGCTTTGCATCAATTTTGTTTCTGGGAGTGCCCACTCTTGGCAATTAAAGAGAACCTTGAAGTAGGATAGCTGTACGAACCTTATTGAATTTTGAATTCCAGCTTGCATAGCTATGTCACGTTTGCTTTAATCCAGAACAGCCTCTTCATCTTTGACCTCTCAGCCCTGCTACTCAAGGGAAACATACAAAATACCTTCAAAAGATAATTCTGGAACTAAAATTCATAACTCTGCTGGGCACTAAAACCCATGGACTCAACAGAGACATTGGTTTTATGGCGCATTATATTTTTTGCCACCCCAGGATAACCTTTCCATGCTGCACAGACAATAAATTA
The DNA here is from genome assembly GCA_013396655.1 of Campylorhamphus procurvoides. Classification (NCBI taxonomy): domain Eukaryota; kingdom Metazoa; phylum Chordata; class Aves; order Passeriformes; family Dendrocolaptidae; genus Campylorhamphus; species Campylorhamphus procurvoides. Next base: position 507,652 of record WBMV01006327.1, on the reverse strand, counting down.
CTTGTGTCTCTTTTGTGCTTCCTCTCCCTCTGTGTGTGTGTGTGTCTCTCTCTGTCCCATGGGAGCAAACAAATGTATTGTCTTTCTAATATTTTTCTGCCTCATATTTATGAACTATCTTATCTTTTAGTGTTTTCTTTTTAGTTCATTGAATTGGTGAGTTTGATTAAATTAAAACCAGAGCAATTGTTCTCAATTTTTATTTAGTTTGAAAGATTACTATTTCTGCTTCAGACTGGAGGAAAAGCTTGGATGCCTGCAAGCTTATAATTTTTCCCCTCAAATATTTAATTTAGTCTAATAGAAGATAGTAATGTTTATTATAAATTGTACATATCTGTACTGTCAGAACACATGGCTAGAGCAGTACTACTTAATTCAACTGCTGATTACATATAACTAATTTCCCCTTTTTAGTTCCAGAAGTTTTATAGAAGTTTAGTATCTTAATAAAAAGTTTGTCCAGTCCAAAGTATTTGTATTTTTGTATTTTTAATATTTTTATTTATTATTCTTTTGTTATTGTGCATGTGATTTGTAAAACATTTTGAGACTGATCCGACTGAGGAGTGATGTGTGTTTCTTATTTTCAAACAAAAATGGAAGCAACTAATGAAACGAAATGCACTTGGTCACAAATATTCCTGTTTCCAAGATGACACACTAACTACAAAATTTGCTAATTTCTGAAGTTTCTTGGTGTTCAGTGATGCCTCTGAAAGGGTGATAAACTTCAAGCCGTATCATCAGTAATTGAATTCTGTTCAGTTTCTAGTACAGTCAATAGTGCTTTGATAAAGCTGGAAAATGCTGAAATGCTGACAGTTTCTAAGATAATACTTTAAAACGTGGTTGCCAGTACCAATAAATTTCAAAACAAAAACTATGTTGCTCAGAAAAAGTGCAATAAAATGATATGTGGATTATTATACACGTTTCATGTCAGAGATTCTTCAGTGCTAAAAACCAAAATAAACAGCACATATGGTCTCTGCCGGTCCAAGACATCACAGGAGATTCTTCTGAATACACCCTTATGGTTTGGTGCTTTCTCTTAGCTGGGAGATACAGTGCCATATATTTGGATCCTCCCTCTATGTCTGGTTTTATAAAAGTCAGTAAAACAAAGGAAAGAAAAAAAAGAAGGTACAGTTTTTGGACTCATGGCATTATGACATACCATCTGAGTAGGCAATGCAGGTAGCCTGCAGCATCGATCAACTTTAACTGTGGTCTTGTCATGTTTCATAAACCAGAGCAAAACTGGGCTTGGTCAGCGTAAGATACAAAGCCTGTAAGAAAACTGTTCATAATTCAGAAAGTGGTGCATGTGCTTCAGCTATTTTGCAGCGTATTTTGAGAAACTATGGAATGTCTCATTAAAAGTAAAGGAGATAATTTTTTTTTCTCAGTGGAGGATGATACAAGAAAAACCCCAAAACTCTTCTTTAACACCTCCCCCTCAGGTTTTTTTTTCTCTTTTATTTTTTTTTCCTAGTTAGATTTTGTTGGGGTTTTTCAACATATTTATATATATTTCTAGTGGTAATCACCGGCTTTTTTGCTGTTAAATATGACCCATATTTAGCTTCAATCACCTTAAGAAATTTAGATTCACATCTGGCTATTTTTTGTGTGTGACTAAACAGCAGTACTGTCTTTTTCGTGTGTGTATGGGCCTGCCTAGCAAAATTACCATTCAGAGACGTAACTGTGTGTTGTGTAATAACCTCAGGAAGCTACTAATTTTTTGTAGGGTTTATTATTGATATTTGAAATTTCAATTTAAATCTCCATTGTAAATAACACAGAACACTCTCAAGAATAGTAATTGTTAAATATGATGCTTATCTGCTACTGACCCTGTAGAAAAGATTCAGTGCTATTTCAAAATGCTCTTTGTTGTGACAAGCACTTAGTCACAGGAACGCTACTGCCATAGCATTGCTCTTAGTTGGTCTACTGAGGAGACTTGTTACAAATCCAGTATCAGCCCTCTATCTACCCTTTTGATTAATAGAGAAACTGTATATAATTTTTATTATATAATAGTCTCTCATACTTCTAACCTAAACCAAAAATAACAGTAGAGTTGGATTTTTTAATTACTTTTTTTTAATAATTAAATTCTGTTAGTGAAACACACATTGTGTGTTTAAATCTGATTGTATATTTCATTTGTCTTTTGCTTATTAAAAATAAACCAATTCTGTTCTTGTATATGTGTGTTTAGAAAATTCTTAGGTTTTTATTCTTTTTCTGAAATTTCAGTTGCACAATACTGCTGTGTTTGTCACACTGAAAAGAAAGATTTAAACCCATCCTTTCCCTTCTCCCAGCTGAATTTAATAAAATTATGAATCTTTTTTAGCTTAGTGAAATTAAATTGTTTTCCAGTGTATATAAGTAAAGTTTAATCTTTGCTGTAGAAACCAAAGCATTTTTCTCAAAATCCATTGTTGAAGAAACAGGGGATTAGGACTCATTGAAGCGCTGACCTGTACAGGATCTCTCACCTTGGATAACATTAATAATGGATGTCACTATTTACTAGCCCTCAAGAGCCTACTTTAGAATATATCATATTTACTGTGAAACTTGAATAAAGGCAGATGCTGAAGAAAAGGTGTTGTATTGTTGTTATGAGTTTATTATTAAAAATTGTGAATCCTGACTACTTTCCAGCCTTCTTCCTACACTCTAAAAATACCTTTCACTCTTTATTTACAATTTAGTCAAGTAGTCTCAATTTGGCATATTTTAATGTTGGATTTAGCAAAATTTTATTAATGTAATACATTGTATGTATGACTAACTCATGCTTGGAGTTTTCTTAAAGTGATTAGAGTGAAAATGCCACCCTTTGACACCCAGCTAATATCCTCACAGAGGCATAAATGGGGTTGGAATCCTTATAGCCCAAGCAGAGAGTGTTGCTCTTTGAAGGAACACGCTCACAATCTTATAAATAACAGGCTTTAACTATCCCTGTGGCTCGGTAGGTGGAATTAAGACACTTGATTCCTTTGTGTTTTCCAGTTTCAGTGGAATGGCAAGGTTTGGAACTAGGGATTTGGTTCCAGGCTGCAGAGAAGAACTAGTCTAAAGATTCTAGAGTCTTCTGGATTGTTCTTTACAGCTTGGTTAAGTTTTTCTTGTCACTTGTTCTTTCTTCTCCTTTTTTTCTTTCAGAGCTAATATACATGCCCCAGGTCTCTTTGTCCCCATAATCTTTGTTGCACACTGCATTTTTTCAGTTCTCCCCTTCTCTAATCTGTCCCTCCCTGAATCACTCAGATCTCAACTAATGTTGAACCTTTTCAGACTCACTATCATTGCTGACCTTTTTTTCTAGTTCTCTTTAACCAATTGTACTTCAAGTCACTTGAACCGACTAACTTTATATCAACTGAGGTCCCAGTGAGTCCAGCTAATGCAAATAATCCCTATTTCAGTCTGTCACTCAGTCTATGGTACAGTGGTTCTTCAGGACGCTCTTTTAATTTCAGGCAGTAGTTCCACTGCCTTGGTGCTCAGTTCTCAGCCCTAGCCATCCTAATCAGTTAATCAATCAATCAGTCAATCAATCCAAGGCCTCTAACATAAATCAACAGTTTTACTTATACCCAGCCCCAGACCCTTGCTGTCCATTCTGCCATTCTACTGCCACTCCTCTTACTATCTAGGTCATTCTGGGAAGACTGATTTTGATCTCTTGTTCTGCATGAATTATACAGGATTGATCTACATTATCAATTTGTGGTTTTGTTCTTAATTCTCCCTACAGGCCCAATTCCTCTGTTTGCTCCTCAGTCTTTGGCTTACTCTAAATACAGACCCCTCACACTGCCCTAAACTGGTTGTGGAGATCAAAATGGCTCTAGAGTGCATTAGAATTGGTAGGAAGAGGCCTTGGTTGAAATCCATTCTGAATCACATTTAGAGTAGATTGAGCTGTAATGTCTTTTTTGCTTTGGTTTGTCTTTTTCTGACTCAATGACCATGTAAGTAAATAGTCCATAAAAAGTAGACTGGCATAAGCAGAAGAAGCACCAAGCCAAATAACCTTTTGCCTCATGCATTGCCATAGACAATACTTGATGAAACTATCATCTTCTTACATGTAGGAGCTGAAACTTTGGTAATCTTTGTGGCTCCCTTTCCGTTGATTACTGGGGTTCATTTCACAGGGCTGTAACCTGATTGCTTAGCTAGACAACAAAAATAAATTGCAGTTTCCACTATCTCAGTGCTTGGTGTTCCAAAAAATGCCCAGTGGAAAACCAGTAGTGTCCACACTGTATAATTAAGACCTGAGGAGGAACTTTAGAAATTTAGATTGCATGTCTGGCTAAAAAATCTCCTGTAAAGCTCTGTCTATGCTTCAGATAGCAATCAGCACCCAGAAACACTCTAAAGTAATTAGTAGGGATTCCATATGAGCAGCTTTATTAGGGCTTTTCGGAATATATAGCTGGTAGGATCTCATTCAAGATCTGATTTTTATCTGTAATTGTGCAGATACCTTAAATATCTTTTTTTCAGTAGAGCAGTGTTTATTAAAGGTCATAGGTTTATATTATTGTGGACTGCAATGTATGAGATTAACTGGTTTTTAATGTTGCACCTTTATTTGCATCTAATGTAAAAAGAGCTACTGTTGGGTGTGGGATGGAATTCAGTTACTGGCTGCTCTGTGTTAATTCTTGGACTTCCAAGAAGGTTGCAATTGAAAGACATGGCTGAGAAAAGACAGATGTATATCTTCAAAGATTAGATTGATACAATGGTTTACTTCTTCATATTTGTATGGTCCCACTGATAATTTATGTCTAACTCTGCTTTAAAAAACTATTTGAATAATAATTGCTGCAAATATTGCAAGCATATAAATGAACATGGCCATGAACACGCAAAACTACATTGTCCCATTCATTTAAAAATTAAATTCTCTTGCTCTACACATCTTCACGGGTTGAACGTTCGTTATAAACATAAACGAATGGGAATGTAGGTGGAAAGATTAGTTGGATCTTTACCACTGTTTACACCTAATAGCACAGCATATTACTCAGGATGATTTTGTTATTTGCTACTGTCGTATTTTTAAAGCCAGAATCCGGTGCCTAAGAGTTAGCATGTACAGGATAAACTTTCAGCCAAGTATTAATGTTGCCTCATTAAGATACCTGTAGTATTTCTCATGTGCATAAACTTGACTTTGTCGTATTTTATGTCATTCATTTTTCTAGGTAATTTATGATGGTATCATGACTCCACTTAAAACTGATATTTCATAAAATATATTACAAAAGGACATAGGCCAGATATACAGATATTTGGATTAGTCATTGTTATTAAAATTGCTGTACATTCAAGTTGCCATCTTCTACTTTGGTATCAAACACTGAAATTTTTCAGAGAATGCCATTTGGCCTTCATATCTAGTGAACAGCTTGAGACTGGAAAATCACTGCATAAAACTAGTGAAACTTATGTAATAAAACAGGAGTGGAAAAAAGGAAATAATCATGTAACTAAAGCTGCAAAAATAGTGTGTTTTTATTTTTTGAATTTGTATGAATAAAATGTAGCATAATATCACTTTGCTGTCAAACAGCATACGGCTCTTAGTTTCCAAAAAATGTTTTGCTTTATTTTCTTCCTTTTAGTTTAATATTGCTACTAAATAAAAAATGTTAGGACTTTATTTATTAACCAAAGAAGGCAAAAATAAAATACAGCCACCTCTGGGTAAATCTTTATGGTGAACAACAACAACAACAAAACAAGATGCTTGCACTTTTATCCCTTGTGGATTTCTTTTTAATATTTCAGAGCAATGAACATATGGCTGTTACTATCAGCACTGGTGTATTTGCGGCGATGCCTATCAACATCCACCAGAGAGCAGGGCAGCTCCAAAACCCACATCTTTCATGCTGTGGAAATTGATGGAGACAGCAGCACAGCCAGGTTCTTGGCCAAACAACATGGAATGCAGTTCATTTCAAAGGTCAGCGCATATTTAAACTTGCTTCATTACTCCCACCTTTATGCTTGAGATTTTCATTTTTTAAAAATCAGTTTACCTAGAGGTTCCTTTAGAGACAGAAAAATGAAAGTGCTGAATCCTATTTTCATTTGGGGATATCAAGCTTTTTATCAAATTATAGAGGTGGCGTTTCAGAATATTTCATATCTGATCAGAAGGAAAATCCAAAAATAATTTTCTCTTTATTCAGGAGTCTTTCAGGCACTAGGACTGTTTTATTTATTACTTAATATTGTGCTTCAGTCAATCATTTTGAATTCAGACAGGAAAATGGAATTTTTATTTTTAAAAGGAAAAAATCCTGAGGAAAAATGCTATGGAATAAAGATTTTATTATTTTTAAAAATGAAAATATGCCTACTGTTTTTTTTTTAATCACAGTGCATTAATGTGAAGACATATATTAAACAAAGGAACTTACATAAAATCATATATTAGTTAATTAAAGGCATTTTTTTTTCAGAGCATTTCTACAATATGTATCACTGAGCTTGAGAAATTATGGCCTTGTAACACAAAAAAGGAAACATGTTTTTCTTCCTTTGGACTAGTATCTCAATGGACATATTTTCTGTATATGTGCTGTGTATGTGTGCACAAACATGAAGTATGTATTTATATTGCATTTTGGTTTTTTTTAACTTTCCATTGAAAGCAGGTTATTCCTGAGGTGTCTGTTAGTACACTGGGACAGAGCCTGAATAGAAGAAACACATTAATATCTTTCAGTTACAGTTACTGGTGTGTAAAACTGGACGTGTATATCAGTGAAATAGTGTAATTTTTTTCCTGTTCCTTCTAGTTTAGAAACATACTGCATCAGTTGCAGTAGATCACAAATAAATTATTAAAACTTTTAATATGTTAATCTGTAGCAGCCTCCATTCATTGACCTGAAAGTTCTTTGCCAATTTTAATGAATTAAGCCTTGAAGTGCTCCTTTTGCTTTTATCTCTACTTCTCAGATGTGAAAAGCAGAGGTAGAGTAAGTAAAACAATTTGTTCAAGATCCACACAGGAGGTCTATGGCCCAGTGAGAAATGGAAAAAGCAATTCTAAATTTTCAGTTCTGTATTCTAGCTGTAAGAAATTACCCTAAGAGAGAAATTGTAAATGAGCTTATGAAGGAGAGGCAGTGCAATACACGTACTCCAATAGCCACTATGGTCTACCCTAGGCACGGGAATCACTGAAGGGCCCTGAGGAAAACTGCACCCAGTTTTCTGTTAGAATGACGATGACACTGCCTTCCCAGTGCGTTCCCTTTAGTGTATAAATATTAAAATAGCCACAGACTCGTGCACTGAGGATGTTATTTAAAAAAAAGCCCAACAAACAACACTGAGGTATTAGTAAGTATTTCTTTAAAGGGTGACTTCCGTGATAGGATTGCTAAAAAGGGCTTCTTCAGGGTTTGAGTAGGATGGAGGTAGTTTGGGCAAGGGGAATAGATGACAGTGTCTGTTGCTATATAACCAGGGCACTGTTTATAGCTAGGTTGATGGAAAGAAATTGGTAGTATAACAGAGCCAGTCACACTGTATTCTTTGTTCTGTAATATTTATCAAGGAAAACACCTTTCTTTATTGGAGTGATTATAAATAAGAAAAAATAAAAAATGCAAAGAGAGATGCAGGAAACATAGGAAGGGTTTTCTTCCTGTGAATTTCAATTTTACAGCCTGTTGTATAACTAGCAGTTACCTTTCTAAGCATTCTCATTTCAAATATGGGAAAGAAAGCTTCTGTGGTATTTAAAGCTTATGGTCTTTAAGCCATGAGGAGCACTGGTAAAGTATTAATAAAGATTCAAATATGATTAAGCTTAGTATTTTTTCAAACTTTTTGTTGGCTTGTAATAAGCTTACAGCATGTGCTGTGTGATAAGACAAGATGATACTAAAATATTATTTGGAAAAATAAACCTGTAAAACATGATAAAACTTGTTGTCACTAGAATTCCTGGGTAGTCAGGAGTATTAATAGTATTGCAGTTAGGAGTTATGCTCCTATTTTAGGTTCCCATGTAACAAAAAACTTGAAACATATACTTAAGTTCAATCCTTTTTCAGAAAAACAAATCCTAATCATGTGCCTAAGTTAAATAGGATCTAGGTATATCCTTAAGTGCTTTACTGGATAAGGCTGGCCTACTGAATGGGGCTCTTGGTGAAAAAACAGTTTTGTATGAGAAAAGTGACATCAAAGACTGCAAATGCTATCTTTTAAATATGCTACTGTCACCACAGGAAACAGACCCCTGTGGAATAGTAATTATGTGTTATTGTGACATCCTTGCTTCAGCGTGTTAGCTGCAATTTAGAGTTGCAGTTTAAAGGCCTAACTTCCCTTTGGCATCAGAGTTCACTTTTACTATGATACAGTGGATAAAGGCAGTGAGTTAAGTGTGCTGCTTTGGAATGCCTCCTCACACTAAATGGCAATTCTTATTAATATGCAGATGCTTGGCAACAAAGTAGGAAAATTATAAGAATGAAAAAGGCTACTGATTAGGTATCACATTGGAATGCATCATTGAGTGACATTTAGTGCATGAAATCCAAAATGCTAAACTTTCAACATTGGTCGCAGTAGTATTTAATTTCACATTCTGTACCAGCTCTAACTTACTTAATAGAAACAGTAGAGATGAAGAGTTGTTTTAAAACTTACTGTTATGATTTTTCTTAAAACCACTGACTTAAAGTTTCTTGAATCAAAACACTCATTAAATACTGTGGTGATACACCCAGCATGTAGCAGAGTCTCACCAATTCTGACCTAATGCAAATATTTTGCAAAGAAATTCTTACTTTGGTTCAAAGTCTGGCATTTCTAGATGACAGTGTTGCACTCAGTAAATTTTAGACAAGGCACGAGATATGAAATGTACTTAGAGCTATAAATTAGAATCAAGTGTATGTTAGGATTCTTTCACACTGTTGTATTTTGAGTCAGCTCAATTCTTTTATTTTTATCACTATTGTAATGTAGCCTGCACACTGCAGAAAGGACTTTTTATGGTACTATCAGGTGGCAGAAATAGAGGATATAGTGCCAGCTACTTCAATTTTGCTCTCTTGGTTTTTTCCCCACTATTTAAGACAGAGGTTGTGGAGCAGAAATGCTCTTTAGCATTTCTCTAGATTCAGAGGGAAGGATGTGGCAAAAGAATAACACTTGAAAAGGGAGTGCCTGCACAGCAGCTGTGGGTCATGTGGGACAATGTCTTTTTTGGCTGAATAGGGCTTCATCCTTACCTCAGTGAAGTCAAAAAAACCTCATATTAACTTTGAAAGGAGTGTAGAAGAAAAGTTTCTATATAAACGTATCCAGGTACCAAATATTACCAGTACTTACACTGTGTGAGAGACTCTTATGAAAATGAAGTGAAAAAATTGCAGATTTTATCTCCGTCTTCTAGCCCTCCAAAGTGGTATGTTTGGTATCTTATTGTACCTTTTGCTCCTGTGCAGACACAAAACCACCAAGAAACACTGGAGAAGCTATACCTAAAATCAGTTTATGCTCCATTTATTTAAAGAAGCAGGGATTTTACACAAATAGTTTTAATTGACAGCTCTCTTAGCTGAGATTTTGAAGTAAACACCAAGTTTCAGGGGTATTACAAAAATCGGATAAAAGAAACAAATCAAGTTTTTTCTCTGGGTGAATTTTATTTTATTATTTTAATTTGGATTATAAAAAGTGTTGTATAATGGTGAATTTGAATCTCAAAGTGAAACTAGGAATGCTGGATAGTGGTGGAAATGAAGTCTGCTGACAATTGTATTAGTGATGCATGAATTGCTTAAAGTCCTCTGTTTAATTGCTGAATCAGTCTTGAAGATTTTGATAAATAAATACAAACGTGTATAATGCATAGATGAGTGTGTGCTTGGATACACACACCCTGTCTGTACTTAGATAAGTATATAAATGTATGTTACGAATTTGACTTACAGCAAAGTTTCCTATCTATATCGGGTATTTATTTTTCATCAGCAGAACTCTGAAAAGTACTATACAAAAGGTGCATGATGTTTGAAAGTTATATCTAAGAATTTATTGTTTATAATGTACGTTGGGAACACCTGCAGTGAAGTTCAAGGTTTTGATATTCCTAAACTTGTATAGAAACTCCAAGCAGGTCTTGGATTTAAAAAAATAAGGATTTGAAATGAATTATTCTGATCACAAGTTAAAAATTGATTGTATGTCTGTACATATATATATGTATTTAGAAAGTAAAGTCAAGCTGGGCAGCAAACCCCACTTTTAATAAAAATGGGTTTAATACAGATACTTTCTAGGCATGAAAACAAGAATGCTGAATGACATTTTGACTGGAACCAAGGTTAGTTTAATACTTTTCTCCCTATTTTCTCTTCCTTTTTTTTCTTTAATTGCCTTTTCTCTTTCATTCTCTTCTATTAAAATTTCATTTTCCAGTCCAGAGAAATATTTAGTGATTTCACAATCATTTCTGTCTCCCAAAGTCTGTATTTTCTTTACTAAACTTCTCTGGTTATTTTGCAACCTGTAGACAGAGCAGATATAACATGATGTTTCTCAGTGTATTTATTACTCTTATTTTATGATAAATCCCTGCAATATTACTGTACCTTTAAAAGCTGAAGTACATGAAATCTGAGGAGATTGTGGAAATGCTTCTTGCTGAGTTGGACACAGGCTTAATAGATCGCATTCAAGAATGACTGTTAATTTACATGACCTCACCCTATGAGCAATTGGTTTGCATCAGTTATTTCCTTCTCAAGTTTTATATCACACCTTTAGTGTATTGTATTTGCTGCAGAGTAAGTTATGAGATGAGCAATTGTTTCCCTTACTCCATTGCTTTTATTTATATGGAAAGAATATCTTATATTTAAATTACTGTTTTAAAATTAATTTTCTCCATATGTGGTTGTTACAGAAGACAAAGTGATATACCAAGATCTTTAAACGGGGAAAAAAGGGGTATTTGTTATGGGTTTGGGTTATTAGTGGAGTCAGTTCCTTTGTGTGGAGGTTTGGGTTGGCACCCTGCCAAGCCCAAGGCCTGGCCACACGGATCCCCCCCCAAGAGAGAAGGGAAAAAAAAAGTACCCAAAAAGGCAATTTTAGTAAAAGTATATATATATATTCATATATTCACATATATTACAATTATATACAATCAAACACTATGAATCTACAGAACAAATCCCAGAACAACCCCCCAAAAGGGAAAAGGGGAAAAGGGAAAGGGAAATGGGACAAAAATGGGTAAAAGCAAACAAAACAAATACACACACTGTAAACTCAGGGAAAAGCTCAATAAGAACTAATACAATCAGTTCTCACCAAACTCCCCTTAAGAGAAGCAGGTCCTTCCCCTCCGTACGGCTAGGACAGCAGCTCCTCTGAGAGGCCCCAGCTCACAGAGATAAAGGCTAGGCTGGCACAGAGAGCTGATGTTCTCCACCACGCAAACGGGAGAGAAGAGAGCAAAAGAGAGAGACAGGAAATCTTCCTCCTGTCTTATATACACCTGATTACGTGAAGGAATGGTGTGGAATACTTCCTTAGTTACAACCTTGCTACCAAGGAAGGCCCAGACCAAAACTAAGAAAACTAAACCACCACACTTTGCCTTGGATTGATGCGGAAAAAAGTAAAATCTGAGATTTTTTAGAAGGAAGGGGGTTCTGACATTGTGATAGATACTTCTGTTACTCTTCTCTCTGCCATCCTGTAAGGTACCAAAGTGTCCAGCAAGTCTTCTTGTTCCCCTTGTGGCAAAGTGAGGAATAATCCCTGCTTCACACGCCTAAAAAGTAGTAGTGACTGGGGAAAGGCTCACCTTTGGTGGTGCTGAGTTTGTAAACACAGCCGGTGAATACTTAATGATTTGAAAATACTATCAAAATTTTTTAAAAAAATGTACTACAGAACGAGCTGTCATTATTTTTCACTTGTTTACATATGGGATCATAGAATCATAGAATATCCTGAGTTGGAAGGGACCCACAAGGATCACCAATTCAAACTCCTGGCCCTGTGCAGAACAGCCCCAAGAATCACACCATGTGCCTCTTCAAATGCTTCTTGAACTCTGTCAGGTTTGGTGCTGTGGCCACTTCCCTGGGGAACTTGTGCCAGTGCCCAATTGTCCTCTGGGTGAAAAAACTTTTCGTAATACCCAACTGAAATATTATAAATGATGTTTTCTTTAGTATGGCAGTTGCTAATTCATTCTATTTTTGTTAAAAAAAAATATACTTTTCTCTAATATTCTGCTTCTGGAGTAATGTTTTCTTTCAAAGAAAGGCACATTAGTCTATCTATAGCATAAAATTAATACCCTCTTTGGCCATTTATTGCAGTATTATTATTTTGTACAGCTGTAAAATAGCAGCGTCTGTTCTTTTAATCTCAGCTAAAAATTCTTTTGAATCTCTTGGGCATTGTGAGTTGTAGATTCAGAAGGAGTGTACATCTTTGCGGTGTTTTGTCTGTGCTGTGTATCACTCTTCAACTGCATATGTGACAACAGCTAATGTATTCACCTCCTACCAGGTGAACACTCCTATGCTTGAAAGGGGCTTTACAGAAAGGCAGAGAATTATGAGCACTTATTATTTATTACCAATTTATGCTAATATACAAGGAAACTAATCATTTAATCGTTCTGATTGAAATGATGAGCATGATTCACAGGAGATGTGAATTGCTATAGCCCTATTTAAATCAATGAAACTATACTGATATGTGCCAGCTGAGAATCAGGTCTCTCATCTTTATTCGAATAATTTAGTGGCAAACTGACCAAACTGTAAGAGAATACAGTTAATAGAGCAATTCTGTATTTAAACTAGAATGCAATATGGAAGATAGTCAAGTTAGATTTAATTTTTTAATATTTTTTTCTTTCTGTTGTCCTGTTTGGTGGACAGGTCTTTGACAGATCAAGTTCAAGCTTTGAAGTGGGTGGCATAAGGGTGTATTTAGCAAACATCCACAATGTGGAAAAATATTAGAAAATATATTTTCGCAATGCTGCCAAAACAACACACTTTTTGATGATTTTTGGAAAAAAGTAAAAATAATCATTTTACCTCTGCAGAGGCTGATATTATTTGGTGTTCTATCTGTCCTTAATCTTACCTGGTCTGGTGTTAAAATAGTAACTGCAGTGCAAAAGGAAGATGAAAAAAAGAGAAAATCACTGTGATTCAACTAGATCTTGCTAATGAAGGAATGTTCCCCATTAAATATAATGCCTGTCATTGTAAGGAAATAGTATAAACATGGTTGACAGTGTATTTTTTTTTTATGAATGAAAGTATCTTAAATAGAATTATGAAATTACAAACTCTCCCTGGAAGTACAACAAATGTTTCTTCTTGTTGCATGTACCTTTGGGACTGTAGCACTAGAAAATGGATGCAAAATTCCATAAATGTGACAGATGCTTGGTACAGGATTCCTGGCATGCATTTAATACCTCACTATTTTTGTCCCTAAAAGGAGAAAAAAAAGTAGAGATAAATTTGAATTTGGTTTAATTTAAATATGGTAATGAGATAATGTATGCATGTCTATTTTTTCAGTAATTACCAGAGATGTTTAGCAAACTGATGTCAATACATTGTGTGTTCATATATTGTATACATGGAATGATATGAATTCCATGTATGTATGGAATACGTGGTGGGCCAAGTCATTTACTTCTATCAATTTACTGTGGAAGGTTTTCTGTAGCAAGTGAAAGTGGTACCTCAAGAGGCAGTTCATGGTTTCTTAAGAGCAGTTTGATTTTAAGAATTTGAATGTTGAACATTTGAAGTTACACAATTTCCTATATCTTTTAAGCTGTTTTACAAGGTAAAGTTTGCATTGCCGAGGTCCAGCTTACTTTTGAGACTGTTTTACTTTTTGAGGTAATGACAAATTTAAGTTCTCGAATAAGGATTTTAAGAGAGAAGTGAGACTAAAAGGAGAAAAAAGGATTGCTTCACTTGAGGAATCATTGAAATGTTTTACAGTACTTGACTTAACTTTTTAACCATTACAATGCTATTTATTTGTGTAGCACATTTCATTCAAGATTGTAAAGATTCCTTCCCAATTTAAAGTTTAAAAGAATTTCTGTGCCTTGATCGGTATCATCAGAACTGTGAGATGCGATTTCAACAAATTTTACTCACAAGAATTTTAGAAGTAACTAAAAATATTTGCATCTTTGATTTATGTTCAGAGACTGGGTTTAAAGAAAACTAAGTTGTGAGAAGAGTATGAAATTTGGACAGTGTTTTCTTCAAAATGAAATATCCCAGCAAAATAAAAATTAATCTTAATGCTTAAACTTCTTGCTTTTTCTTTTTAAAAGTTAAAATTTAAAAAAAAAAACAAACATATTAAGAAAATGCCAAGTATTAGGCAGAAATTTTACATTTTGTCTTTTTTGTTGGTGTTTTGGTTTTTTTGTTTGTTGGTTTGGTTTTTCTTTGCTTACAGAATTTACAGAGTTACAGCATGGTTGAGGTTATAAGGGACCCTTGGAGTCATCTGGTTCAACCCCTCAGGTCATTCAGGGCTCCCTAGAGCCAGTTGTCCAGGACCATATTCAAACAACCTTTGAGTATCTTCAAGGATGGAGATTCCACAGCCAGTCTGGGTGACCTGTGCCAGTGCTCAGTCATCTGCACAGTGAAAAGAGTGTTCATTGGTGTTCAAGATGTTCAGAAGGATCCTCCTGTGTTTCAGTTCGTGCCAATTGCTTCTTATCCTGTCATGGGGTATCACTGAGAAGAGCCTAATTCCCTCTTTTTCATTTCCTCACTTCAGACAATGGTACACAGTCCCCCTAAGCCTTCTCTCCTCCATGCTAAACTGAGAGTCTCTCAGCTCTCTCAGCCTTTCCTTGTAGGAGAAATGCCCCAGTCGTTTTGTCATCTTAGTGGCCCTTCACTGGACTCTCTCCAGTAGCTCCACATCTCTCTTGTGCTGAGTAGCCTGGCTGGATGCAGTACTCCAGGTGTAGCCTTACCTGTCTCCTGGAGTTTCCTGAACCCAGAGTGCTCATTCCTCCTCAGTCCTTCTCCTAATTCTCTTTTCTGACCAGCAAATCAAAGTTTCTTGGGTTTTTTCCAGCTCTGGTTATCACAGCTATTTTATATATTGATAAGATCAGTAAATTCAAGGCCACATTAATGCTGTAATAGCAGATGCTGGAATAAAGTCCATAAGTCCCATCTGCTGCTGTTTGTAAGGAGGCAATGCTAGTGAAAATACAAATAAAGGAATGTTTGGAAGAGGAAGTTTGGATAGTCCTTAATTGTCTGCCCTAAAAGCACAGTGGTAGGGAGAGATTGCAATAGTCTTGAGGGGATAATAGCTCAGAAATGTTAATGCTGCTTTGAAAATGTTGATTGAAATAGTAGTAGTATAAGCGTGATGTAACATTTTGTTTAATATTAAACTACATTGAGCTAAGTGGAATTTACAGAGATAAGACAGATATTTTTCTTACTGCTTTGACTTGTGTACTTGGAGAGTTTTCTATATATATGAATCGCTCTTCCTTCTCATCAAAAAGGTTTCATACTGTAGTGTGATTTTTCAGAGGCTGTGTAGACAAAAAAGAAACAACAGGATTTTACAGGCAGCAGCAAAATAATAGGTAAGGATAAAAATATTTCAGCATCAACTGACATGAAAATTTTCTAGAAAAAAATATAGTAACAAATGTCATCTTCTACAATTTAAGTCATCATCATCATCATCAATAAAGTTTTTCAAGATCTTTCTTTGCCATATAAAATAGCAGGTGGGATTATCCAGAGATGCCAGGGAATACCTTCAGATGCCAGGGAAGAGGTGGTTATGACATGTACCCAAAAAGTGAGTGTACTTGCAGGTATTGCTACTTTTTCTCATGGGGTGTAGAAAGAACAAGGAACCAAAGAACTAAGAAACCTAAATGGTTTTCCTCGGCATTGGTTTTCGTATGCTGAAATCTTCCTGGAGAATTTCAGCTGGTTTCAGCATCACCTGAGACAGCTGTTTTGCAGTCAGGATCAAAACTGTTCATCTTTATTGGCATATGTTAGCATCTTCAAAGATTTGCATTGTTCCTGATCTGTGAGTATTTCTAACCAGTGTGTGTCCAAGTGTGCATGTTATAGCATGCACACACACACAAGTAAGCACCTGTGTACACTTTTACTTGCACTTCTTTTGGGGGCTAGCACAGCTTTTTGTGCCCTCTCTACATGTGATTAAATATTAATTAGGCTTCTAATATAAGCAAGTGAGTTCACAGGCCCAAGTGCTACATAAATAATGCATGAGGTACCCGAAGGCTCAGCCCGAGAAGCTGATTGGCCACCTTGGATTTGTATAATTATGAAGTTTCATTATTAACAGTGGAAGCAGTGGAGAGATTTGCCTAGCTTGAGGGACTTTGAAAGCATAAGCTGTCTCATTAGGGAAAAAGGGAATAAGGCATAATATGTGAACTTGTGAGTAAAAAAAAAAAAAAGGAATAAAAATTAAGCATAGCTCTTTAACGGGAGTATTTTCTATATATATATAAACATTTCTAAGTGTATAAAAAGACTGAAATTCAACTAGGTGAGGTCTATATTACAGCTATTTAACAGTTTTGTTTGCAAGAGGTTTTGCTTAAAAGCTTTTGTACTGGGTATAAAACAATCTTTAATATTTTACAGAAAAATCCACAGGTAGCTTAATGGGTTCTGCAAAGTGAGAGGTACGGAGGTGAAAGAGAATGAACACAGTCCAGGGTTCTTGCTAGAATGTGTGTTGTGCATGCAATTAAATCTCAAGGTCAAACAATTTACAGACAATTACTTTTCTAACATCTCCAGAAATGCCTGCTTACACGTCTTTAATTTTAAATGATACTGATATTCCAATTCTCCCCAAAGGTTAATGCTGACTAAATCCAGCTGTGACCTGACACGATGCGACAGCACAGTGCCTAATTATCCTCTGGATAGTCATTTACTTTAAACCATTAAAGAAATAGGCTGAGAGGAAGATTTAGGACCCAGAAAAAATGTTAGCCTGACTTCTTTCTTCTTGAGGATGGGATGGGCTGAAAAATAAAAATAAAATCTTGCTAAATGTTAGCCATTTGCTTTGATGGCAGAAAATTGTTCATCCCACTCTGTTTTTTTTACAGGTTAAATTGCTAACTAGTTCATTTTATCCATTGCCTACGGCTGGCGCTAAATGTCAGTGACAAATTTTGTACTTGTCTTGAAGAATGAATTAAGTTATGCACAAAAGCTCTAGTGCTTTTTTTAAGATGAGTGAATTGCAGAGGGAAAAAAAAAGTTGCTCATTTGAAAAAAGGATTATTTCGATTAAAGGCCTTTTCTATTGTAGTGGAAGACAGGTAGTGGTTTAAGATAATTCTGACAGTTACCTCCCACAGAGGCTGCAGTCCTTTACTAGAAATTTCTTTAAGAGCACTTGCATCAGATTATGCACTATGATTGTTATCATAAGACCATTTGTGACAGTAAAGGGGGGGACACAATTACAGAAAATGGCAACTATTATTCATTAACTAAGGTAAAACTAGTCTTTCTTCAGTGAGGTCAGCATTCCATTGCCTTCAGAAAACCTTTCTGTCATTTGTAGCAATGGCAATTAAAAACCCCCAAAGTATTGTCTGCCAAATGTTGGTAAGAAGGAACAGTGCATTCAGCAATTTATATTGAGAAGACCTGGTGCAGTCTTCACAGTCCATCTGGTTTTCAGTTATCTGGCTCTGGTGGCACGCCATTATCTCTGAGTGAATAAGGTATCTAAGAATGATTGCTACCATCATAGTGTTTGAAACTCTGTACTGGTTTACTATCCATACGCTAAGCCTAAGGGAGCCCTGCATGTTTGTATTTTACTTTATTTGATTTGATTTTATTTTCATGTGCACTATATCTATTTATTGAAAATCTAAAGAGAGCTTAAGATGAGACTACAGCTACTCTGTTGCAGGGGTCTTCATTAGAAAGTGTAGACCACTCACCCTGCTGAAGTGGCAAAACTGATTCTCTGTTGTACTTCAAGAGCCTGATTTGTTCTAGGTACAATTACTACTATGGGGTAATAATGATTTTTACTTTTCTTTTTTTTTTAATTATGGAAGTGCCTGATATTTCCAACTGTAAGCGGAATGCAATTGTGCTGTGCACTGTACAAAAACACAGATTTGAAATAAATGTTTTTAGTGGCACCCACAGGTTTTGGCAGATACTTTTCTCCTCTCACTGTGTGCATAAATATTTTCACTGATACCAGCTGTAGAAAGTGATATGATAAATGCTAATCTCAGTACAGTCATAGCAGTCACAAATGGAAGTTAGATCTGTAATTTCAAGTTGAAAGCTGAAATGAAAAATCTAGTGATTATGCACTACTGCCCTAAGCTACTGAAAGATTCCCTCTTTCTTTCTCCTCTACACTCTCATTCTCAGGCAAGAGGATAAAGTTTCCTCCCCAGGAGAAAGCAAAATACAGATTATCAGTTTTCTGGTGATAACAGTGCAACTCCTGAAGACAGTCTAGCTCTGAAAAGTAATACATGCTGGGATACATCTCACCTAACTTTAGATGTGTAAAGTGTAGATGTCTCGGTCTGAGCTAGTCATTTTTGCTCCTATTCTACTGAGGAGAGAAACATGTATGGGCAGACACATTCCATGTAATTTCAGGGTTCTAGTTAGAGTGAGATGGATTGTCCTCTGAAGGTGCTTGGTTCTTTCTATTAACTTTAAAGAGAACCTAACCTTGGTTGCAGTTTTAGGTGCCCACATTAGGGCATTATTGCTGATGATTTTCTTATTCCTTAATTTTTCATCTCTGGCTTGCCTGCTTACACTTGAAGCATTTGTTTCTGCTCCCTGTGCATGAAAAACTGTCCCTCAACTTTTTTATGAAGGATAATTTAAGCTGTTTCCCTGATACATTTTTTCCATTTGTAAATACCCACACTTTTGACCTGCCCTTTGATAAGCTAGTTGGAGCACCTTCAGTCCCATATTTTATTTATTTATTTATTTATAATCTTTCATCACTTAAGTAGCTTTCTTCTAAGTTTTCTATTTCACACCGTTGTTTCAGTGTGATGAAGTGTTATAAGAGTGGTCTGACCAAAATTTTGCACAGGGAGATACCTTTCCTTTTTTCCATTTTGTGGTATATGAGAATTTTGTTAACTGTTAGTGACACAACATTGGATGAAGAAACTAAATTATACTGAGATAGATATTTATAATTTCCTGTAATAGTGCTTTTCAGAGAAAAAATTTGGGGTTTTGCTCCCACTTGCCTCTTTCGTTACACTAGACTGCATAAGTGACTATATTCGTAGCTGTATGTTTTTCACTGTGACCCTTCAGCAGGGTGGTTGAGTTGCACTCAACTTGCTGTTTATCATCCTGTGTTCTGTTAGCTCAGCTTCCTAAAAGTGATCACTAAAAATATTGTGACATTTGGCCAGTGACTGTTCCTTTTGACATCTACTTAAGCCAGCATTACATATTGGTAATTTGATCTTTTTGATGATTTGAAATCTCAGTAAAGAAACTACTGCACTTTGGAACTTGTCAGTGAGTCAGATTTGCTACATTTTAGTGGCTTACCCAAATTTAAGCATTTCACCTAAGCCCCACAAACAAGCAATTGAGAGAAAGAAAGATGGACAAACCATCTTGCCAACTCCAACGGAAAAGCCGACCAAAATTAAAATTGAACAAACAAATCACAGAAAAACCCCAAACCAAACAAAAATTGCCTCTTCACATGCTCACATGCTACTCTTCAGAAGAGAAAGAGTGAAGGTGAAAACAGCGCACTGGTAATAGATCAGTCATATTCCACAGTGTGCAGACTCTAAAGTGGGCTCTTGGAACACTGGCATGTTTCTCTTCACTGCTTTCTCAGTAGATCTTGGAAACTTACCTTATATATTTACCTTTTTAGTGGAAAAAAGTTACATGGGATGAGTATCAAGCTGTTTGAAATTGGTTTCTACATTTCCTGTTTTATTAATTTTAGAAGTTAGAGAATATTATTTAAGAAAACATAGTCGTCTAATACTATGTTCAATTCTGCAGAGTAATAGAAACATTTCAGTTTCATATTTATCCTTAGAATAGAATTCTGGAAACTATATATTTTTCTTATGGCCTTTTTTCATATCTTAATTATTGAATAGTCCCCTGGTAAATTTTATCTCTTACTAAAGGTTGTAATTATGTTCAGCTGAAACCTCCAGTTTGGGCTATAGCACTTTCTGCTGAACCTTATTTTCAGTCCCAGAACAAATCTGTACTGAATCATAGTTTCTGACCCACAGACTGTGGAGAGCAGAGTTTGAGAGCACTTCTAGAGTTGGCAAAACACATACTCATTATGAAAGATTTCATCACTGGTACAGCTGTAGCTTTGAGAAACATCTTCTCGGAAATATTACTTCATAAAATAAAGAAGAATTTGCAAAGGACTGAGCGTGAATATGCTTTGGTAGCTAAGTGGCTTAAAATATTTGAAATATTTCCAGTGAATGAATTTCAACTAATTTTTGTAAATGCTAGAGGAATATATATATGTTTAGTACTAAGAAGTACAGAACATACCTCTGTTTAATTTTGTTTTCATATTAAAACTAAATGTATAAACTAATGCAAAAAGTTCTGCTTTCGTTAGTTCTGTTTAGCAATTTACTCTGTGAGCATTTGGATTGAAATCAGTGGGAACTTTCGTGGAATAAGTTAAAACTTTCTATAAAGATGGGAAAGAAAATGATTCTCCTCACAAACAATACCAAGAGGCAAACAAGGTGTAAATCACTATATATTCTAATTAAAATTTAACAGCTAATGAAGTGGGCACAATACAAGAGTTGGGTGGTGGTGGTGGTGAATAAAATTCAAGTAATCAAAGTAAACTTATTGATATCATTAGGTAGCAACAGGTAATTATTTGTAGTGGGAATAAGCTGGGATATTAGAAACAGCGCACATGTTCCTGCCACAGGTTTTATTGTGTTTAGAGTGCATCAATTGTTTGAGATTTCCATTTTTCATATTGAACTCATTTAAGGGTAGGTGTTTAATTTCTTTCCTGCAGTGCTACTCTTCATCGGTTGAATCAAAGTGTCTGGTAACCTAGAGTATCAGCAATTTTCCTTCCTCTTTTTCCTCTCAGGAATGAATTAATGGTATATTGAGTCAGAAGTAAATGCAGAAAGCAAAAATACCCCTTTGGCTGCAGGTTCAGGTCCTAACACTGCTCCAGACGCAGAGTAAGAAGCATCACCGGTCTCCCTCAGCTGAACATGCCTAACAGGTACATTTGTGACAGAAAATAATTACAAGAAAGAGAAAGGATGCATGTTGTTTTTCTGAAGGGAGTCAATCTATTCGCTGCTGGCAGCAAGGTAGTAGAAACCATATAATGTATAACTGTGGGCAGAGTAAAAGCCAGTCAGAGAGGTTGTTACATTAATGATTATGAAATAGATGGTAAAAAATCTTGAGCTCTAGTGTATCTTCATACAACAATTTGTGAAATCTGCTCCTCACAAATGCAAATTTGAATTCAAAATGATGCAGTTTGAGTTTTAGTTTTGTTAATGTTTTACTGAAGGAAACACTTGTATGCATAACAAGAATTTCTCTTATAGATTTTTTAAGTGCTACGGTGATTGGACATTGTAACAGGCATTATGCGGGTTTTCCTTTTGTTTTAGTTTTTTTTTGAATGAAAAATATTTTGTTTCCACCTGAAAATCCCTATTGACTGAAATTTATCTCTTGGTCGTGCTTCTAAAAAGCTGTTCCAATCCCGTTTTTTAGTTTCCTCCTTTCGAACGCATTTGTCTTGATCCTTTCTTAAGTGATGGTTTTTGTCACTTTCTACTTATTTTTTTCTGGATAATAATAATCAGTTTTACACTTTCAGATCATCTCTCCTGAGACTTCCTTGTCAGCCCACTTCCCCTCAGGATAGCTCAGGGTCTATTTGGAAAAGTTGTATCAACCCTTAATGTGTCCTTAGTGCATGACCCATTAAAAAAAAAAAAAAATCCGGTTACTCTCAGGTCCAAAATAACACTGCCAAACCCAGAGTAATCTTAAACCTAAGCCTTTATGATGTAAGAATGTTCCAGTGATGTAAGAATCCCTGATTTTAGATAGTTTCTTTCACAAGGAGAGATAATTCAGTTTTATCTCTAGTAGAAATTAAAGTTTTATTCTTGCTTTATTATTTTTTGAAATTTGTGTTGCATAGATTTGCATAAGTTGTATGCCAGTGAAAAAAATAACATGAAATGTATTTAGAAGTTTTTGGGTAGCTCCTACCTGAAGGATGATGAAAAGCGAACAGTCATTGCCTTACTAGTTTTTTTCCCCTGTTATTTCAAATTCACTGCATCCAGGAAGGGACACATTTGGATGTGTTTGGCAGAGATTCCTGAGTGTAACAGAAGCAGGATACAAGCAGGAACAAAGTCAGATTAGTTTAATTTTGCTTTTTAAATACTGCCTTGCATTCTGAAGCTAAGGGCATTGTATAAGTAGAAACTGTGTTATGCTATGGTGTTTATCAAATGCTCCTCATCTACTGCACCACACCCATAAATCCACCAAAGCTGTTATTATTCAGGGGGTGGGAAGGTGGGGAGAATGGAGTGAAAGCTACAGAATGATTTAACACACTGGAAACTTAATCAATAAGACTGTTGCAAGCAAACTCCCAGGAAGGAGTGTTGTTTTCCATCCAGATGATAATGAGGCAGAGAAGCAGCAACCTCTGGAGGAAGAATGCTGGAGCTGTGACTCTGTGGTACAGCTTTGTTAGTTGCTAATTAATAGTTTGAGGCCTTTTTGCCGTACTTTCTTTCTGGCTCATCCCACATACCTCTTTCACTATTGGGGTCACTCTGTGCTAAGTTAGATTGTAGAAGCCAAATTTAACAGCAGTGCTAAAAATGTAAGTTTACCTTTCTTCTCCCTCCTTTGTTCTTAGCATTACTACTTCATATGTATGGCTATATAGCATGTAATCCTTCCTTACATTGCAAAAATACTTTTGTCTTATTCCCCGTGCCTTGTATCCCAAATTCAGGCAGCTGAACTTATTTTGGTGTTTGACATCTGTAGTCTGACTGGAAAACATCAACAAAAGCAAAGCTGGATAAAAGTTTAACATAACGGGTATTTGTGATGTGCAAATTTAAATAGTTTTAAGTGGTATTAGATGAAGAGGTTGGGAATGCTTTCTTCATGGTACTTAAACTCAGTATTGATTTTTCTCACTTTTATCTGGAGTCCAAAACAGAACAGGGATCCACTTGAACACAGCTAAAGCTCTGCTGAATGATGCCACTATATCTGTATCTTTGCAACACATATAAGAAATAGAGAGAAAACAGGTATTTTCTCCACTGCCAGAGAAGAGCTGAGGCAATGGAAAATGAAAGTGAGGTCAAAGTTAGCCATAAAGCAGATGGCCATAATACAGTGTTGGACACTGCAGTCTAGTAGTGTAATGAATCCAGGTTTTGAAGGACATTTTATGGGAATATCTGAAAGCATGTCACAGGTAAGAGCAAATTCATGCATTGTTTTGCTAAAACATGGGTAAAAATTACTACATTCACTAAAAAATGCAAGATAACATTTGTTTTAATATAGTGAAAATGAATAGTAGTCAGCAGCAGTCCTTCCAGGTTTCCAGTCAGCAGTATCACTTCTACACCACCTTACTTTTCTAAGATTATTTATTTCAAGATTCTTGAAAGATTTTCTTAAAATGTTTCCCTACACACTCGCCATACTTAATCAATACTCAATCAAAATTCTCTTTATTGATGATGTGTAACGTCTTTTGTTGCATTTAGTTTTGGTTCAGTTACTTTTTTTTTTCTAATTATTTTGTTTTCCTGACTTGATTGTCTCATCTTTTTTCTAAGCTTGTCATGACTCTTGTAGTCATCCATAGCACCAGTATGATAGTAGAAAAAGCAGTGGAGTAACTGTACCTGTGTGTAAATGTATTTTCCACAGTTTCACAACAAAAGGCCCTTGAGACTAAAATTGCTCATTTGATTTTTTTTATCTGAGAAGTCTGTACCACCTTTGATGCTTTGCCACAGCAGATCAAACTTTACATAGAAAATATTGCATTAACTAGAACTTTCAAGTGTAAACCATGTTTTTTCAAAGATGTATTTATAGTTTGGAGAAGTAATGCAGTTAATTTTTTTTCATTGATTTAACACCCCCCCACCACCATTATCAACTTTATCTATTAATGAGTGAAGTGAATCACCCATTTATGTGGGTTCAAAAATATTTCTGTTTTACCTGGAAATTCAACTGATGTATGCAAAATTGCCTAGAAAACTTGTTTTGGATACAGAGCTCCTGCAGAAATGAGGCATTCGTTCCCCTGGGCAGCTTTTGTTTTTTGAGCCTAAAAGTAGCACATTCACAGTATAATTTGTAATTAATAAACCTAACTGGCATTTAGAGACTACTGACAATTCCATTGATAGTATTCTTTTCCTTGACATTCCTATCTGTCTTATCTGTCCTTCGGTACTAGAGTTTCTGAGGGTCTCGTGTTTTCATAATAAGCCCTTTGGTGCAGAGACCTTTGTTTGGGTCAGTGTCTAGGATAACAGCTACTGCTTTGGTTTCTCACTTCAGAGCTGGCATTGTAGGAGGCAAGTTTGCCAGAAGTTAATTCTTTAGTACTTAAGTGCCTGTCATCTCGTTCTTCGATGCTTCTTCTCATCAGTGACTTATGCTGCGAAAAGGTTCGATATCATGTTTGTATCAGAGGGTTTACTAACACTTTTTACAAAATAGGAAATATCTTCATAACAAAAAGAAACTAGCAATATGTTTTATTCATTGGTACAATGAAAATTTTAGTGCAAATACAGATTTAATTTGCATTTCAGCACAGGGCTGTCACAATGGCATATGGGCAGAAATAGCAGACACCAGATCAGGAGTCATTTCTAGTAGCACCACAACAATGCGTGCGTGAGCACATGTGCACACATGCAATTGCTAAGTACAGTCTTTGTCCTAAGTAGATATCCATATATTGGTCATGAATTACAATGATTTTTGTTTATGAAACAATTGTATTTTAATTTTCTTTTGTGCTTTGACAGGATATAATTATTTCTGAAACATATAATAGGATCAAAGCATATTTCATTATTAAAGAAATTATTGCATTATGTTAGTGCCCTCCTGACTGCATGAAAATGTTAATCCAGTTTTGTTATATTTTTTCAAATGAGCAGTTTTTTCTTATGAAAATTTTTTGAAATTAATTGTTTGCTTTCTCCCAACCTCTGAGGGGTCTATAGCTTCAGAAGATATCAGATAAAGGATGATGACATATAATGAGAGCAAGATTTAGCTATTAAACTTCCTTTGACTCACTTTAAATATTGATTAGAGAAACACTTCTGGGCAAATATTTATATTGAGCAATAATATAATTCTGTGGGGTTTTTTATCCACTGTCTGAATATCATTATGCCTTCAGTAATTTAGCCTAGAAAAATACATTGTTAGCCATGGGTTATATGAAAAAGTCCTAGATAGATGAGACCAAGAAAGAAAAGTAAAATTTTTCCGCAGTAAACAAACCGTTGTTCCTAAGATGCAAAGACACTCTGTGTTGCACAGCTTATATTTCACCATTTCCAGGGTTTAGGACTGTTGTACCTGGGATATTGGCTTCAAGCATTTTCTAATATAATGCTAACGTTGTGACAGATACTAATGAAACCGTGCTGTTTCTAGATAAAGCTGATATTGAATACATAGGTAGAAGAGGTAATTTCCTTATTCAATTCCTTAATGAACTCGAAGGGGATGGAGGACCCTTCCTGCATCTGTGACTATCTCCTAGATTTTATTAGTTTTTACAACAAGAATAAATTTATTTGAAAGTTTTGGTTATTAGGTATATAACCATAACAGCTGAACCTACTTTTTATTTAATGGAGTGATTCCTACAAAGTTCCCTTTGTAGGAGAAAAAAAGCATGTTAAAAATTCTCAAAAAACCCTTTGAAGAGCCTAAGAAACATCAACATATTTGTGTTTTAACATTTATCCAAGTTTTTACTCAAATGGTGAAGAATCCAACTTTTGTGTAAAACCCAGATGGACCAAATACGGATATTGTACATAATATTTGAGTATCACCTGAGTGTGAAGGCTGTGTGTGATGTTTAATGATTGGATTTTATTTCTTTAATTATATCAAACCTTTGGCTACTAAGCATTGCAAAACATTCACTGAAAGTTTGAGGTATCCAGGCTGGAGAACACTGTGAACCCTGCCCACCTCAGGGAAGCACACTTGGCTCAGCTGTCGCAGGCTGAATGCCTTGCTTGTCTTACTCGATGTTTCTGGTCCAGACTAAGAACCAAATATTGCAGGGAGGACTAAAGAAATAAGTGCTTGCTATGGACTTGACAGGATATAAATCTCGACAGAAGTAGATGAGAAGGGAAAGGAGAGTGTGAAGCCAATTTTCCAGACATATCTGGCATATCCATTGATTCTTTTACCAAGGCTGGATATCTGACAGATACTATTTTTGCTTTAGGTCAGAAAACCAAAACAAATTTAAGAGACATTAGCATATATTCTTATTTTTCAAAACTACTAAAAAGATAATTTTTTACCCATAAGAAAAATTTTCCTTGGTCAGTTTCTCAGAGTCCATGTCTGTGCTGCTGCTTAGATTTCAAGAAAGCTGCTTTGATTTAGGAGAACTACAGGGTTGGTCTATTGCCTGTAAATACTTCATGCAATAGTTAGAATCAGTTTTATCTTATTTGAGGTTGTAATCCATATTTCACATGATTGTGTTATGGATGTGTGCCATGACAAAAACCTGGCTGTGTGTTGAAATATCATCTGTATGTCCATATTTCCATACAGTTGGAGTTTGCAATGTTTAATCTGAATTTTGAACTAATGTTTAATAGCTAATTTTAGATTGTATCCAAATAACATATTTATATCATCTTTGATTGTTAATGTGTAATATTGAGATTTTTTTTCATCTTAAGTCTTTCTTACTGGAATATAGTTTCTTATTGCTCTAATTCATATTGTCCTCTTACAAGTAAGAAGTAATGTAACTTACTCTTCACACCCATTTATTGAAAATGAGAGGAATATGTACTCTTCTAATTGAGAGTCAGTACCAAAATTCATATAGTGGTTTAAAACAGAGGGGAAAGAGATGTAAGTACTCTGTAATGAAAAACTCCCAAAAGGAACCTAGGTTTCAAAATCTTTAAGTGATAAACTAAGTAAATAGGTGAATAGTTGAGGTGCTTTTTGTCATCTAAAAGAATGCAAAACCATATTCTTAGAAATATGATCTGCCTGATAAAATATGGAGGTGAGCCTGAAGTAATATTCTAGGACAGTGTTTCCTGCCTTGTTAAAGAATGATCTGGCCTTAGGGATTAGTCTGTAGTCCGGCTGAAGCAAGGCTTTTTCTCAAACCAGTGAAGGTATAATAAGCCAGAGGTGTGTGGGTGTGCAATAGCTGCAGCTTGAAATTCTAAGGTTATACAGATGTCTGTAGAAAAGCCCAACCTCTGCATGAAATAAAAAATATAGTTTTAATTTGTATCAGGAATGACAGTGATTCTACCATAACTCATCAAAGAAGGCATTTGACAACAAAGCAAGTGCATGCTAAATATGATGTTTCTGACTCAGTATGGAGGATCATGCTAAATGTAGCCAAATTATTTCATTCAGTTTGCAAGCTACTCTAAAATACAATAAGACCTTTTTTTTACTATATTATTGATTTCTTTTTTTTTAAATTTTAACTGTTTTTTTCTCTCTGGTCAGATATTGTCCCAAGTTTTTATGAATGTAACATTCTGAATGTGATGGTGAGTAAAGGCATATCTAATTCTAACATATATCTTGCCATTTTTTTCCTTCATGTTTTCTGTCAGTGTTTCTGACTTAAAATGTTCCTGTAATTCTGTTCCTACAGCAAGTTAGTTCTGCACATATCTAAGTTGATAGATGTCTTTCGTGTCCAATTGTATTTTTCTTATATTCACAGTGGCAGATTTTTAAAACTTTTGGGGTGACCTGAGATAGTCCTAGACTTATTCTCTCCTCAGTTTCTTTTTTCATATTTATAATTGCATAGGCCAATTTAACGTGAAAGTCAGGATGCTAAATTATTTAGCTCTTATATTTGTTGCTTTTGATGTTCAAAGTAGCTTCTTCAAATGTCCAGAATTCTCTTGCCCATGCAAGTGGCATACTTAGTTAAGTTTCTCCTTCCAGCATAGAAATAGAGCAGCCTTCTTCCTTGTTGCTGTGACATTTCTTGTAAGCAGATATTTAAGTCTAGTTTTGCTCACATTTGCATATATAGTCACATTTGCCAATCTGGACAGCATCCTTATTGACAGTGAATGTGTAAGGTCTTGCCTCTGCTATCATCCATGGTTTTAGTCCTGTCTGTGGGCAACTGTAGCTGTGAAAGCCTGTGGCTTCTATTACACATTGTACTTCATTAGTGTGCAGTACCTAGTAGTGTGTAGTTGAGAATGACTGCAACTCAGATAATACAACACAGGCATCTGTTGAACTCCAAAGCTCAGAATGTTTCCTCAGGAAAATGTGAAACCACAAGTAAAATGAGATAAAATATCACATGTAACTGAGAAAATACCCTTGATGTAAAACGAGAGTTGTTAAATCTCTACTCATTATAAATTCTCTGTAGATGTGTACGACAACAGGTTTAAACAGCACTTCCAGTAAGTAACTGCAAGAAATAGTTATCTCAGAATAAAGACATTAAGTGGTAGTGTTACTTCTTTTGATAGGATGACAGTCACTTGATGTTTTCAGTTGTTCTCAGTTAAATTATCTAAGACTAGTTGTATTAGAGAAATTCAGAGAGTATTCCATTCCATATAAATTTAAACCAGATGCTTTTTCTAGGCGTTTTATAAGCAAAGATGAAAGTCTAAAAATGGTTGGGAGTTATTTAAAGGCAAGTTTAAATACTGCATGTTGAGGAGCTAGTTAAATCCTTTTGCTGAAACCCTAATGGGTCTGGGATCTTGGACAGAAGACTTTGGAAAGCTATTACTGACCATCCCAAATTTAAAAAGTCATTTATTTTGCTAAGTAAGAGCAAAGTAAGACCAGGAAGATGCTTAGAGAGAATGGGGCATGACCTGATGTGGATACAACAGAGGATCTGCAGTGTTGTATAGAATACATCAGGCAGAACAGCATTAGAAGACCAAAGGAAACACCACAATCTTTATCCATAAAGATAAAAAGTCCAGAAAAAGTCTGCCTTTTGAGGAAAAATTATAAGAATGGAACTGCACAGATTTTCAGTTTTCAAATTTCAATATTTTCAGGCTCTCACAGTACATCACTTACATGAGTGCTACTTCAGAGAATGCCCTTCACAGAATCAGTAGTGGACAGTGCAGTCAATGATAGCTAAACTGTCAGCTTGGAATAAACAAGACATAGAGTAATTTATGTCTGAACAAAAGAAATAATGACATTCTGTAATATTAGCGTTATGGGAAAAACTGAAATAGTTGAAAAAGGGAGGTTATATTGTGTGCTTTTTCATTCAAAGTGTATGTTAACTGTGTATCGTTCACTAGGAAAAAAATTATTATCTGTAATAGAATCTGGGAAGAAATTCCATGATAAAATTAAAAATTCAGCAATCCTTCAAACTAATCTCTAATTTTAAGTCTTGTCCTCTAAGGGGTAGGGACCTGACTAGGGAATACTTGGGAAATAACTTCTAGGAAGTAAAGATCCCTGCAAACTCAGTGGACACTAACTTGACTTGCTTTTTCAGTAGGCTTGACTAAGGTGAAATAGGAACTGAAATTGTTAGTCATGAACACTTTTTGCAGAGACTAATGAAAATCATTAGTTCCAAGTACATAAGCACTATTCTTTGTTCCCTCTGCTGTTGAAGTCTCAGACCTGAATGGGACCATGTTTATAGGCAGTTAGGATAGTCATGCTTAAATTATGAAAGAAAAATATGGTGATAAGAAGACAGAGATTAGAAAGTCCCAAAGAAAAATACGATATCATGGATATCAAGCAAAAAAACATGTTAGAGGTAGATGTTTCAGCCTGTTGCATATGTCAAAAAAGATCAAGTTGGAAGAAAGACTCTTGTTGATATAACCTGTAAAAGATCTTTCCTGTGGGCCAAAACTGGAATAGATTTGAAGCTGATTCTGGGCTGACACTCTCACATTTCCAAGAATGCCCTTTGGAAGCTACTGTAGGTAAACCCCCCCTCATATACATTAAATTTATTTTCTCTTGGCACAGTAAATTTAACATCTGATAATCATCCATATTGTAGCAGGCATTAATTCAAACATGTCACTAGATTTAATGTTCTGATTATCACTTGAAATGCATATACTGATGTTAGGTACTGGTTTAGCAAAGGGAATTTATGACACTGTAATACACAGAGGACACAAGTCACAAAGGGCCAAGTCCATCACCTTTAGTTTCCCCTGGAATGTTTGTTGAACTACCTGTGTATTTTATGCTTTGATGTGCTTCTTGCTCAGATCTGAGAGGACTACTATATTCTATATTAATACGAGTTTCCAGAAAAGAGATCTTCAGATGTAACAGTCAGCTTTGGATTGGATCTCTTGAATTTCTCTCTCAGTTTGACAAATATGCTCAGCAGACATACCAAACGAAGAAAATGGAAAAATCCCCCAGCTGCTAAACCAAAAGCCTGGGAGCAAAATAAACTGGGAGGAAATACTTATCAGAACTGAGAAATTATCAGACACTAGAAGTACTTAATTTCTCAGATCCTGGTGAATCATATAGGGTCATTTACAATTAAAATGAAGCAACTGTTAGAAGCTATATCTTAGGCTTGGTAGCGGGGGTGGGAGGGGAGGGGAAGAAACGTTCCATAATTTCTGTTTTTGATTGCCTAAACCAGCAATTTTTCCAACCTCAGATCATTCAGTAATATAAAGCACAATGTTTTTGATCACTATTTTAATTAAATATAGGAAATAAGCATTTAAATATCAAAAACAGTTGAGGCTTTATTGCAGCAATTTCTTAAGTTTCACCTGTAAGGGCTGGAGCCAGGATTTGGAGGTGGGGCTGTGCGCTTGCAGTGTCATGAGTGCAGTCACGACCAACTATACATGCCCATTGTTTTGCATCATTAATACTGTAGTGAATCTTCAGGAAAAAAAGAAAATGCCCACTGAGAAATGTAGCCTCCACAGTCCAGTCTTTTTTATTACTTCATTTTTATTTTTTTTTTCTTTATACAGCACCTAATTTAGGCCACAGACAAAAAGAAAATGTATCTTGAATATGCATCACAGGTTCCAAAAATGAAAAGAAATTGGATTTGGATAGCACTTACTCAATAGACAGATATGATACATGGTAAGAAGGTGCACTGTCTGCCCTGTGATAGATTAAACTACTTTGTAGGAAAATTACTGTGAGCCAGTCACCACCACCACCGTGGCTAAATCTTTAATAAAATTCTCTTCCATATTCAAGAGCGAGGTATGAAGTACACAATAAGCAGAGTGGAGTAGAGTGCCATTTATCAAACCACAGCTAGGTCTGTAATCTCCTGCTTTATCCTTTTTTAGTACTTTATTTGTCTTTATTGTTGCAAGGAAGCACATTTACCCTGGGCAGTGGGCTTTTGGTGCTGATAAACCTTTTGTTTTAAATTCTACCTGTGGGGGATTTTTCTTCCCTTTTTCCCCCCCCCTCTTTTATTTTTTTCCTTTTCTTGTTCCTTTTATTTTTCTTTCTTTTTATTTTTTCTTTTTGTTTGTTTTCATTTTTCCTTGATCAGATAACCATCCAGTCACTCTGTGGCAGTAATTAGTCTGTTTTGGTGGTCTCTTGCGTGCTACATATGTTTTCACCCTTCCTTGCCTGACCTGACCCTACCTCTCTTCTCCCTATGCTACAAAAAAAAGAAAAAAAAAAGGAATACTAAAACCTCTAAGACGTTTGAAAAGGAATACTCAAGGCTGTGCAGAAGACGATCTGGGATATATTGCATAATGCTTTTTTGAGTACATTTGGCAAGATGGCAGTGTTGAAGCATGTTGCATTGGCCCCTGGGTGGCACTACATGGCTAGACCTGGGACCAACAAAAGCATTTTTGGATAAAAGCAGAAAACATAATTGAAGCATTTTTCTTTTTAAAAATTAAAGACTTAAGCTAAATTTGTTGATATTTCCTGAATTCAACGCAAATGCGCAATAGCATTAAACTGTGTTCCCTTTATTGAATGAGGTTCCAAAATGTTTTGTGTATCTTGACTACCTGATAATATCTGGATCATTTTTGGCAACATGCTGATATTAAGTATAGATGCAGTGGAAGGGTCCTATGGGTAGAAGTATGTGACTAGAACTGCTTTGTGCTGCCTGAATATGCATAGTACCAGTCTGTGCTGCAGCCCTGGGGGTGATTTTTTTAGTACTATTATAACCCTTTTTATTGTTTGAATAGCAGTTTTATGACAAAACATTTATATTCAGCCTGCCTTTGTACTTGACTGAAAGAGAGCAATCACTGAGAATGATAAGGCAACAATGGTAATGATAACTGCATTTATGGAGGCTTACAGAATTTAAACGGGCATGCAAAAATAGCTTTACAATAGTGCTCTACCTGTATTTGAACTGGCTTGGGTATATTTCTTGTGCCTGGCCCATGTTTGCTTATTGATGGAGATGTTGCATTTTCTCCCATTTTTCTCTCTTATGGCATTTCTTCTGTATGAATCTTCACTGTGTGTACATTAGGTTTTTCTTTGCACTGAAAGATGTCATAGTAAGATTTTTCACGATCTGCATCCCTGAAATAATTGCTCAACTTATTTATCAAGTTTTCAGAGCTTGTGGTATTATGATCTCTTATCAGAATGGTAATTACCTGTCTTTCAAGGTTCTACCTCTCAAGAAAAATAGGCAATTCCTTCACTCTCCTCTGAGAAGAAGTGAGGAATGGTAATGGACATCGGAAAATAATCCAAGAATTTAAGAACAGTCCTTCTGTTCAAATATTTTTAAGCCAAGTCAATTCTATCAATTCTACTTTTGTCTTCCTTTACTATAATGTTTTCTCTCCCTTGAGATTGATTTACTCAGACACATCCACATGGACACACATTTGTGCCTTTCCTTAAATTTATTGCTTATAGAAGAAAGCAAGAAAACAATGAGAAGTTTCATTGCACTTTGGGAGGACACAGATTGTTCCTGGTTCTCTGAATTTTATGTGAGGGGAACAGAATTAGGCCAAAGTCTACTCACATTTTAATATGTATTATGAAGAAAGAAGGTGTGCAAAATACATCGTTCTAGAGATATTATAGGACTTTGTTCTGCCACATTGTTCATAGGCTGCTAAATAGATTTACTGATATTTAGAGGCTTTCTGACCAAGGAAGAGACTGTCCTCATGAAGTTAGAAAGACAGATTCAGCCTACATTTTTATATATTATTTTTCAATAATTTTAGATCATTTTTTCAAGAAGGTATTTTATATAAAAACATCTGTGGACTCTCTTTCTATATGCTAAACTAATGTATTTTTTTGTAGAAGTGAATGACCATTTTAAAGACCTTTTAAATTTTGAGCCATACATTTAGATTTTGTTCTTGAGACATGGGAGTCTTAGTACAGCCTAATTTCTTTCATACTATAGTTTTCCTATTATATAATTTTACTTCTTTCTACACTTGTATTTCAATTTTTCTGTACATATGTATCCATTAGAAGTTTACAGTATATAACAGCTGGGTGGCAAAATTTTGTGAAAACTAAATGACTCTAAGAATGTACAAAGAAAAAAATATTAGTTGTTAAAAACAAGAGGTATGTTTTATTTTATTCATGTGTTATTTTTGCTCTTTCAAAAACTAACTGCACTACATTTTTATTGTATGTATATGATCATTGCATGTTAACCTCTTCATGTGTACCTGTCTGTGCTATATAGGCTTTAAATATGTTTAAATTAATAATTCAAATTCTTTTTTGCAAACGAAATATAAATAATGTAAATATTACCTTGTTTTGCCTAAGTTCTTATAGTGATCTGGAATGCTGCATTCAAAGATGTGTCATTTGCTACTAAACGTCTTTCTAATTCTTCTGTGCAAACGCTCCCTTTTCCCCAGGCCCAGCTACTTAGTAGATATTATTGAACAAGTGTCTTTTATAGGATCTAAAATAGTGCAGCATTATGTGAAGGAAATTTTTAAAAATGTGCATGGACTATTTCGGAATATGCTTAGTGAATATTAAGCAAACACCTGAAGTTCCTGTGCTGCTGCCTAGAACCAGCACTTCATTACCCATTACGTGCAGTGACTTTGAATTTTTTATTAGGTACTGGTCTCTTAGCCTGTAGGGCTTGTGCATGATGTATGTGAGAGTGATTTCCAGCAGAGCAAAGCTTATCACAGATCCACCTAAAAGGTAAGGATACTTTTTAATTTTTAGTTCACATTCTGAACAGCTGCCTGCAGAACACCTGCCCATGAAGCAGGAAAGAAATTTGGTTTAAGGGTTGATTATACATGTCTTACTCATATACAGTAAGTCCAGAAATAGGCCTGATGAACTTCAGATAAACCCAGAATATGCAAATGGAGAGAACAATACCTGAATATTTACCCTCTAATTTTGTGCTATGCTACATTTTTAGTGCCTTTTATTTTTTTCCTCTTTTTTTTCCCCAAGTTGATGAGGACAAAAGAGGAAGGCTTAAATATAGTTCTGATTTTTTTAGTTTTCCCCAAATCTATAAGTGTTGATATTCTTAAAGCAAAGTTGAACTGTGAATCTGGCAGATAATGTATGCAAAAGAATGAATCTTTCTTATTGGCATTCCTCATATTTGCTATGGAAAACAGTGTTAACAAGTGTTAATGACTATTAAGAAAAACCAGCAAAGCAGGAGAAAATGATGAAGAATTGAGAAAGGCAACTAATAAGAATGAGGAAAAAAGGCACAACAGTAAAGCTGGAGGTAGTGAAGAAATAAATTCATTACTTTTTCACTGAAAATGTCTTAAATGGGCTTTTGAGGGTGAGAGACCTTATTGCATGGATCATGAGTGACAAATCCTAAGCATATTAGTTTGAGTAATTCAAATCAGGTAACTTAGGAGATAAACACAGCTTAAGAGAGCATGGGCTACTTACAGAATGTGGCGATACACAGATGGTTAAACAAATTGAATTTGGTAAAAGAATTTAAGAGGTGAGAAACTTTGAAACCTAAGACCAACAGGGACCTTTTTGGTCTCCAAGTTCCTCATATTAGCATCATAAAGTTAGCGAACTCTGTCTGAGTGGTTTTTTCCTTTTTTCTCCAGGACTTTTAGAAACTTACTCACTTTTTGAATCTCTTTTTCTTTTTCATTTTCAATTTATAAGTAACTCTTGTGCCAAATTTGCTTCTTAATTGGTAACTGTCTTTCAGCCTGATGTGTTTCAGCTTATTGCCATTTCTTCTTTAACCAGTCCTTATCACCTTTCAATTTGACTGCTGGCCTATGTGTTCTCAGCTTTAACTAGCCTTTTCACATGTGGTATTGTAGGAAAATACTTTGCTGAAATTCAGATGGCTATTTCATCAAGTATATCAGTTACCTTATTAAAAGAAAGCTACTGTTTTAGTCTTCCTGCAAATAGTATATGTTGTATTCTACAGCTGCAAATGTCTTCTTTTCTTGTTCATATGAAAACAAAGCTATTAGTGGTAATGTAATGAAATCATTGCTTGTGCAAAAGGAAAGCCTTGCCATCCACACTTTCTGAACAGTGAATTTGGGTCATGCTGTTTAAAAAAAAAGGTTTTCTTGAAAGCAGTCTATTTTTGATACTAGGGCCCTAATCCATTCCCAAATCAGACTGAGCATGCATATCATGACAAATCTTTCCTCCATTAAAATCATTTGCTATCGTAAAAATGAATTAGCTGAATCAATATAGTTCTCCTGACGTTTCCCTGAGCAAACAGGAGCAGCTGCTTGGGCAGTGAGTGCTGCCTGAGCAGTCAGACACCAAGGCAGTGAGGCCACCGCTGGTGTCACCATGGAGCAAGAAATGGGCCCTTGTAGGGAACTGGAGAAGAAGGTTACTCATGGGTGCCATAGTTTTGCTGAGGAAAACCCAAGAATCAGATATGGCTGTCAGATCTGGAACAACTGTGCAATTCTGGAAATATATAACAGTAATAATAACACAGACTGCAAGAAAGCAAGATGAGAGAGAATAGAGCTGTTGTTTCCAACGTGTCATGCTCTTCCAACTACTTGAACTTCTTGAACAGCCATTTAGAGACTTGTCTTCAATTAATTCATGAGATTCCTGTGTTTTCAAGGCTACTTTGGGGTAAAATTTCTTACCATTTAACTTATATTTTATAGATATCCTGATATGTAATGCTTAAGGTATTTAATGAGTATATTCTCCACTTTTGACTGTAGTCTTCTAAAAACCTGCAATGCTTAGAGAATAGGGAAGAAAAGGCCAAAAAAGTCAAATATATGTAATATGAAAAATTGGAGCTGGATGCTTTGGATGGGTTTAGTGTGCACAAGTTATCAGATGTAGAATTTCTACAGATGTGGTAAATATACAGATTTTTTGAGATTTTTTTGCTAAATTGAAATAGGAAAAAAAGAAAAAATAATGCCATGGAACACATATTTTTTCAACTGAAAAATATTATTGATACCTTTTTACGGCTTAGTATTTTTCTTCTTTTTCTATGAAAATGAATAACTTTTAAAGTAAGTATTGTATTAATGCATCAAACTTTACAATTTAAATTTATTCTCAGCCTCAGAAGAGCTAATAGTAGAACTCGATTTGGAATTCTCTATCAAAATTATTTTCTAACAGAAATAATTCATGCTTTAAAATTAGAAGTGGCATTAGTATGGGTCAATAGTAGAAGATCCCTAACTTAGTTTGGAAATGAATTCTTGACATTTTTGCAGTTAGATAATTGAAATTTTGGGAAGTAAATTTTTTGTAGCTTAAAAAAACCCCTTGGTAATAATTGCTAGTTAATTTGTCCTAAAAAATGCAAAACCAATATAAAAGAATTTGAAGTGTTTTAAAGTTACCGACTATATGCACATGAATTTTTCATAGTTTATTGAGTAAATCAAGTCAGGTGGTTTTTTTAATATATTTTTTCCTTGTTTATTTCAATAGGGTTGTATTTTGAAATCTAAAATTACTTTTGTCTGTCTACCCCAAAAATGTTTCTTTGTGACGTTTGCTTGATGGACACTATCAGCTGGTCTTTCAACCTGTCTCCTTAACCACAGTGCTTATTAGTATTTACATCAGACTTCATTTCAGCAAAGAGCTGAAGTTATTTGTTTGTATGGCAGGGGTATACGCATCAAATTGCAGATTTGAGTATTATGAAATGACTAAAGATGGTTATGAAAGTCTTGGTTGTTTGACTTGTGATGGTTACCTTCATCAGCAAATAATATAATTCTTAGTATATGACACTGATTCCTTCTTATGCATTTTTTTTCATCATCAAATTGAGGGTGCACTTAAATATCAAGGCTGTATTGCTCTCCTTGGTAGTCATTGGAGTTGTTAGGATTGTACTTTTATAATAATTGGGTCTTTTCTTAAAATCTCTTTCTTTGTTCAGCATAACTTTAATATGTTGGGCATGTCTCCTTTCATCACAGCAGGGGACACTGTGTATTTGCGGGATAAACTAGTTCCATATTAGCAGTGTGGAATCTGTTTGAACTTGTTTGCATATGTATGCTAGTGCCTTTTGAGATGGTAAGTGTTGGGTAATTCTGTCAGCAGTATCTATTTTTTTTAAATTTATATCCTGTAAATATAACATTCCCATTACACCTAAATGCTATTTTTATTGTCTATGAATACAGGATATGTTGATAATAGCATAACAATAAACTCATCTAGAAATTAATGGCTGGTATTAATGAACGAAATGCCAGTGTTATAACTTACATTTTGCTGCATTAAGGAGAAACTGCCATGGTTGCTGTGTTGAAAGCTTTTGGGGTTGTTTTGAGTATGCGTGTGTTTAAGAGTTTATTTAAGGAGGTGGAGCTGTAAAAGAGTTTAGGCTACGTGAGTCTCCCTGTTGGATACTCAAAGTTTACTATGTGGAGAATTGAGTGGGAATCTATCACAGCAGGTGATGCCAAGGTTCCTTCTGTAATGCATGGTAGGGGAACTTGGGTGCTCCAGAGAAGATACATCAAGGAACATTTTAGTCTGAGAATTTCAGTCAGGTTTACATATCAAAGTCCTCAGCTTTGACTGATCTGGTGTAGTTTTCGATATGTGCAAAAGCAGGATGCTAGGCAACTTAGGAGTATTAGTGATAAGAGTTTATGGGTTTATGTATGTCTTTTTATGT
Source organism: Campylorhamphus procurvoides (assembly GCA_013396655.1). Classification (NCBI taxonomy): domain Eukaryota; kingdom Metazoa; phylum Chordata; class Aves; order Passeriformes; family Dendrocolaptidae; genus Campylorhamphus; species Campylorhamphus procurvoides. The sequence goes on along the minus strand of WBMV01006327.1, from coordinate 469,006 downwards.
CTTCAATTTACATACCATTATTTAACCAAAGTCCCACTTCAAATGCCTCACTTGGTTTGTAAATCTCACTCTTTCCTTCCTAATTTTTCTAAGTGTGCTTGTTGATATAAATTATCACTTTAAATTGCTTTTTTATTTATTTTGAGAACAATCTTGACTGTTTTACTTATGGTCTGCTGTGCACAATACAGCTGATAGAGATGAGGGTGGATATCTGTTGTGTTATTTCAGTAGAAAAATAAATTTTCTAATTTGATTTTTAATCCTGCTGAAAGAAAACCACACTGCATTGTGTTCCACTAAAAACTCCTCTTGATTTCATGGCATTTTTAAAGTTGATCTTATTCTTATCTATAAAAAGAAAAGAATAACTGATGTTAGAGTCAATTTTGTCTGGGAAGGACAGGAGTAAATATGCAGGGAAACTGTTCAGAACCTTCGCTATTCCATGGTAAAGACCAGCAAAGAAATAATTGACCTAGGAAGATCTTTTTTTAAGAAGCCTGCCAGGAAGCTTTTTTTCTTCCTACAGGGTTCACGTTTAAACTGTTTTTAATGTTGCCTTCTGGCTAACAGTGTATCTTTTTCCTTCTATGATGGAAAGAAACAGCTCAGGAAAAAAAAATACTAATTTCTGTTTCTTTCACATTCATGTCTGACAAGACATGCAATTTATAGAAGAACATTACAAATCACATTATTAACTGCTTAAGGATTTAAAGAAAAGAAATCACTTCTGGAAGAAAACATGAAAAAAGTGAATAAGGATTAATACTTTTTTTCAGAAACATATACATGGTATTTCCATTATTAAAATGGACACATAAAAATACAGACATCTATGATATCACTTAGAAGAGATTTTAAAGTGGAATGACAATTTCCATCATGAAAACAGAAGGAAGTTTTTTTGGGAACATCAAAAGAAGATGTGAACATTTCCTATACGGGCTATTTGAAGGAAAGTCTTTGACTGCATCAAGCTGTTATTAACCTAAATACAAATTCACCTACATGTTTGCATCGCAAAGCATGTGATTTAATCACACTAATAAGGTGTATTGCTGTGAAACTCTGAGGAGGTGGATAGGAATTGCTCTTTCTTATAACGTGACTACATTGACATCAGCGGGCTTTGAAGTGGCTGTGCCTGAGCTTTCTGAAGTATAGTTGGGGTATGCTCATCTGAAGCACAAGGTTCATAGCATGGCAAAAAGTATTCAAGAGATCAGTTATTACTCCTGATTCATAGTGTGTTTAAGCTATTTTTATTGCTTATGACGGAGACAATAATTTGATTTGACAGGCAGACTGGGTGTTATTAAAAGTAAAGGATTTCAGTTGCCTTACTGCACATGTGAGGTATTACAAAGATCTACATGAAGATAGCCTGAGAGGACTGTGTCAATGGTTTGGTCTGCAGGTAAAGGAATTGGAAAATTGCCCAGTTTTGTAACTGGTTGGTGAATTAATTGTATATAGTTGTTCACGCTGGGCATTTACTAATGGAATGCATCTCTCACATTATTAAAGTTGATACAGTGGACCTTTTTCAAGGAAAACAGGAATGGGCAGTTTGGACAGAGGGCTCTGTCATGTTACTGGTGTTATTGCTCTTTTTATTATCTAGGATGAAAATTTCATTACCATCTGGACCCCATTTTACTAGATACTGTATATTCATATAAATTAAAAGAAACCTATACAAAATTATGAAAAAAAAGGAAGAAAAGTTTGAAAACTAGATAAATGTAGGAGACTAAAAGAAGCAACTCATATATGATTGCAGCATGGTTATAAGCTTTTTATAAATGAGCAAAGAATAGAAAAATATTATTTGGGACTCACTGGAAATATTTCTTGGAAAAAATACTTCATTATTATTTCCTTTTTGATTAAAAAGAAAAAAAAAAGAGCAAGTAGTTGTTACAACCTGTTCCTGAAGGTGAGGGTAACTCAGATTCTTGTTAAGAGATCCCTTGAGGTGGAATAGAGTGAAACAACACTGAATGTTCAGTGTTTATAAGCATATATATATGGTATATTTTAGAACAATTTGGTTGCAACAGGAAGGAGGTATATAGCTGTTTTGGTTATTATTATCTATAGTAATATAAAACCATAAAAATATCACTTAAGAAAATGATAAGGAAAAGAAAGATAAAGAAAGCATAAGAGTAGAAAGATAGTGGAAAGATATCACCACCTGTGGATCCAGCAAAGAGACTTGATTGTTGCAATTTCGATATCCATTTGTCGAAGTGATGTTTGCAGTCTTGATCTGTTGGGGGTGAGGGAAGCCCATGAAACCAAAGTTCAGTGGGTTAATATACCCTTAGGTTTGTGTGAAATACCCAGGCACCTCCCCTGGACCTGGGGAGTTTTACTGTTGCAACACTCTATGGATCATGCAGAGTCCTCTGGTAAAAGGCCCCAGAAATGAGTCTGGGGACACTTCAGGGGTCTTTGATGGTTTATGGCACCTTCTATGACATGACAGGTGCCTCTTACACCAGCGCAATTGAGCCAGTTATGCCCCATCAGAAGGGGTGAACGTCCAGCCTATGTGAATGTCCCATGGGAATGCCCCAACACCTTCCCCGGTGTGGGAGTGGGGAGTTTTACACCTGAACCAGTTGTGAAAGCAAGGACACTGGCTTGATAAGAAGTGCTGTCCTGCCTTCCCAGTGTCTACTTCTTATCAGCCTTCTCCCTTATTTGATTCAAAACCCAGAACTCCTGGTGATGTGTGTTTCATTAAGTTGCAACTGGTCAACTTGGTGCAAATGTATCAGCTCTTTTCATAGCAAAGTTTGCCACTTTTATATAACCCCAGTGAATTTAGGCATATTTGATGGTCTTCTATTCAACCTTTTGGTGAATTATCTATTATTTCTGACAAAATAAATTGGTGAGGGCCAGCACACTCCACTAAGAGCCTGAATTCTGGGCACTTCACACCAGTCCAATTTAAAAATAGCTGCTTTCTGATATTTAAGAACAACAGTTTAGAAAATATCTGATCTGTGAAAGTCCTTCCACAAACATCCACCACCAGCTGGTAAACTATTTAGGTCTCTTAGGCTGCTCCTTTGAATTTTTAGAAATATGTATAGTAGTAAGAAGTACTTATTACTAGGACTTTTTAATATGTTTTCTCCTCGCAAAATACATATTTCTATTGTGCTCTAATGTTAACATGTTGATTCTTTTTAAGAAGAGCAAATGTTAGTAAATGTAGGGTAAACTTACCAATTAATTAAATCTACATGTAATTAAGTAAATGTGAATTGCCATATGCTCAGTAAATTTCATAACCCTGAAGATAATAATTACCATATCTGGTTCATAATGGCCTTACTTTCAAAACAGGTGGGATAGTCTCTGTCTCTTTCTTTTTTCTTAGTTATGGCTTTTGGACAAATACTATGTGAAGTTACAAACTATTACTGAGAGCAAAACTTTTTTCAAATTTACTAGTGCAGACTTGAAAAATTCCTGTCCTTGCAGATAAGGGCAAACAGACAACTGATTTTCAGTCTGTCACATGCAGCTTACAAGTTCTCAACTTTTGAATTGTACTCACATGAAACTTTGCAAAAGAAAAAGGGAAATAAATAAGAAATTGACACTGAAACTTCACATTCTTAAAGATGCTATTTCTGTCTCATTCTGTCAGACAATTCTGCAATGTCTGAAGAGCAAATATATCAAAATATGAATGTGCTTCAAACAAACCAGAATTTAAAAAGGAGAGGGAAAGGAAATTTTTTTAGAATTTAGCCAGTCATAAAAGATGACTCACCAGAGCATGCATCTGTGAACACTTTTGTCTTTATCTTTGACATGTCCTTAGTCATTCTATGATTTTTGCAGTGTCTTCATGGCTATTAAATCCTGAAATATTGTAAAATATAGTGTATACTCTGTAAGTATATTGATATTATTTTGTAATCTGTATTATGAGCACTGAGAATAGTCAGTTTTGTTCTGGCTAAATTGTCATACAGTAGTCCATCAACAGTTATCCTCTCTGCCCTCTCTGAGAAGTAAAAATACAAACACTTAAAATATTGTCAAATCATCGCCATTAGTGATACTGAAGCCCTTTCAAAATAGTATGCTCTACAAGCATTTTGAAAGAAGATGGGCTATTCATTATGCATTCTTTGTCTTTACCTTCATCCTTCCTGATCCTCTTCACCTACACTTTTCCTAGTTTTTAGATGGCAGTTTCTACCAATGCTGGTAGTAAAAAACAGAAAGGAACCAACCAAAAACCAACCAACCAAACAAAAACTCCACAACAAGCCCTGAATATCAACAGTAAATTTACAGAGCAATGCAATCAAGAATGATGTTGCAAATCAAGCCTAGAATCAGACCATCAAAAATTCAAGAACTTTCAGCTATTTGCAATTACTGTGGTAATTGCCATTTTAGAATGTTTTCCTTCTTTCAGAGAAACTGAATGTTGTTAGCTGAAATTCGAGGGATTTTAAATCACAGAAAATCTCTGTGCAGCTGATGAAGGCTAAATATTATAGGCAATCAAAACAATGTATTATCTATGTATTATGTATTATCTACATATTTCAGCTGATTGAAAAAAAAGTAGCTTTTGGAACTTCTTTAAGAAGTCATTTTACTATGTAGTAGCAGGTAATTACAGCATACTTTTTCAGACCAAAACATTAGCATTAGATATTTTATAGCAAAAAGTGGTGGATTTTTAAATTGTTTTTAAGGAAATTGCATCTGAGATCCTTACTATGATATTTCAGTCTATGTAATTATTCCTTTTCTTTTCTTTCTATTGTGAATCAGTTTTGTAGTGAAGTCATGATTGCAAACAACATGTCATACATAAAATTAAAGTTACCTTTAAAATACTGTAATTTAAAGATTGATGTATCAACATTACATAACATGAGGCCATTCGATAAAAGTAAATGACTGAAAGTTATATAGAGTAGAGAGTGTAGGAAAAAGCTGTTAAATAATCTAAGAATCATTTTGTTCAAGAGCAATTATTGTAAAGGACAGCTAAATCCTGAGATCTTGCTCCAGACTCTTGTACTAAATTATATTTTAAATATGAGAAACTGCTTTTTTTTTTAATTCTCTGCTATAAATCATAAACTATGATTTTGTTTCTTTTGTTCAGAGGCTTGTTTAAGTCCTAATCTTTGAAGAATAGATTCTCTAAAGAAAGGGAGTATTTGATCTGTTTCAGTATTGAAACATTTTATTTAGAATTTTTTGAGTAAGTCTGTAAAAAAGCAATAATATGCCATGGTTTTTAATGATATAAAAATTCATAGACATCTGGGTTGGATGGTGCTTTGTGCAACCTGGTCTAGTGGAAAGAGTCCCATGGCAGGGGGGTTGGAACTAGATGATCTTTGAGATCCCTTCCAAACCTGGCCATTATATGGTTCTGTGATTCTCCTAGGTGTTTTCTTTCAGTAATCAATAATTCATTAGTTGGTGTCTGAAAAACAGATATAAAGGTAAAATTATAAAATGTCTATATAATCAGTACCTGGCAAATTTACAGAATTTGGTTTTGAACAAATATTTAGGAAAAAAAGCAAGTGAATACTTTTATAACAGTTGTTCTATACTGATTATATCTGCATAAAGCAAATGCAAAGGATTGGCAGGGCAGTGATGACACAGCACTGATACCACTGCAGTAGGATCAATGTTGCTGGCAGAGCCCTGTGCGGAATTTTTTGAAGTTGGTGGCAAATTTTTAGTGTAGGATCCTGACTTCCAGACTTCATTTAAAAAACAGTCGGAATGAGCAACTGTATTAAAGTTAAATTGTGTAAATTCTTTTGTTTAGGTTTTACTGTTTTGTTGGTTATGTTTGTTTTGTTGTTGTTGGGTTTCTTATTATTTTTCCCCCCTGAATTGGAGCTGGAAATGTCTGTAAGTTTAGGATAAAGGAAAGTCTTAAGACACCAAAATAGCTGCAACTAACTGTTGATATGAAATTGAGACTTTGATTAATCTGTTAAATACCTAATTTTGTACTCACTGATTCATACCGTTGAGGCCAAGAACTTCATAAATATTTAGCACGTTTAGTAAGCTCGTGTGACACTTTGAGGCAAAATGAAGCCAATAACCTTAAAAAGGGAGCAAAAAGGGTTCACAGGTTGAAACTACTTACTGTTGTTTAATCTGTCATACTAAATTATTAAATCCTTCAAGGAAGAGAAATCTCTCTCTCAGAGTATTTGGGAAAATGAGTTTTAAATATTGGAGTAAATCTGTTAAGTTTGAAAATATGATTTTAATCAGGGAAAATAAGCTATTCTCTTGAATCATTGAAGAGGGTCACTTGATACTTATTTTTATAACCTGCAGGATATAGGAAAGTTAGAGAGGAAAAAAACTATCATGACATTTTGAGTTTTAAGAGTACGTTACTTTTCTGAGTTCAGCTTACTTTTTCATACTTAAAAAACAAGCTAGAAAACCCCACCAAAAATATATTTGGATCACATTTATAATATGGCTACATATTTAAAAACAGACCTCTCATACATAATTTTATGCATTAGCAATAAAGGTATTTGAGCAGAGGTCTTTGGTTTGTAGTAACTATAGACCTGAATGTTATTATAAAAGAGATACCACAGTTTTTTTTCCTCTTACAAGATGTCTCTAAATGTGATACAACATGATACTGTGTGAATGAAAAAAAGATCATGATTTCAGATATAAAACTCTGAAAGTAAATCTGTAGTATTGCAACCATACTCAGGAAAAGCACCAGTCATTTTATTCTATGGAATTCCTGAGCTAGCTGATAGATGGATCGCTTTTGACAGTAACTCACTTTTTGACCTATGTGGCAAGGAGAATGTCACAGCAGTAGGAGAGGTTCTGGGATAATTGGAAAGTGAAGGGGACTTGGTGGTGCAGTAAGTTAGTGCATTAGCCTTTCCCCTCTGGAGACCTTGATTCACATTCTGCCTTAGGGTCACTAGTGAAAATTCATCCTCTGGTATCCTTCCTCTGTACATATGACAAAGAAAGACCCATATTTGGAAAAATGTTGTCTTTCTTCACTATAAAATGCTGCATTGATGAGGATCATAGGGCCAATGTACATTGGTACAGAACTTAAAAACCTCTTATTCATGTTTTATTTCTCTGTCAAGACCACTTTCACCGTAAGAACATTCACTCAAAATGTTACTGAAAGGAAAAAAACTTCTCAGTTGATATGCATGAAAATAATGCAAATAATGAAGGAAACTCATCTGTAATGTAAAAGTTAGGCTGATATTTTCCCCATTTTAGTTAGGAATTAACTGATAATCTCTCTTGCACTGAAGTTATATTTATCTTAAACTGTTTTACTTGAATATCCTGACTAAGATTTTCAAGTGCCAGAGAAGTACTGTTTCATATGCAGTGGAGTGGAGCAGTGATGACATCCAGTGATTAATTAATTCAAAAAGTACATGTTCCCTAAAGGTATCCTGGGAGCCACTTTCCAAGCCTCTTTAAAAGAAACATATTGCCTGCATTTACAGGTAGTAGTAAGCTGAATATAGATTGGTTATCAGTGGTGTACTGGCTTTTATTACGTCTGTAGTGCTTACTCTTATTGCCTTGTAAGAAGGGTGGTGCAACTAATTGTGCTTAATGATCCAATGCAAAGAGCCTGAATTTTGTCCTATTAACTCCTCTTGTGTTTGTCTTTTGATCTCATTCAAAATATACAAGTTCCAGGTCACATAAGGGGTTTGAAACAATGTGTGAACACCTTAACTTTCAAATCCCCGCAAAAATGTTAGCTGTTTACAGCTGTGAGGGAGCTTCCCTATTTAAATATGAATTAAATATTCAGGACGGGTCCAGCCTGAGAGCCTTGGTGACCAAAGCAGTCTGTTCAAGGATGAAAAAGACATCAGGGAGATCCACAGTTTTATACCCTTCTTCCAGGCAAGAGGTAATTATGGCTCCATCTCTGGAGCAGGTGACAAGAATTATCAGCTAACCACAGTATCCAGCCTCTATCCTATTTTCCTCTTACTTTATGGAAATATGGAGTAGAGATCAAAACCTACTTTCTCTTTTTTTCCTTCAATATTGACAAAAAAAAAAGAAAAAGATAGAGGGGGTAAACAGAAAAAGTAAAGGATTAAAGGATAAAGACAGAACAGAGGAAGCTTGAACAGAAAGTGGTAGACAAGAACAGAGCTGTTATTTGTCTAATAAGTCTTTCTTAGTCAACTGTGCTAGCCAAAGAAGGCCTGACTAAGCAGCTACAAATGAGGAAACTTTAACTTCTTTTTTTTTGTTTTTACTCCTCCCATGCAAAGTAATTCTATATATTTTTATAAATATATATAAAATATATTTACATAATATGTACAAATGCATAAATATATTTTTATATATATTTATACTTTTAATTTTACTCATTTCTAATAGGATGATAGGAGCCTTCATTTGAGACTTTTTCTTTCTTTGCATGAAAAAAACTTCCTAGAATTGTAGGAAGTTTTAATTGATTATATAGTACATAGAACTTAGATCTCCTTCAAGTGACCTAGATTTCTTTGACTAGCAAGGTTTCTTCACTGCTTAGGTTTTGTTGCTGCTGGGTTTTTTTGGTGTGTCTGGGTTTTTTTTGTTTGTTTGT
>WBMV01006327.1:392126-460263 GCA_013396655.1 Campylorhamphus procurvoides | reverse complement strand
ATGAATTAAATATTCAGGACGGGTCCAGCCTGAGAGCCTTGGTGACCAAAGCAGTCTGTTCAAGGATGAAAAAGACATCAGGGAGATCCACAGTTTTATACCCTTCTTCCAGGCAAGAGGTAATTATGGCTCCATCTCTGGAGCAGGTGACAAGAATTATCAGCTAACCACAGTATCCAGCCTCTATCCTATTTTCCTCTTACTTTATGGAAATATGGAGTAGAGATCAAAACCTACTTTCTCTTTTTTTCCTTCAATATTGACAAAAAAAAAAGAAAAAGATAGAGGGGGTAAACAGAAAAAGTAAAGGATTAAAGGATAAAGACAGAACAGAGGAAGCTTGAACAGAAAGTGGTAGACAAGAACAGAGCTGTTATTTGTCTAATAAGTCTTTCTTAGTCAACTGTGCTAGCCAAAGAAGGCCTGACTAAGCAGCTACAAATGAGGAAACTTTAACTTCTTTTTTTTTGTTTTTACTCCTCCCATGCAAAGTAATTCTATATATTTTTATAAATATATATAAAATATATTTACATAATATGTACAAATGCATAAATATATTTTTATATATATTTATACTTTTAATTTTACTCATTTCTAATAGGATGATAGGAGCCTTCATTTGAGACTTTTTCTTTCTTTGCATGAAAAAAACTTCCTAGAATTGTAGGAAGTTTTAATTGATTATATAGTACATAGAACTTAGATCTCCTTCAAGTGACCTAGATTTCTTTGACTAGCAAGGTTTCTTCACTGCTTAGGTTTTGTTGCTGCTGGGTTTTTTTGGTGTGTCTGGGTTTTTTTTGTTTGTTTGTGGTTTTGTTTATTTGTTTTGTTTGTTTATTTCTTTTCTGAAGAAACAGACATAATTGATCTGAAGCCCTGAATAAGAAACAGAACCAAATAGGATTGAACAATGACTTTTCCATACATTGTAATGTTCACACAAAGGAGTAAACCAAGATAGGCCTTCTCTTGGTACCCCTGCATCTTGCCTGATCAGCAAATGGAGAACTATCAGTTGCAGCAGGAGATTGGTAAATTAAAAACCCTTGAAATAGTCTTTGCTTAAGCAAGTTGGTCCAAAACATTACTTTTCTTTATTTGTTGTACTTGTATATCTGATGTCTTAAACCAAAAGCCTTGTGAATAACTTTTCATAAATCAAAATAGTGTGCTATATACAGCGCATTTTCATCTTTTGCTCACTTATGCCATGCCACATTATAAGTGAGATTCTAAATGAAGTGAGAGATGTCTACTTTGAAGAAGCTCTGCTGATGTTAAAGTTGTAGAAAGAGGAATAGTACTGTGTTCTTATTTTGGAAGCCTACATGAACCTCCCAATGAATTTTGTATGACTGTTAGTTTTGCTTAGCTCTCTTTTTTTTTTTTTCAGCTTCCAGACAGTATTTTTAGTCGTTTAAGTCTTTAGTGTTCAACAATATTTCTCACTAATAATTGGTTATCCTGAGACAACTGAAATTTGTCTCTATTCATTACTATGCTTTTGTAGACATGTAGGATTTAAACATGCATTGTAAGTCTAATTTTTAGAGGCTTTTCTAGCTTTTGTTTTTAATTGTGAAAAATAGAAGGTAAAGATAATTGCAATGAAGTGTTCAGATTTCTAGCTGCTAACGGAAGACTGTGTACTTCTGGATTTGATTTTGAGTTGAGAAAATAATCTGACAACTTATTTTTACACCACTTCAGTGCTGGTGTGGGGTTTTTTTAAGTTTCAGTGTTGTTAGGTATGATGCACAGAAGCAGGGTGAGAAAGTGATTTCATGCTCTATTTCTTCAGATGAAGTTTTGTGCTTTGCTGACAAATACTGACATGTAAACCCAAATTGCAACTTCCTGGGTCTAACAATGATATATTAAAAACTGTTTACAGAAGTCATAAGTGGACTTCCATAGGCTACAAAAAACTTTTGAAATTAGTTGATATCTTATCATGGCACATGTTGCCTTGAAGAAAATTAGGCTGGCTTGGTTTTAGACTTCTAAGATGATGACAGTTTGCTATGCTTTTTATATCGATTGCTTGCTACCATAATTTTTAATTATAGTGAACGAAAACAAAAGTTAAAGAAAAATGTTGACCGTGTTGGGGTTTTATTTCAAAATGGAATTTTCTAAAATCAAATAAGCTTGGCAGGATATAAAATGACAGAGTTATCTAATCCATGAATTTAAGGAAGCATCAATACTTTTACTATTGAAATCTCAAGAGTAACTGTCTTCACTATTACTTTAACCAGAATTTTACCGGGTTGAGATTTTTTCTACATGCCATTGAAAACAACATAGCTTAATTTGAAGTAAAACTAAGAAACAAATACTGCATATTTTTACTGGAAAAAGACATCTTAAAAGAAATGTTTCATCCAGCTCCACTCAGAATCATTTTTTGCTGTGATTCTTGTTCCTACTGCATAATGTCAAGAAAAATTGTCACCTAATAATATAGTATAGCATTGTACTAAGCTGATTGCATGTTATCTGGCCAGATATATAATTTTGAGTTATTTCTAGTGTTTTATATTTATCTTTGTTTCCATAGGTATGTGAAGATGGAATTTGATTCCATTTAAAAAGTGAATACTGTGGGTTGTATATTTAACCCACAACTTTGGGGTCTGATAAAAAATGGTGGCGGGGTGAGAAAAATGAACAAGATTAACAAGTTGATAATAGAAACACAAGACATTTAATGATGTATAAGATAACATTATCTAAGGTAGCTGCCTACCTTGCTGATGAGAATTGCTGAAAAAACAGCCATAATCACAAGTTTATGATAAAGTATCTGAGGCTTCAGATGTTATGTCCAAAAAGCACTAATATCATGATAGTGTACAAGTAGGTTTACTAAATAGTCATAAATGTAATTATGGCACTCTGATATAAACTTGTTTCAGAGGCAAAGTCGTTTCAATCAGCCATAATGAAATTCTGCTAGATGAAGTAAAATTATAGCACTGTATGTTCATTACATAAAACAGCATCCTGCAAATCAGAATATTAAAATTTAGAAAGAAAATAATAGTTTTATAGCCCCCTCTTCAGGCTCTGTTCTTAATTGCTTGGAATTTAGAAATTAAGTAGCTGTGGTGGGTAAGTCAATGGCTTTGAGTTGACTTTTTCATCCTATGCCCTTGATAGACTTGGCAGCAAAATGTTCCCGGTCATAACTCTACATGACATTAGGGTTATAGCCAGATTATATGACTACAGTCAGGTGCTGTATACCTGACAGATTTCAAGAAGTATAGAAAAAGTGTTAAAGAAGTGCCTCAGTTTTGTGAAGTCCATATCAGGGAAAAAATTATCTCCCTGTTAGTTTTTCTCCCTAGCAAGTGTTTCTAGCTCCATTATACTCAAAACAAAAGCTTGTCTTCTGTGTATTTTGAAATTTTTAAAGGAATGATTCCTTCAAAATGACAATGACTCCTGAAATGATAAAAGCTTAATACATCAGATACTGAAATATGCACACATATTGTACCTCATCTTGCCTAGTTCTCCATGAAATGTCAAAAGAACCTCCTACTGTGATATGTCTGTGAGCCCTGCAAGACTGATTAAATTTCTATATAATGTCAATTGTTGCATCCTGTGAACCATAAATTATAAAATTTGTTTCTATTTTTTTACTCCATAAAAAGGCTTAAAACTTTTTTCTAATCTAATACAAAGAATAAGCTATGACTCATTTTATTTGTGGCACATGGAGAAACAGTGCAAACGTGGAGTATATTCTTTCTATATGTGTGTGAAAGAAATAGATTAAGAAAGCATTTGCTATAATAAAATATATACTATTATAAGGTTTTTTTCTCAATTTTGTAACATCCCAAAATAAGGGAACAAAATTAGGTGTCCAAAGCCTGATACGTAGAGGTCCCTTAAGAGCAGAACAGAGAATATTCAGGCTGTAAGAGGATGTAGTTTCCTCTCTTACATTTTTAACTAGTGGAATAGCAAAGTATAATCAGGAGATTGGTGCTAGAGAAATTTGCTTTGTGACAGAAACTAGTGTTAAAAGAGCTCATGGTCATTTCTCACACCACTTCAGGATATGTGGTTTCTGTTCAGAGGCTCAACTTACACATTTAAATGGTATTCAATGTTTTGACCTTTTGGCACCACACACCAAGAGGCTTGTGTGAGGAATCTGTTCCTCTTGAATTGCTGACTCTAGTTTAAATCCATTGTTCAGAGAATTTCAGGATTATGAATTTCAAACTAAGACGAATGTAATAAAAATGTCTTTATTCTCATTCTCATCTCTGTCTCACACTCTGTCACTCTCTCTCACAGGTTTTTGTACTGCAGCTCATCACTATTGCATCTGAGTGCCTTCCAAATAAATAACAGTAGCAAAGCCCCTAGTGAACATCATGGGGAACATCAACATTGAGAGGCAGGGCTTATAAATCTGCATTCAACACTGTATGAACGTGCTTAAATTGCTTCCAGACTACAGTTGGCTTACATCCAGCTTCTTGAGTAAAGTGTACTTGAGTGACTCTAGTTCTGTATGGATTTGCGTCAGGGTTGATGCTTCTCTCAGGGCAGGGGTAGAGCAGGAGAAAGGTGAGAGAGGGAGGAGTGTGTGTAACAACTTTGTGTTTGTGATAACTGTGGACAAAGTTTTTATTCAGACTGTAAGTCTCACAGTTATGAATACTAGTGTGATTTCCTGAGTTGTTCCTGAATGGAAATAAGCATAATTTTAATAACCTTTCTTACTGAAAAAAATAGTAGTGGAATTAATTTGATTTTTTTTTCGTGTAAAACTGTTTCTCCTTTTACTTCAGTTTATTTTTATAGTTTCTTGTATCTTTAGTATTGTGGGTATCCCGAGCAATGTGCCATTGAACCAAGAGCAAACATAAGTTGATCATAACCAAGTGGCTTTCAAAAATGCAATATTCATTTTGAGAATGGATCATAAACAGAAGCCCCTAGCAGAGTTTTGCAAGATAAAACATGAATAAATCTGTCTGTGATAAAATATAGGCATAAAAGTGGCAATTGCAAGAATTTTGAAATTTTAAGTAGCAGCTATTGTAACAGCAAAATGTAAAGGAAGCACTTACAAAATCCTTAAAATCTGAGTCACATCAAACAAAGTGCTAGTAAAAAAAAAAAAATCCCTCCCTCAATGAAAATGTGGTTAGATTGTAGGCATCATAAGGCTGATCTTGTGGCTTATTTTCTGTGTAATCTAGTGGACACTGTTTCATTCCAGTCCATTCAGAGGTTATATCTGTGAAACAACGTCTTACAGTTGGCTATTTTGTCAAGAGCTGACAAAGAAATGGTTTGCTGAAACATTTAAGTATCATCAAAAAAGATATAGTAACAGTGAACAGTTCAGTAGTAACTGTATTTCTCCAAGTATTGATAAAACCTCTGGAGTTTGGATAACTTCTAAGTTAGTAGGTGCAACTAGATTTTTGAGTGAAATTGTGGTTCTAAAGTCAGAGGTGTTGATGCAGTGCTGTGCTTTGGTTTTGGGCTTTCCGCTAGTTTTCTGGGGAAATACATTTTCTCCTGGGGGAACAAACAAGTATATGGGACCATCAGTGATTAAACAGTTCATCTAAAGTTCTCTTATTTCAGTACATTGTCACTTGCTACTTGTTCTTTGCATTTCTTGCCTAATTCATGTAGTCTATTTTAAACTGAAAATGTTATCACCCCTTGCAAAATGACTAGTCATTCACCAGCTATTTTTAAATATTTTGAAAAGGAAAAGCCTTTGGTATTGCATATGGAAAATGTTGATTTTTTAATACATTAGCATGATTCTCTCAAGAGTGATTGTGATACCAAGGTTTTCCAGGAGAGGGTCAGAATTATACATATACAATTGAACAGTTCCTAGTTCCTCAGTTCCTAACCTTAGAAGGAAAGATAGAGGCATTTAAACCTCAGAGCTCAGACAACTGAGATTTTTGCGTTGTTGAGTTTTGTGCTTTCCATTCATAAAGGATGCATTATTTACTAAAACAAGAGACTATCCACTCCTGTTGTACATAAACTTGGTGGCAATTTCGTAAGCCAAATAAGCATGGCATACAGACAACAGTTTTCCAGTTGTTGAGACAAATATAAGAACAGTATCTCTTTGTCTAAATTGTTAAAGTAATTAGTAACTTGTGTTCTCTTCAGTACCCAGAGCATAAAATAACATTAAAGAGGTTGTTTAGAAAGTAGAGAGGATTATATCTGTTTTTGTGTGCAACACAGAAAGTAAAGGAGATATTTCAATGTGAACTTAAAAACATCTAAAAGTAATTTAATTGGAATATGGCAAAAAATACAAAATGTCTATGTGTATTTGTCCCAAAATTTTGAAAAGTTGAATACCAGTCATTTTCTGAACCTAACAAGCTATTCCTACATGTAGAAAATATTTGGTGAGAGTGTTTTAGGAGAAATTGAGAAAAAGAATATTTCTTCTTTACAGTTCTTTTTGATCATTAAAAATAATTTTGACATCACAGCTTAGTACTACATCTGATAAGGACTACATAAGTTATTCAATTTCTTTGCAAATGTTTAGTTATTATATTTTGAAGGTGATTTAATTAAAATCCTATTAAATTGATTTTTATTTTACCTGGAAAATTAGGGCAAAGCAACTGTAGAGCTAAGGACAGCAAAAGGGCGACCTATAGGCTTGAACCTCATGAGCTCCTTCTTTTGGTATTACTCAGGAGGCAGAAGGGGTCTAGACTGACAGCTAAAAGAATGCAAAGTCACATCTTTGTTACCAGACAGCTTGCAATGATTCTCTGGCTGGATTTTGCAGGGGAGCAAGAAGATGGGTAGGTAGGAAAGAGGAGATTAATTGCACTTTATTAGAGTTCCTGGCAGAACTCAGCGTCTAGAATGTCAGCCAAAAGGGAGAACAGAGATCATATGCCGCGTGCCGGAAGGGAAGGAAGAAAGGAGACGATCCCAGCCAATGGTGGGATGAGGGCTAGAACTGGTTTATTCATGGGAGCATGGGACTTATATAGGGTCAGGGAGGAGCTTGGAAAGTGGGAGGAGTTTGGGGGCAGATCGCAGCAAGAGGGGAAGGGCTTACAGGGAAGGAGGGGAATACAGTTGGGGCATGGCCAGCCTCACATGATGACGCTGGGATTGCATCACCAGCCAGCCAATGGGAAGTAGGGAATATACAGCCAATGGGAAACCAGTAACCCGGTAACCACAACCAATCACAATACAGCATACAAATTCAAAGGGATAAAACATGAATTTGTGAGTTCTGAGGTAACTGTCCATTTGTGGTATTGATAAACTGTTCATCGTGGTTGTTCTGGTAGCCTTTGAGACAGTGTTCTCCGACAATCATATATCAGTAAACTTACTAAAACTTTTTATTCTTTTTTCAAGTATTAGGATCCTTTCTAGAAGCCTAAAGGATTGGTCAGAATTTAAAAGTTTTTGTTTGTTTCTGCAGAGAGGTTCTATTTTAAAGCCTTCACATAAGACCTTAAGTTTTAGGATTTGGAAAAAAGCAATTTCAGTTAGCAGATGCTTCATACAGTTATGGTCTGCCTTTGGAATCTGTTGATTTCTATGAGGAATAAGTATGTCATTATTTGATTTTTTTTAATGTTCTTTAAAAGAATCACCTTGTTTAAAATTTAGGTTCACTGCAAAACATTAAAGCAACATAAACCTTCATCCCTTTTTCTTCCATGGGGTCACAGATGTAGCACTTAAAAAATTGTGAGAAACAAAAGTGAATAAATAGGGAAGTCAAAGTCCCAGAGGAATGAAGATGGCACCTATTTGAATCAGGGGAATACTGCTTATCCCAGCAGAAAGATAGCTCTTACCACCTCAGATGAAGTAAGGATTCATATTTTGAATCAAAAAAAGACAGAAACAGGTGGGAAGGTCAAATATACAAGAAAAGGGCAAGGATATTTTTTCAGGCAAACACAGAGAATATCCATGGCTCTGGATTCAGTAGATGAGATCTCATACACTTGTCCATGGGAAGGACAGTAAAGAGAGAAACAGCTAAAGCTTTTCGCCTTTTCCTTACCAATGTCTTTCAAATAGTCTTCCATTTTTCAGGTAATGGACTTCCTGCAGAATCCTTCCAACACTGACATTTGTTGGGATAGAAGTTTAATAATGTAGATCTTGGCCCACTAGAAACTGAGCTTCAGTAACCACTGTGTACCACATAGGCCCTTAGACAGCTGCGAGGCAAAGATAAAGGTCCATAGTGTTCAGAAATAATTACAAAGGTGAAAATTTTAGGTGTCTGGTTTTGTTTTTTACTCAAAAAGCTTTAATTTTATCTTCAGTTTCTGCAGTTCAGCATAAGTCTTCTCTAAAATCTGGAGAATTCATGCCAGGCCTTTGACCTAGAGGCTCTAAAAACAATTGAAATCTCAGCTCCAAATCTTGTTACCAGGTGGCAATGCTATATTTCAGTAAGTTAAAGTAGAAGAATGAGTACAATTTAGAAAGGCAAGGGAACGGAAGTAAGCAAAGTGTTTTCTACCTTACTAAAACTGTGACATTTTATTTTGCTTGTATAGAATGACTGAATGTAGAACTAAAGTTCTATGGAACTTCATTATTGAGAACCTGTTAGTATTACTAGTGTGTTTTGAGAGACATCGACGCTAGTCTCATGTCATAGAAATATGCAAGAATTCATTTATTTGAAAGCTTACTTTGTAAATAGGCAAGACCTTCAAAGAATGGAGAAGAAACTAAGCATGTGGAAGGGTCTTGCAGGATGGAAGCCGTAAATTTATTATCTCCACATCCAATATCTATTACATGTCCCTAAATAGGTCACAGAAGCATTCATATTGGGAGTGAGAGGTGATAATAGGTGAGACAATTACAAGGTGCAACTGTTTACCTCGGCTATCTAACTGCTAACTACTTATAATTAAGCAGCAGCTCTAGTGCTCTGTGACAGGCAGGTTAATGTAAATACTTTCACGTAGTTGTTAGCAGCTTTTACTCTGCAGAAATTGAGCAAATTGAGCTGCTGCTGATTCAGAAAGTTTCATGAAGACTGGTGAGACAAAAGGAGGTCATGATTTTCTAGAAAGTTTGAGAAATACTACGTTAAGCTGCACCTTTTCTCAAATATTCTTGTCTTCTGATTTTACTTCACAAAGCTTGACATTTGTGGTTTGCTTTTACAGATCATAGGGTCTGTTCATACATTAGCTCTGCCCATAATTAGGTGAGTGAAGAGAGCAAGCGCAGCAAGAATTTCAGCTTTCCTCTCTGTGGTTGAAATTCAATTAGCAGTAGTGTTTTCCTGCATAGTAGCTCAGGTATCCCCTGCTAAGTGGTTCAACAGTTCTATTTTTAATTTGTTCTTTAAAATCTGATTTTGCCCCTCCTGTTACTTATGAAAGTCTGTGACAGTCACATGAATATTGGCAATAAGTCTTATGCTTCTATTCTTTATAAAGACTTTATCCTACTTTGACTTGGTTTAACACCAGCTGGTAACTAAGTACCACACAGCAGCTCACTCGCTGCCCTGCTCTCACGTGATGGGTAGGAGAATCAGGGAAGAAAATGAAAACTTTTGAGTTGAGATGAAAACAATGTAATAATCAAAACAAAGTAAAATGTAACAACAACAATTGTAATAAAAAGGAGAGACAACTAAAATCCAGTAAAACCAGTACAATTGCTCAACACCCACTGACGGATGCCCAGTCCATCTCCAGACAGCAACTGACCCCTCGTGGCCAGTTTTGCATACTGAGCAGGATGTTCTGTGGTGTGGAATATCCCTTTGTCATTTTGGGACAGCTATACTGGCCGTGTTCTCTCCCAGCTTCTTGTGCACTTTCTCATCAGCAGAGCCTGAGAAACTGCAACAACTCAAACATATGTTATCAGCATTATTCTCATACTAAATTGAAAACACATCCCTGTATCATCTGCTAAGAAGAAAATGAACTCTATCCCAGCTGAAACCAAACCAGAATCCAGCCTCCTGTGTTCAATTTCTCTGAGCCAGCTCTTCAAAGAAAGATTTGACATGTAGTTAGAAAAGTATTGTTAGGAGAAAAGCTTTTAGTGTTGTGTCAGTACATGTTTCCTCCATAGTCCTCTTCCCAGTTTCCTGTATTATAAGTTTTTCTAGAACATTTTGGTTTAATTCATTGTCTATGATTTTGTAAGATGTCCTTATGTGGAATACAAGTGAATGCTGTCTCTTCTGATGTGTTGGTATATAACCTCAAGGGAGAAAAACCCTGCAGTTTAGTTGAGCCTGTGCAGCAGTTGGCTCTCTTGTTCTCTGTAGGGAACTCTAGAATGGAAAAGGGAGCCAGTCATGCATGCTGTAATTTACATCTGATTGATGAAAGGTTTAGATTCACAGGAGCAATTTGCACTGAGACTCCTGTGGGCCTAAACCTGAAATATTTTGCCACTGCTATCCAGCATTAATTTTGATCAGTCTCTTAAATCTGATTTTAAATCTTGTTCAGTCTCATATCCTTCCATGTCAAGTTCATTCTCAGAATTAACATTTGAAGTTACACATTCAGATGATGCTTGGTAATCTTTGTTCCTGTGTTAAATGACTGACTAAGTTAAGTTATAGGTGAAAACAGTCTTTCTAATAATCAGATAAATGTATTTTTATAGAGAAAAGCACACCATACAGTGGTTTTTATACTTTCAAAGTCAATTTAAACTTTATTTTTAGAATAGCCAAATATTTGCACATTAATTCACTGAGATCTTCATAAAAAGCACAGTCTCCAAGCAAAAACCAAGCATCAAATAAAAGCTTTTGGAAATCTCAAAAAGAACAGGAAATTAGTACTTATTAATGAAATGGAATCTGGCCAATGAGGTATTATCACTAAGTTCTGAAATATACATACTAAATTAAATAGTGTCAAAACTTACTATTATGTAAACTATAGTTTATGTTACTATCATACCAAAAATACAGCTCCTGTTGGCCCAGGAATCACTGCAGCCACCATAAGGCAGGTTTTGCTCTGACCTGGCATGTGTCACACTAAAGCTTCGCAATTAGAAACTTCTTGAAGCTGAATGATTGAGAATAGTCGAGCTTGTTTATTTATTTGGTTTTTTTTACTGACCTTTACTATTTTTGAAGTATCAGGTCACAGTGAGGGGAAAAAAGTCAATGAATCTATGCAATGTAAGAATAATCAGTGTTGTTTGCAAAGGAATAATTTTTTTTTTCATTTAAATATGCCTTCAAAATGAAACACCAAAAAATTATTATTCCTTTTGTTTCCAGACTAGCTAAACATGTAAATATATAAATCTGCTGTAAAACTTATTAATGGGCATTTGTTTACATATTTTTATCTCAATTATCTATGCCCATAGGACCCATTCAATCAATTTTTCACTAAGTAGTTTTCAAAATATAATTACTCTTAGGGTAGGTCTATGAACAGCAGTGTCATTTACACTATAGTTCACTAATTGCACTTCTAAGCCATTATAATGAATTATACTTGTACATTCTTCAAGAAGATCAGTTAATGCTAATCATTTCTATCACATATATCACTTAGAAGACATCCATCTATAACAGCCTTTTCATTTACAGCCTCCTTCCCTTTTAATTTTCTTGCATTGTAAGAAATGGCCATAAATGAATGGTGTGTGCCCACATAACCAGTTAGCCTTGTAAACTTAGTAATAGAAATTGAGATTTAAAATTTACAAGGTAAGTTTTTCTTATTTTAAATAAATTTAAGATGGAAATTATTAGGTTTGAGATTGTTAAATATACAGTTCTGGGACACCAGTTCAGGAATTACTGGCTGTGAGAATAACAGAAATAAATTTAGTAGGAAACTGTAATTAAGCAGGTTCCTTTTTATGTTGAGTGACCAGATTGATCATCCTAGATGCTTTTCTAGCCCTATTTTTGGTGCTTTAACAATACAGAGCAGTATGTACTACAAAGAAAGGAGCTCAGCACTTTTGTCTAACTAATCTACAGACTGAATTCCTACATATAGGCAGTAAAAAGATTCCTTTGCAGGATGAGAGATACTGAAATAATGATCTTGTACTTGCGCCAAAACCTTCTGACTTGTTTGACAAGGAAAGTGTAATTTCTTAAGATGTGGGAAACTTTGCTGGGGATTTAGGTACAAGAAGCCCGGTTGCCCCAAGTGTGAAAAAAGAGCTGCTACCTCTTCTCTCCTTGTTATCATCACATAATATTAAGACAACGTCACTGGTGTCTTACTGGAATTTCTAAGATATTGTGGTAACACTTATAGCAAGGATCTTAAAAATGCAATGTGCATGAAAAATGAATTAATGTTGGCATGCGTATCTAGTATAAACAATAAGCACTAACTGTTAGAATTTTTATGCTTGAAATCTTCATAAAAATGCCATGATACCTAAGCTACTGATGTCTTTATTCACATTGGAGTTTCTAAGGGGTAATAGTGAAAAAAAAACTATGTATGAAAATATCAGAAATATTAAAAAAGTGAAAAATGAAAATATGGAAAACCTAACCTTTGTTAGGTTTTAAAGGTGAAGAAAAACACTAAAATTGTTTTTTCAACACCAAAGTTGCAGCTTACTATGGGACAAAAGTTAATGATTAACCAAATTCTTTGTGGAAAAATTACAATATAAGAAAATTGAATACAAAGGAGTTTTATACTGTCTGAGTAGTATACCTTTCTTGAGATGAGTCACACACATCAGTAACTGAACCATCTTTATTTACAGACAGAGAGAAAAGGGACAGTAGTGTTTTAAAATTATTTAATTTTGCATAGTGCTTAGTACCTCTAGTGGGTGGTTCCCTCTAGACGTTCCAAAGGCAATTGTTTTCATGGTGCAGTTCCATTAGCCAGTTTACTACATCAATTTTATCTACAGTTGTTGACATACATTCAGTAAATTTTTGCATCTTAATGCAGAGTTTATGGAGTTGTCTATTGAGTAAAGCTAGGGAATCATCATACTGACTTACTTCCAGACCACATTCTCTCCAGCTCATGTGGAAGAGTATAAGAGAATAATTATTAGGAAAGTCAGATAGCTGGTGAATTTCCTAGGCATAAATAGAAGATAAAGTGATAAAGAGAAGGAAAATGAGAAAGCTACTTTGCATAATAAGGGAGGAAGAGACAATGTAAATGGACCATGAACTGCACCTGGGAGATGAGGTAAAGAAGCTCTACAGCAGACTAACTGCTGATGGAAACTTGCTTGAAAGAGGTACTGCAAATGTCCCAAAACCAGGAACAGTCAGTTTCTTGTGGTAGGAGTCTGCTTGTCAACAAAAAGAGAGTGCCCTAGGAAAAAAATCCCAAAGAAGAGCTTTTCCATGAACTATCTTCCAGCTGCCAAACTATGAAATGTGGATCTTACATTATAAATCAATTTTATGGGAGCAAGGAAAAAAATCCACCATTATTTTTTATGTCAGGAGAAATCTATATAACATCTAAATCTTAGAATTGATACTAAGGTTTTAGCGTTCTATTTATAATAGGATTTTTTTTTTTTACGGGGGGATGGAGGGGAAGTTGTTTAATTGTTTGGGATTTTTATAGTTATTAGATACACAGCTTTTACAGACTTTTTGCTCAGTCTTGGAACAAATATTCTGATAGAGGAATCTCAGCCAAATTATTCTAGAGGTTTATGAGTTTAAATTATACGGAACTGTATTTCCCTGGAATAGGTGGCAGAACATTCTACACTGTCTTTCTCTCAGTTTCTCTACCCCAGAATCTGTAGCCACCAAATATGGAGTATTATCAGGAGGGGTGAAATAAGTGTACAGAAGAGACTTGGTTTGCTTTGGCATCCAAACCCAGCACAAGTCCAAAACAAAACCATGTTTTACCTGTTCTAAAGATAGGTCATTGACTAAGAAGCTGAAAGTAAGAAAGTGCTTTAGCTGCAGAGATAGATTTCCATAGAATCTGTTTTTATTTCTGCTCTAGTGTCCTGCACTATTTGTTTCAGATCCATAACTGTGAAAAATCCACTCCTGTGGCCATCTCTCATCCTTTTCTGTTATCCACTGATAGTCTGTACCAAGCCTCTGAAAGACCTGCTGTCAGAGCACCCAACACTCGTAATAGTTTAAGACTATGCTTTCAGGCACACTGTGTAAAGGGAATTTTATTCTGAGGACCAGCCCTAAAAGCAGCCTTAC
Organism: Campylorhamphus procurvoides; assembly: GCA_013396655.1. NCBI lineage: Eukaryota > Metazoa > Chordata > Aves > Passeriformes > Dendrocolaptidae > Campylorhamphus > Campylorhamphus procurvoides. The sequence goes on along the minus strand of WBMV01006327.1, from coordinate 446,036 downwards.
CAAATAGTTATAGTCATTAAGCCAGTTTCAGTACTGTAACTTTTATTTTCTCTGTAGTTCATAGGTTTAGTTAACATGGAATAGTCATAAGAAATATTGTTGAAATATGTTGTATCAAAAGTACACTTAGACATCTTGTCCATTACACTGATGGGTAATGGATACTTAAGGAAGACAAGAAGAACATACAGGATTGCTCTCTCTCTAGCATTTTCAGACACCAGTGCTTTAGGGCTTGCGTGAGTGAGAGGTTGCAGTTGGACTGCTGTGTTTAATAAGTACTGATGTACCTATTCTCTGTCAATTAGTCTAGTCCTTCTCAGAAGCCATTTATGCTTTTGGCTTCCAGAGATTCAGTAAGAAATCTTGCAGCTCCACAGCATACTGTGCATAATAAAAAGCAGTACCTTTTTTTTTTTTTAATCTGTTGTTTGGTGAGGTCACTGAGTGTTTGTAATTTTAATTTTATGATACATAATGATTGATTCCAGCTTCCTCTTTTTCCTTCCTTTTATGACTGGATTTCTATTGTATGGCCACTCAGTCGTGCCTTCTCTGTTGGGTCCTAATCTGCTAAGCTTTTCCCCTTTTAAAGCACTATCGTGCTTCTGACTATTCTTGCGTTTTTCTACTTTTCTGTTGCCATTCTTTTTCTTTTTTCCTTATAAAAAAGGCTTATCAGAGTTATATGCTGTATTTATGAAGTAAATGTATTTCTTTAATAGTACTCAGTGATGTTTTCTGGTTTACTGTAAATTTCTTTCTTCTATTTTTTCTGCCTTTTTTAAGACCACAGCTGATCTGTTCTGGCTAGCTGGATGGATGAAGGGAGGAGGACAATTGATGTTTATCCTTAGTAAAGCTTTTGACATGGTGCCCACCTAGACAAGTTGTCAAAGTGCAGGTTAGATTAGCTCACAGATGCAGAGATTTGTGATCAGTGGCGTAAAGTCCAGCTGGAAGTGAGTCACTAGTGGTATACCTAGTTGTGTCCATCTGGGCTTGGTAGAGGGGCCAATACAGTTGATCACTGTTATTAGTGACCTGAATGATGGAGCAGAATATACCCTCAGCAAGTTTACAGAGGATGCAAAACTCAGAGGTGTGCTGGACCTAGACAGGCTGAAGAAATAGGGCTGAGATGAATTTCATGGAGTTTGACAAAGGGAAATGCCAAATCCTGTCCCTGGAAAACAGTAACTTGAGGCACCAGCATGTGCTGGCGCCTGGCCAGCTGGAAAGCTGCTCAGCAGAGAAGGACATTAGTGTCTTGGTGGACAGCAAACTCATCATGAACAGGAAATGCATTATCACAGCAGAGAAGGCCAATAACAGAATCACAGCATTGGCAAAGACTTCCAAGATCAATGAGTCCAGCCTTTGACCTATCACCACCTTGTCAACTAGACCACAGCACAAAGAACATCCTGGGTTGCCTTAGGCAGACAATTATCAGAAGGCTGGAAGAGGGGATCCTTGCTTTCTTTTCATCATTCCTGAGACACATTTGGACTGCTGGGTCCAGTTCTGGATGATTAAGGAATTGGAGCACCTTTAACGCCACTTGGAAAGGCTAAAAGGCTGTGTTTGTTTGACCTCAAGAAGAGAAAATAAACATTTCTGTGAATTATCTGCAATCTCTTCAAAGTTTTTCATGAGTGTTAGCCAAGACGTTATTTTGACTAATCCACCTGTGTTCTTCATATCCAGTGCTTTGAAATCCATCGGCTCTTTTATTGGCTCATCACTCAGTGAATCACTGAGTCATACACTGTTGTGAATTGGCTCGGTACTGACAGGATAAAAAGGAACTTTGTAGGAAAGAGCTTGAGGGTCATGGTGGACAAGTTGAATGTGAGTCACCCTCACAGCAGTGAAAGCCAATTGCATTGTGCAGAGGTGGAGGGAAGTATTTTTTTCTTTATATTCAGAACTTTTGCTGCTGCTGTGCCCAATTTTATGGTCTGTTAAAGGGCACATGACAAAGAAGGAGCAGCTGAGAGAGGTGAGTTTATTTGGCCTTAAGGAAAGAAGGTCCAGAGAGGACCCTGCTGCTGGCTTGAGCTACCAGTGGGACTTTACTGAGTAGACAGAGCCAGAAACTTCTCAGAGGTACACAGTGAAAGGATCAGAGGAAAGCAAAGGAAAATTCCAATTAGACTGTGAAAAGTTGTTTTGTTTTGTTCCATCAAGGGTAATCAAATTCTGGAACAGGCTACAAAGTGGTTTGGTCACTGTAATTTTTGGAGATATTCAAAATTCAGCCATACAGGGTTATGACCAACCTGATCTGACTTCAAAACAGTACAGCTATAAGTGGGAATAGATGATCTTCCTTTCTAAAGTATTTTGTACTTTTGTACCCTTTCTGTAACTATTTGTAGCAAGAAATAGAGACAGTATAGGGAATAATGTTGGGTCATCCCATTGCTTTTTTACCTCAATATTTACACCATTTTTAAGATTAGGTTTCATTTAAGATTAGACAGCCTGTCAATATTTGACATATTGTTTGCTGTCTTTTAGGCAATAATGAATTTCTAAAAGTATTTTCTATTTTATCCCCCAGTTTTTGCCATTTGCTTTTTAAATCCTGTCTTGAGGAACATCTATCAAAGAGATCACCCATATCATACATCGCAAAAACCTTTAATAGGTTGTGAAGCATCCATTTTCTTTACAAAAACTCTGTTTTCTTGTACTCAATGTGTTTACTAACATATTCATAATTTTAATTTGTAACTGTTTCATAAGGAAAACAGACTTTCTAGTCTTTAATTCCTAGATCACTTCTGGAGACATTTTAATGAATCGCTATTATATATGCCACCTACCTTTTCCTTGTACAACAGCAGATTTAAATGGTCATTTAAAGACCACTGTTATTATACCAGCAATTTTATGTGTGAAGTCTTTTAAAAACATGCATAGTTACTTCTGACATAGTGATTCTTTGCGACCCAGTTGATCAATTTGTTCAAAATACCTAGTACATTCTCTCAATCTGAGATAATATTTTAGACTTTTTCCTGTCAAAGAATGGCTCTGATAAAGGAATTTAAATCTTGATTCTCTAGTGAACACAAAATATTGTATTCATGGAGTGAATGCTGATCCTGCTGAAGTTAATCTGAGTTTTAATTTTAGGAATACAGAGTTCAGCCTTGATGTATATCCACTGACAAATATTGTGGTTTTGTTGCTTGGAATCCTTCATTGTTTACATTCAGGCCAGTTATGTCTGAATAGGGATACAGCAAAATCAGAGGCAAATTTATTTGGTTTCTATTATATTGTTTTAAGATATGTGAGTAAAGCCCACTAATTACAAAAATGCTGTTAGGTATTTAAATGCCAATGATTTATGTTACAAGGGAACCCTGATGTAAATTGATAGTGTGGGGAGTGAAAACTAATCTAGAAAGCAGTGAAGACTGGGATGTTCTGCATATATTGTATTCTTTAAGACCATTAACGCAGCTGCAAAAGCATAACCAGTGCTACTTCAGTGACTGAAGTATTTAAAAAAGAAAGAATAATAAAAGCAGAATCTAAATTAAGCCTGAATTTTGCATTGTGCCCTTTATGCACTTATTACCAAGTAGCAAGTGGTGTAGAATAAGGAAACAAGTTAGTAATATACCAGCAAATAGACTACAAAATAAAAAGAATACTTCAAAATAGAAAATAGGGTTATTTTAAACACTTGACACTGAATATTTGTAAGACCATACAAGAAAGAAGGAGGTTAGTCAAGAAGAATTATAGTAAAGCAGTTTATTATAAAAGACAAAGGAAAGAATTTCTTTGGAAATGAGGAAGCAACATGCATATTTACAAGAATCCTACAGCAAGAAAAGAAAACAAGGGAATCAGATCTGTGTAATCTGTGCCTCATTCAGCATGGAGGGTAGTACAGAAAGAAAGGATTGTTAATTTAAGGAGAAATGTTAGGGTTTGCTTTTGGTTTTGTCTTGTCTTTCTCAATCCAGTACTTTACCGTCTCCTTCCCAAATCGCATACTATTAGCAGTTCTGTATTCTAATCTCTCTCTTGCTGCTTAAAATTATCACTCCTTTATTTCAAATATAGCTTCTTATCCTCTGCTCTGCTAATTGGCTTTATTACCCTCGACCCCTTCTTGCCTCCACTGCAGGCAGCTTGACATTTTTACATCAACTAATCCCCACTTTTCACACCCCTCCCTTCTCCTCCCCCGCCCCACACTTGCTTCCCTTTCCTCTTTTGGTGCATTCAGAGCTGAGAGAGCTTTTCAGCAGATATTCCAACCCCTGGAGAAATTGAAAGAGATCGAAGCACAACACAAGAGCTAAGGGTGTTTTCTTCTGGGCTGCCAAAAGCATAAGGTAACATTCAAAATGAGGTCACTGTTCCATGATCTCATTTTGAATTGGATTTGCTTATGGGGCATAGGAACCCTGGGAGGATAGAGCTAGTTTTGCTAGTTAGTATTATATCAACAGACTGTGGAAAAAAAATAAGCATTTACTTTCATTTTCTAATTTATAAATTCATGTGTCATAAGATTAAAAGTATTATGAGAAAATAATAAAACAGTGACTTAAACTTGGCATGGACTTGCTTAAGCTAGGCATGGACTGGACTTGCAACAGTCAGGTGTGACACATGGACAGAGTTCCCAAAACAAAATGAAATATTTGAGAAAAGTGTTTTTCAGGATTACTGAAAAGAATAGCAATGCTTTTGGTGCTGAGGAAAGTAAGATAGGATTGACAGGAGAGAGCATGTCATGAGTGGGTACTTCAGAAACTTCCCTGCATGTAAGGTGCTGCCAACAGAATGTGATTCTTTCTTATGAAAAAGATAGAAATAGACAGTCCATGCCCCAAAGAACCCACATAATGTAAAGAAAAGGAAAGCAAGATGCACTGGAAGGCTGTACCTGCCCTCAATTAAAACTTTTCTCTTCGAAAATGACATCATTAATTCTGCACCATTAGTATACTTTGACATAGGGGACCTGGCTGGACTTTACAGTGATTTGAGTGAGAAGTTAAACAGCCAGTGTATTAACTTTGAAACTCATATTGAAACACAAGGCAGGCCATGAAATAAAACACATGGAAGAGCAAGAAAAGAAATAGCAGAATGTGGATGAACTTTGCTGGTAACCTAACTAGTGAGTGGAAAGAATTAAAAATCACAGAGTGACAGGAAGAAATTCAAGTGTAGGGAGAAAAAACCACTCTGCTGAGCTTTAGAGAAATAACAATATTTGCATTGTACCTTTCATAGTGGCTGAGTGATCCTTAGTGTCAGTGTGTGCAGAACAAAACCTTGACTCTGGTGAGGGACTTGAACATAAGAATATTTGCTTCTGTGTTTAAACATCATAATCATAAACCCAGAGGAAGCAGCAGAGATAGGGCTAGGTTTGAGGGTTTTTTTCTAAGAACATTTTTGCAAATAGTTACCCATTATTTTTGAAGTAAATATATAATTTCTGGTGACTACATGGGTTGTAAGCATGCCAAGTTTTTTAATGTATATTTCAGAAACTTAATTAGAAAAGCTAGTCAATAACTTTTATTTTTATTGTGTTACATTAGAATTATTTCTTAAATATGCATTTTAAACTATGGCTTTCCCTGTCATAAATGATCTTTCAATCTTAAAAAAAAGATAACTCATGAAAATTTTCATTTGTGATTATAAGCTAGGACCTTTGTTGTAAAGAAAACTACTCTTTATAGCAATACAGGCTGTGAAAAAAAGATCCAGCAAAATTCCTTTCTGCCTGAAATCAATAATAAAATAAGTTCATTTCATACAAACACACATCTAAAGCTTTCATGACAGTCTAAAAAATGTAAAAATGCCTGCAGAGGATATGAGTTTATTGAATTTTCTTACTTTACTGTTTCATAGACTCCATCCTAACCAGATGGTATAATCTGATTGTATCAACCTAGAAGTATATAGGATTTTATTTTAATGTTAAAAAGGTCAGAAGCTTTGGAACTTAAATTCTTTCTGTCTTCTATACTGCACTAGAATCTCAGCACTGAAGTATTACCAGATAACTTTAATAAAAAGACATTGAATTTTATAAACTAAAATTTACTTATTCATTTACTGTATATACAGTTTAATTCTTTAGATGAATGCTTCCTAAGTATGTGGCAAAGCAATATATACTTTATTGAGTGATGAGGGAAATTTATATTAATGTGGTTGATATAGATATAAAATTTCTTCCAAAGCACTTTTGCTGTATAACTGTTATTGAATATTACATCTTTTTATCACCTCAGATGATATTCCAACATCTTAGTCCTTTATTCCAGCTCTGAAAGTGTTTTAGTCTTACCAAAGACATGTTCTGCTAACTTCTGCCTTGAATCGCTTTTGGTTTGGGGTTTGAGTTACATTTTAAATTTGGTGACAGATATAGCATTTGCTGAGACATGCCAGGGCCTTTAGTTGATTTGCAGCATGGATTCCTGTTGAGAGATTTTTTTTTTTTTTAAGACTTCCATGAACCTTCCTAAAGACTGGATCACATTAGACATAAAGGCTTAGGCATTTTCAGCACCACAGAAGAAGTTTGCAATCATTTTCTATAATACAAACGGGCTTATTTAGCACTCCTGTTATGGAAAAGATTCTGCAATAATAATGCTACTATTATAATACCATTTCTGTAATAATAGCACTTCTGTTATAAAACACCATTATTATAGAAATGCTATTATAAGACAAGCTCTGTTATTTAGAATTGCTTCTGCAATAAAAGTGCTAAAAAAGTCTGCTTGTATTACAGAAAATTATTGCAAATTTTTCTTGCCTGGCAGTGAAATTTTTCATTCTGAATCTTGTCTGTCGCTGTTGGAAAGTCATTCTCATATGTTCTGTGAAGCCTCTGTGAGTTACTCAACAGTGTGTATTTAAAATAGGGAATTACTGAAAAGGCAGATGGAAAAAAGGCCAGTCGTCATTTATGTAATCTCTCATGTTCCTAATCTGTTGTTCACTTTTTGTCCTAGACCACAACTCTTACATGGAAAGGGTATGCAGTCATGTTGCACAGGTATTACCATTGTGCATAAGGTAGAGGAGAGGAGATAAAATAAAAAAGTATATGGAGAAAGGGAACAAACTGATTCCTTTCTTTTTTTTTTCCAAGTTAGAGCACAGTTGACATGAAACAGCTTTCAGTTTGTCTATTTGACTTGGTACTGTATTCATATGCTCATAACATTCAACAAGAGTGAAATTTAGTCCATGAAGAAAGACCTCTATTAAACTCTCTGAACCACTTAAACCATTATGGTCAGATCTCCTTAATCAGTATACTCTGCTCTGGTTGTCAGCCTCCATTTACTACCCACCACCAGTGGGTACATTTCAGAGCCATAATGAATACCTATCTTTTGGGAGGAAGGGAACAAGAGGAAGAGCACTGAAATGTAAGTCCTCTAATTCTACTCTTGCTTCCCCCATACCCAGTGTTTTCTTTAAGAAAGTTTTGTTTCCAGGACTATAGCTGTTATATTGCTCTCTCCACTTCCTTTGCGTGCAACTACCTATCCACCATTGTTCCCACAGACAGAACAGGAATTCTCATTGGTAAGGGATTTTTAAAAAAAGATCAGGACCAATTTCTCAGTTTAGGCCTCTGACAGTCTTTGCCTAATGGGTTAATTTCAGTGTGAGTGACTTAGCTATATTATTTTGGAAACCCTTGAGTCACAGTGTTAACCTTAGGGTAAGGACATAGGACAGTTAATTCCCAGAAATTCCTTTCACAGTTGCATACTGTCTAACCCAAGTAGTCTGCTGTTTGGCTTTGCCATGCCCTTGCAAAGTTCTAAATACATTGCATATGTTTCTTCTTCTGGACAAAGGTCATCTAGAGGGAAAATACTCAAACTAAAGTCTATGGAGCTGTATCAGTCATATGCAAAGAGAAGATCTGCCTTTTAGTTTTCTCATTTTTGTCATAGCTGTTTCCTGCTGTAAGCAACAAATCTGGAAGCTTGATTTAAGCATAAGAGTCTTTTTTTTTGTTTTGGGTTTTTTTTTTTTTGGCTTAAGCAGTGTTTCCAGGGAAGTGTCCTTACAGTATGCATTCCTCCACCCATACTTTCAGTGAAATAGTACTTTTTCAAAATTTTGAGTTTTGCCTTGCAGTTTTCCAAGAAAGTCATTTGGGCATGAATTAGAGCCATTAAAGGTAACAACAATATGACTATTATTGTGATAAAACCTTTTTGTAGCATAAGAAGAATATTAAATCTTTCTCATTTAAAATTTATTCTCACTCTCCTTCACTAATTATATTTTTTAAAATTGTATCATGGGTGTCATCAGACTAGAAGGTTTTTTAAATATTTTTTAAATCAATTTTGCTATTTCATAGAAAGAAAAAGAGCTAGTGAGTTTTGATGCTCTACTGTACCCCTGTAAGTTGACAAAAGCTTTGTTTTTACGCTGCTAAATACATTACTTAGTCCATAGAGTCTATTAGTGCCTTTGGGTACCATATTTTCTTGAAAATAGTGTACACTTTTGTGCTTATTTGTATCTCCTAATGCTGAAGTGCTGGTGTTATCTTTTGTGTGTTATTTTTCAGTTGATACTTACCGGTACTTATATTGGGTAACAGCTGCTGTTTTGGTTCTTCATTACAATAGCTCCCTTAAGACTTTTAGTACAAAAAGTAATTTTATTGTAATACAGCTACAAGACAATCTTGTGGTAGCAGTGGAATGGCACTGATTCTTCTTCTTTGGTAAAGCCAAGAAAAAGGCTTTTGCAAATAATAATTTACTAAAAAAAAAAGTTTTTGGTAGTTAAATTAATTTCTACTTCAAAAGGAAAAATATGTCCCACAGCTTCAAGTGGGGGAAAAAAGCCCAACAAAACCAACCATGAACAGTTAAAAAACCCCAGGTATTTATTTTTGAAATCTGTGGTGTGGAAATGTTGTCAAGAATGTGAGGAAAAAAGTGACTTTTGATATTTAAAAACAAAGCACTTACATTTTCTATTTCAAGCATACATTTCTCATTTAAAATGAAGTTTAAACAGAAGGGCTAAACAATCCCAGAGGAAAATACTTATTTTTGGTCCTAAGAAAATTGGAATATTCCAGGTTTTCTGTTTTGCTGGAAAAAGAAGCTAGATTGTTCATTCAGAACAAAATTGGATTTTTCATTATTGTTTGTTTGTCCATCAATTCTAAATCAAACAAACAAAAAAAACCCTCTTTTTTTTTCCTTTTTTTTTTTTTTTCCCCTACTTTTAATTTTTATTCCTTTTTTTTTGTATTNTGCCTTCTATATGGCATTATGGCTATGCCAAAGTTCTCAAGTATAAAAATTAAGGGTTTTTTTTTTTTTTTTCTTTCATCCCTCTTCTAAGTTATTGTATCAAACCCACTTCTGTACTGAAGAGTGCACTCTTTCAACACCTAAGCCTCAGAGTGTTTCAGAGAGGTTTCCTTTCAGCATAGCTTAACTCTGGAAGTACCTACACTGAACTGGTCAGTGATTACGCTTCCTAAAGGTTTAACTACGTATGGTAACTGTGGCAGGTCAAACACATGACATAAGTTTCCAGGATCTTTGTTTTCCCATGAATGTCACTGCCCTTTAAGCAGCAAGGTAGATAGATATTTCTTATCTAAATTTTATGAAAATTCATTACTAAACCTGCAAGGTCTCTTCTGAGTTAGATCTTTTGGGTATGTCCAATGCACAGGCATGAAGAGGGAGCAACAATTGCTCACTTCTACTTAGAAGAATGGTAGTAACCCTGTTGCTATCCACCTTGAACTTGCACAAGTAGAAGACCTGTTTTCTTCCCTTTTCTGCTGACAGGTTTCAAACTGAATCATTTTACCTCACAGGAGGATGTCCTGTGTAAGAGGCTACTTGGCAGGTTGGGTGATGTCATGCTTCACTCTCACACAGTATTTTGTTTGGGCACAATGATGCACTAACATGAGCATGGGGCTTCTGAACTGAGGTTTCTCTAGTGCCTGTCCCATTTGGTCTCCTTCTTAAGCAACTAAGAAAGCAGAAGCTTAATGTTTCACCAACCCACCCATCTTTATGACTTCTGACACCTTAGCTTGGTGTCCAAGTAGGTGGTTTAAAGCAGAAGGATTTAAAAAAATATTAAAGAGTTCTCTTTTGAAAAAGAAAAATCCTTAGGGAAACAGAGTTTATACAGACATCTTTGGTAGATGACAGAATACATAATTTTATTTGCCTGTGTTGTGTTAAAGGGAAACTGTGTCTTTACGTAGGATAAACACAAAGATAAGACTGTATCTTGTTTTTGAGAGAAGCCAATCGAGTGAGTTGTTGCCAATGATCACAGAATATTGAGAGGAATAGCTGTTCAAAATTCAGCTTAATCCATGTTTTAATACAATTTTTAGAGGTTCTGTTGCCCAGCTTCTTGTTTAAAAGGGGAACCATGATTAACCTAGCCCCAGAATAGGTAGATGCTCAGAGGATTAAAATCAAGCAAGCCAGAGAAAGAATAAGCAGGTAACTGCCCTGATAACCATGACACAGGGGAATTTCATTAATGAATCTACCTTTTCACTATGTCATCCCCATCATTCTGTTTGTTCTACAGGGACCCTGATAATTAACAGCAGCGTCTTATCCAGTGTTCTACACAAGAATTGTGTGTTGCCATACTCAAGAGTACAGCTGTGTTTCTTTGGATCAGAAAGAAGCAAAGGAGTGACTGCTGACTTTTTCACAAGAAAGTAGATTTTGGCTATGGATGCTTAACTCTTTTAAGAAACCATAATTTTTCTTTGGTTATCATTGAGATGACAGAATCTGAAGGGAATAGGCAGACTTAAAGAGGCTTAAATTAAATGTGTTCTTGTTTTTTGGATCCAAATTGTTCTACCATAGCCTTTTAAAGATCATCACATCGGTAAACACATACTTCACTGCAAATCATTGCAAGTCCTCCCTGGTAAACTGTGGACCGGTGCTAAACACTATGTCAGATGCTCTGTGTCGAGCAAAAATACATTTACATAATCACCTGTTCAGCTGCAATGCAATCTAGGAATGCTATCTCAGGAAAATTTAAATAGTCTAGAATTAGTATATACATCTTCCTAGTCAGTTTAAGTAAATCAAAGACTACTTTACTCCAGGGGACAATTTATTCTGTTCCACCATATAGGTCTCTTTGGACTGTTAGAGCCTGTATTTTCACACATGTGACAAAGCCTAGATAAATTCTTCAATGACACTATTCAGGAGCAATATCAAACATGTCTAGCCTGTCTCTGGAATTTTTCAGTTCTTTGATTTATCTTTCTGCTATCTTTTTTAAAATACTTTTTCAATAATGTTGCTAACTCACCATTTTGATAATTTTAAGTTCCTTCTAGGAATTCAGGCCTTGATTTTGTTCTGGGGCTTGAAACGTCTGTTCTGGTTAGACTGCACTCCTAATAATCATATAGTCATCCTGAACTGCTACAACCTACTCTTTGCACTGGACTCTGCTTTTGTCAGTGGTCAGAGTGAGTAAAGCATAGATTTACTGTTTTGATCATACTGCTTTATGAGACTTTTGCCACTTCACACCTTTGAACCATTTGTAATAAGCTTATTTTTGCAATTTGATGCTGTGTTTCCTTGGGTCTGCACCTCTGCACAGTAGTGAGTTTAAGATTTTGATTCAACAACCTGGTCTTCTATTAAAAAATAGAGTAAACAAAATGAAAGAATAATGCCTTGGACGTTTTACTCTTGGAGTAGACATTTTGCTATTTCATGTATTTAAATTTAAGGGAAAAGTGCCCTCCTATGTTTTTCAGAAGATTGCTTGCAGGCTGTTCTTTTAGTTGATCTGATTCCTTCTGCCCAAGTGGAGCTTTTTTAGCAACCTAAACAGTGGACTTGTTTGGTTTTCAGCTGCTACTTGTTCTTTGGAGCTTCTCAATACCTAAAAAGATCTTCTCAGTACCTGCTTCTCAGTGTTTGCTTTGACTCCTTGACCCATCAGCAGTCCAATGCTTTTGATGAAGACAAGGCTTTGTATCTACAAATTACTGCTGCAAGTTTTTTTTATTTGGCAATGGACTGTCTACCTTCACCTCTGTTTTGCAGACACTTTTAATTGCATTTTATTACCTCTTTCTTTTCTTTTAATGCTGGTAACATAGTATTTGACATCCCACTGACTCAATGCTCTAATGCTCAGCTTAAAGTTAATAAATGTCCCACTTACTTTCAGGTTTGACAGTCTATTTATCTTCTTGTGATGGGCAATACTGCCAGAAAAAAATCTTCTAAGGAAGTCATGCTGCAGTTTGCCTCTCTGCCTGTGCTGTGCATACTTGACTGGTGCCTGCAAACTTTCATGCAGTGATATGAACCACTGCATGTCTTTAATCTTTTTTCATCTGACAGATATTGTGCTATCTTTCACAGCCTGTGTAAGTCTGTGGTCTCTTTCGAAGTGGCTTTGATTTTGTGCTATTATGCCTTAGGTATCTTTTCTGTAGTCTGGAATTTCAATCTTATTTATACTTTAAGATATTGTCCATTTCCATAAGCATTATTCTTGAGGGAATGATTCCTACCACTTAGCAGATTCTGCTTACGATATCAGGTTAATACAAATCTTCCAGTTGCTACATCTATCCTAGTTAGCTACACAGGGTTGTGGCATGGACCTGAAAGCTGCCCTTTGCTCATTCCTACTGTTAAATGGTGAGCATGGTCTCTGTCAGAATTTACCCCACCTGTAAAAGAGTGAGTAGCATGAATCAAGGTCTATTTTCAGTAGGCAGTCTGCATGTGGCTGGTTTGGTTTTGGAGATAAAGTAGAGAAGCTGTATGGATGCAAGTCAGACTGTGCCACTTGACCATAGGTTCACTGTAATTCCTGGCCTGCAACTAGCCTATGAAGTCCCTTCCTGTCCTTTTTTCCCCTGTCAATTTTTCTTAATAATTTGGTCTTTATCAGGGACTGGATTAGTTAAGATTCGCTTGGATAAAGTGAAAATTCATTACATTTTCTTTAGTTATGTTCCTATTTAATATACTCCCCTCAGAAGATAGGACAGTACTCACATTTTTGCAATAGTTTCCTAGTTGGCATCTTTTATCTGAGCTAGCTGAAAATTACTGAGCACATGAAATGCATTAAAATCCGCTGTTGTCAGTAATAGGGTTATTTTTTGATGGTAGTCTCTGACATGGACAATTGACATTGATTGCAAATGCAGAGAGAGACAATTTGGTTCTCTTTGTCAATTGTTTTGATTCAGTGACCTGTCAAAAACTGGACCTTCTTGACACACTTTCAACTCAATATTAAATATTCTCTTTAGAACTATTTCAAACTGGGTACCACAGTTCCTCAGTTCTCCATTTGTGTGCTCTTCCACTAGCATTCACTCTAGTTTTGCAATTCTGTTTACAATGTGGTGCTTGACAAGGGTCTCCAAGCACTGACCATTATAGTACTCAGTCATTACGAATAATCTGCTCAACAAAACTGTTCTCAAAGCTGAACCACTTAAAAGTACAGATCCCAAATCATGCTACCTGTCTGGAATGTTCTTTTTGTGGAGGGTTCTGTTTCAATCTGTGTAACTGGTAAAATAATGAGGAGTGTACTGGATTGCATTAAGTAATATTTCAGTTCAGGAAGGCTGGGAAAAAAAGATGGAAGCTTTCCACATCACTGCATCTGCACTACAAATAGATCATCAATTTTAATTCCTTATGAAATATAATAGGAAAAATAAATTCAACAGAGTTATTTCTTCCATGAATTCTCTTTCAGCAGTTATGTTTGACTAGTGAAGTGTTATATTATACCAAAGTCTGTTTTATTTTGGAAGTCTGTAATTAAAGAGTACTTCTGTCTACAGATGCTCCTAGGTTAGGAGCCTAGCTTTCCTAAGCTCACTTTATTGCCAATAGAGAAAGGCAAGCATTTCCTAAAGAGAATTATTTTAAGTACTGTAGCTAAGTATGCTATTTGACTTTACCATCCCAAACCATGTTGACTATTATTCAGCTCGAGCAGCGCTTGCTACCTATAAGGAAAGACAGCATCAAATCCAGCCTTCCCAAGCAGAAGATTCTACAGACTCACCTATTTCCTTGTTTTTTCCTTTAGGAATAGCTTAGTTTTAGGTGGTTAGATGTCAAAATTGCCTAGTCATTGATCTGCTGGATAAACATTGTTTAGACTTCCACACAGGCATATCTATATTGATAGACAAATCTATATTGATTTAATTTTGTAGAGTGTAAAAATTTATTCCTTATGGCACATTTTTTTCAATAACATAAACTAAATAACTATGTTGCATGCTAATATTTTTGTGACATACCATATTAAAAACTGGAAGAGGCTAATGTTCTTGTTTATTCTGCCTGTGAATTTGGCACAGTTCCCTCTGAAAATTTATGTTATATTGGTCATTTAATGACTTGCAATTTGTTTTCTGGATGCTTTAATTCACATATGTGAGGAAACACTTGTTAAAAAAAAAAAGACAAACAAACCCCCCCAAGCACCCTCCTCCCTTATTATAGCAGAAGTCTCAAGGAATGCAATAGAGTATAATTGTTATTGATGTGTGATCTAAAGATGTGTGACCCTAATTTCCCTTTCCTGGATAGGGTTGGTCAGTTCACTGAAGTATGGAGGATATGAGTGATTCATCACTCCTTGCCATCATGCATGTTTTGTTATCAAACCAAATGAAGTTGTATTGCTATCCGGGGAGCAGAAGTTAGGACATGTAGTTGCTAAGAGTTTCATATATGGTTATTGCTATGTGATTTATCTATAATTGTAAATATTTTATTGCTTTTCATCTCTTTTTGGCTACAAATGATGTATTATAAAATAACAAAACTAGTCTAGTCAATTGCTCTATTTGATAATAAATTGCCTTTCTTCGGTTTTCTTTCATGGACATTTATTTTTCTAGTAGTATAAATGGATATTTGAACTTTCTGAATTATCATACATGTTGCGATCCTGTTGCTTTTGCCAATGCTGCAGCAACATCTGGTGGTATGGTGAAAGCTGATGAAGTGAAGGTTTCCTCATCTTCTGAATTTTGATGTCTTTGCAATGCCATCCTGCATCTCAGGAATGAGCTCTGCAGGGGGTCATGCAAAAGGTTTTCATTTTGCTCCTGCTGTACTGACATAGTCTAGAGTCATGTCATAGTAAATAAATTTATGCTATGTTTTTTTTGACTTGAAACAGTTCTTCTGTTTAGAGGTATTTACAGAGGCAGTTTGATAAACTGTGGTTGGCCCTGAGCCTTTTTCTCCCCCAATGAACAAGTCAAATAATCTTTATGCAGTTTGAACTAGTATTATGAAGAAACACTTAAGGAAAAATAATTATGCTGATACAGCTGAGTTGTCTTCCTTGACGTTATACATGATTGTACCAGTCTTTCAAAGCTGTGTGTAACTTCAGGGGCCACTTTAACTCATTCTTTTTGGTTAGTAAGGCTCAAAAATTATGAGTGCGTCCCAAAATTACCTTATCTACATTGTTTAAACATTATTTTGCTTTTTAACTGCCTCTCTTTTAAAAAAGGTAGGAAATTATTTGATGGTAGTTAAAGATTTTAAAATGGAATATCTAGACCAGTGCCGATTGTGGAGCTATGTATTTCTTTAATTCAAAGTTTGTTTTATTAAAATACTTGTATATATGATTAAAATAGTAAACAGAACACTATGAGTTCACCGGACAGTATGAAATCCTAATGTGAAATGTTTTCATGATGAGTTCTTATTATGAATTCAGGCTTACTTATCATCATGAAGAGTCACACGTAAAACATATTTTGAAGTCACTACATAACTGCCTCCAGTTTTTACACCAACAAAATTCACTGATTTCAGTAGAACTATTCCTGGTTTATACTGGTTTAATTGAAAGTAGAACAAGTCTTTTAGACTTCCAGTAGTAAAAGAAAAAATAAAAAAAAATTGAGGCACTAAATTACATGTAGTAATTAGAAGGATAAATGAAAATGTTTTTAGCATGTTGTAAACAGTGCTGAGCATACTCAAGGTCTGTAACTTTTTCAAGGGAATAATCCAATACAGCCACTAAAATTTAATGTGTACCTCTTAACTTTTCTTATTTACTGAGGACTTTATATATAAAAGAACTATGTAATTTGAAGGAAGTCAACCAATGATGTGAGACAGGAGACAGACATGCCTCCTGCCTTGGACTGCAATTCTGCAAGCAGCTAAGCAAGCTAAAAGCTCTCAAAAGTAGAATTCACTTCCACCACCCTTACTACTGCCAAGGTGGCCCCTGTCTCCTTTTGTTATTGAAAGCACTGATGCTTGCTAAACCTTGAATTGAGGTAATTCAATTTAGTAACTCTGAAGAAAGCCATCAGGTTTGTTTTGTTTCTGGTTTAGTTTTACTTATATTAGTGTTAATTCCTTGAAAGGTCCAGTAGTCAGATGATCAGTGGTATTTTGCTTCTGTGCAGAAATGCTTTCCCATTTCAGCAGGAGCTGGCATTGGAATATGTTGCCTCATATGGAGCAATTTGATTTGTTGTCTGTTTGTGAAATGACAGCTTTTGCTGAGTTTTGTCTCGTAGTAACTTGCGGCAGTCTAGTGATGAGAAGATGCCAGCAAAAGTGAGGAGTCTTTGTCTTTCTTGGAGCAAAGGTACTGACCAGCTGACTTGCCATTCTGTATTTTACTAGCATGTTACTCTTGAGCCATAAATGCAAGCAGTTAAGCTAGTTTTCTGGATTTCTTCTTTTAAGTAAATAAGTATTAATAATAAGTAGATAAGTGAAGTGACAGTAAAAGCACAGTGATCCCAGCCTTTTAGTAGCCAGAAAACAGGCACTAATCTGGGCCCAGTGAGCCCAGACCTTCACACTTTGGCCTGAAACACTTGCCATCCATCTCTACCACGATCCTCTTGCCTTGGTAGGGCCACAGATTTGCCACTGATTTCTCACTTTTGCTCTTACACTCTTTAGAAAATGAAAAGGCCAAGCTAATAAACGCCTGGCTACATTGTGCGTCCTGGCACTGTTACTTCTAAAAGTATGGTGTTGGCACCTGACTGGCTTTTCCCAGGCTGGCAGGGTTTCTTTGGCTGGACTCCATGCTGTGCCTTATTTGTACAGTCCTTCACTTCAGAAGACAGTGCACAAGGTGATGTGCACAACCATGAGATGTTGTATGACTTCAGTGTGTTCTGTGGTTGCTTCAGGTTCAAGAGGAAAGTATCACCAAGTTTTACACCTGGCTGAGTGAATTATGAGAATCAGAGAAGTTGAAATGTTTTTAACATTGCAGGATGACATAGTTTATTATGTATTAATGTGGTGCTACTTTGTTGTATTTTGTTTTCTATCTGTTTCAGCACTTCATGGCATGTACCAGTATTCTCAATATCTTATATGACATAAAATGTATTATGAGCAGGACAATGGTTATCAAGGTACAGAGGTTCAAAAACTTGAAATTTCAATCCTCTCTATGCTGCACACTTAGCATATGACCCTGAGGAAGTTATCCAACATATGCCTCAGTTTTCCTTTCTGAAAACAGCATACCAGTTGTAGAAGAAATGTTATATTTTTAGTATTATGAAGTGTGTTTTTCTCTCCATGGATGTTAAGAATATTCATAATAACAATTAATTATTAAAACTAGGAAGCACCTTCAGCTTCCAAGGAAGTTCATAGGGACTAAAGACATACAGAAATGTCTTACAGAACTACATTTATTGTCACTAATTTAGACGAAGGTCCATAATCCATAATTTTTTGAAGTCATCAAAGGGTCATTAGCTATTAATTAGCATGCAAGATACAAAAGCTTTACTAGAGACCCTGGAATAGTTGAAGGTGCCTCCAGGAATAGACTAGTATAAGGAGAATCATAGAATGATTTGGGTTGGAGGGGACCTTAAAGATCATCTGGTTCCAACACCCCTGGCCTTGAGCAGGGACACCTTTCACTAGACCAGATTGCCCATGGGCCCCGTTCTTGAGCTTGTCCAAGTCCCTCTGGATGACATCTTGTCCTTCAGGGATGCCAGCCGCACGACTCAGTTTTATGTCATCTGCAAATTTTCTGAGGGTGCACACAATTCCTTTTGCCTGTGTCATTAATGAAGACACTGAATAGCACTGGTCCCAGTGTCCCTGAGGGACACCGCTTATCATTGATGCCCATCAGGACTCTGAACCGCCAACCACTACCCTCTGGATGTGACTGTCTAACCGCTTTCTTATCCATCTAACAGTTCAATCATCAAATCCATCTCCAATTTAGAGAGAAAGATGTTGTGGGGGTCGTTTCTCTAGATCCTTATTCAAAGAGTAGTTGTGTGGGAAAGTGTTGAAGGAAACAGAGTTCAAGCATCACACAATAATTAGAACACCAGATTATAATTAATCTGTTATAAACAGAAATTTGTGATGCAGAGTAAGTTATCGTGCTAAAGCCATGGACTTCAAATTGTTGAAATATTTGCCACTGTATTTTTCAGGTCTACATAGATCTTTTCCTTTTACTACTTTTTTCTTAATAGTACTAATGTATTGTACCAATTCCAGCTTTTTCATGGCCTGGTATATTCTTGCTGATTTTGTTGTAGCTGTAAAAAGGGAGCATGTGGTGGGAACGGAGATTCTTTCAGAAATGTTGGATGAAATGCTTCTGTGGTGCTGTAGATTTACTGTGTCAAAATCAATAACTATTCTCTTCTGCTGTTGATAGGGTCTGGTGAGAATAGGGTAGATATGATTCATTGTCTCCTTTGAAGTTGCTAACAAAATATAGAACTATTAAGCATAATTTAATTGTTTAACATTTGAGAGGTGTCTCTAAGAGAACATTCAGGTCCTTTTGCAGACTGAGAAGAGTAACAAACCGAGCATGTGGTCCAATTAACACTGGAAAAAGAGTGTCATCATTGAAATTCATAGAAACATTACTTCTACTGTTTCTTAAAAGAGCATTGCAAATATATTCATCTAGCCGTTGAAGGTAAACTTATCAAAATAGAAGGTCAAAGATCTCTGAGTTGGGACAAAAACATTTTTATTTCTGTATGATATTTTTTCCCAGGACTGCAGATACCTATATTGCACATGAATTGGAAGATCTGTGATGATGATTTTCACCATCAGAGTAAGGAAAACTTGGTTTACTTTGTTCAAGGAAAATAGTTTAAGTAACATTATTTCTCAATAAACAGTGGCAACACAGGGCAGTCTTCTCTCCATCTAACCCTTTTTTTACTGTTTATAATACTTTACAGGCCTTTCTTTGCATGTCAAAACGTGTATCTTTTTCTGAGTAAGAAAAAGTTAAATTTGTTCATAAAAGTAGAAGCTAACAGGCAAGGAACATAGCTGCTGATAAAGATTTTGATCTGATGCCCTGGATACATCGATTTGCACTTGTGAGCTTTTTTAGGACCATCCAAATATTGACAATGCCAAACAGGTGGAAATCTACATCAGATGCAAGCCAGGTAATATCCAGAAACAATTGGTTTTAATGTATGATTTTAAGAAACACAGTTGGCAGTGTGAGCATGTGCCTCACACCAGGTAACTGCTGTATGCTCCTATCAAAATGTAGCTATTCACTCATAAAATAAGTCAATAGAAGAACAATTTAGCATTTTATAGGATGACTTTTTTAAACCCCCCCCCCCCAAGTTATTATCTTAAAACTTTAGCTTAGTTTCTTTCTCTAGCTGGGCAGGTTCAAGCTTACACTGTTCAAAGTCTGTCTTATCCTGGTAGATGCAAGGCTTCTCTGGATGGAAATCATGCTCTCCGCTCCTGCTGTTGAAACTGCCAAAACTGAGATTTGCTATGTCAAAGACAGACACCATCAGTCTGAGGAGTAAGAGCACAGCAATAAAGTTCAGGGTTCTGGTCTCCTATAGACAGAAGTACTGCTTGAGTTCCTGAGTTAGGAGAGTTCAGAATATAGGTGAAGGGCTGGTCTTTTCTCCCAAAATGGCGGTTGCTTGTGGATTATAATAATTTTTTGTAATTCAGTGTTTCACTGACTCTTTCTAAAACATCTTATTTTCCCAAGGTACTATTTAAGAAACCTGGGAACTGAATAAGAGATTTTTGATTTTAGTCCAAGAATCAGAAACCTAAAATTATCTCCGTTTGGCAACTAACTTTTTAAACACTGAAATTTCCTGCTGGTCATGGTCTTGTTGCTTCTTGATGGATGGCATCAAACTTAAAAATGCCAGAATGACAGATCTTCTTTGAGGATTATGTTTTGTTTTTTTTTTTTTTTTATCAGAGACAGTGACAGAATCTGTCACAAAGGCCCCAGGATTTAAATTCTGACCTGAATTTGTTTGAAGGCCCATTTTTAAATTGGCATGGTCGTTGAATACAACATTAATGTTTTGTTTGTACAACACTTTACAGAACATCCATAGCTTGGTGGTGCTTGTAGGTCCCCCACAAATATCCAGCAAGTACTGTAGTACCATGTACCCATGCTACTTAGCCATGAATTATTTAACCTGCAGCATTTTAGTACAGTTCTTTCTTGGCTTGTATTATCTGTGGCCTTTCTTGAGCAGAGACTATTAATAATATTGAATGTAGCCCAACAGTATTCTAGTACTGAGATATTGGTTATCCTTTTCAGAGACTTTCTTGTATACAGTGAGTTTATTTAATTTAATAATTATTATTTTATGGTATTTTAATACACTATTAGTTATCAGAGTGTATTTTATGAACTTGATAGAAGGTATTGTTTAGGGGGTTTTGTGCACTTTATATGTATTGTGTATTTTTGCACAGTTGCTACTTTTCTTTTGCCTTTTGTTGGCTTTAAAAATTGTGTGTGTCAGTTCTGATCCTGCACTAGTTTGCTGTTTGTTACCTGTCTGCAAGTGAAGGGGTGAAGGAGTGTTGTCACTTACTTGTGGATATGACTTGACTAAATGCAATAAGATATTATAGAAAGATTTATAAGACCTAAATATTGTATTATTTACTATTTTTACAATCAGATCTCAGTTATAATACCCTTTTCTGATTTCATCTGTAAAAGGGAATGAGAAGCAGTAATTAGTAAAGAGAGATTTAAAAAAAGGGAAAAAACAAGATGAGAAGTGGCTTTCACAAATAATAGGTAGTTTTCCTCCTTCACTTTTAAGGAATTTTCCATGGAGATTGCTTTCATTAGGCAGGAATCATCCTTCATTAAGAAATATTGTCTGAGAAATGAAGAGATGGAGAAAATTAAAAGCCTCCAAGTCACAGAAATCCTTACAATGAGACTGTTGACTACCGCACACATACACCGCCCCCCCCACCCCCCGCCACCCTTGGCTCCTACAAACTGTTCTCACCAACTCAGTATTACCTGGGAGGCTGCGCATTGTCAGAAATGGTCAGCTAACAGAAGGCAGGAATCCAGTGCTGCAAACCCCATGTTTAACGTGGCTTTGCTGGAGAGGGTACATCTGTTTGAAGTTATCCACATTGCTAAAAATCTCTTCTGTAAGGGCAACTACGATGCTACAAAAATATTGTAGCTTTTTAAAAGATTGAATCTTCTTCTAGAGTGTACAGGGAAGAAGACCATAGCTTGGGAGTACGATTTTGAGACAAGCAGTCGCTGAGCATCAGGCCATGAAGATCAGAATTTTGCATCAAAGAGTTTAAATGACTGTTTCAAATCAGGTCATAAGAACAAACATAGTTCCACATAAGGGCCTTCAGCCACTATGTTATGCTGAGCCATTTGTAATATTAGTGTTCAATAAAAGCAGCAAAGTTGCACAGTCTATGAGGAGAGTTTATATCGTTTTAAGTAGTAATGCGAGGATACAGTACTTCCCTCTGCTGTTTCAGACTTGCCAATATGGCTATCGTTACTGACAGCTTGACATGATGTTAGTTATTTTAAGTGTCAGATGAGAGTGGCTGATGCCACAGTACTGCAGTGCTCACATTTGTTGGAAAATTAGATGGTGATACTTTTTAAAAAAGGCCTAACCCCCCCCCCCGCCTCCCCCAACAACCCAGCTGCTTAAGCCTCTGACTGCCTAGGGTTTTTTTTCCCGTGCTAGATGTATAATTTGAGTGAGCAGTACTGAACATGCCTGAGGTGTTAAGAGAATGATACGTTTTCTGTAGGCATGAATACTCTTAAATAAAACAGGAACACCTTCCCGTCATTTGTTGTCTTCCAGAAAGAATTTTTAAAAGGAAACGGAAGCCAATTAGCCCGGAAGTTTAACCTCTTTTAGCTTAGCTTCTTTTATGGGAGCTTTTTAACCTTTTAAATAAATCATTTTCTTTCTTTTCTCCCCTCCCCTTTGAATCTGTTACCAGCATTTCTCATGCTGGGCCCAAGGAGCAGGCTGCTTAAATTCAAGAATGATTTTGAGGGGATAAAGTGTACAAGATTTTGAATTCTTGCCATAAGTCCCTGGCAGACAGCCAGGAAACCTCAGAGGAATAGGACTAATGAAGGGAGGGTAAAGGAGATCTGGAGAGTGTGGCTGGTAATGCAGTATTCATTTAATTGGGAGCAGGTATTGGTGCAAACTTCTCCATTTTAATTGGAAAGAGAAGGAGGGTGTTAAGGAAGATGGAGAAAAATAAGAATGCATAAAGTTTTCAAGCTGAGGAGCCAAAGGCAGGCCTGTATATGGCAGAGAAAGAACTCAATTTAGGGCAATTTGCTCTGCAAGCTGGGCTGCAATCTCCCCTGGGGATAGGGATGAGGAAGAAAATGAAACCAAAAGAGAACTTGATAAAATCACCTAGCACAGACAATCTCAGTAGAATAGGTTTTACTGAGTTAAATCTGCCCCAATCAATGTGATTCTTTTCATATAAGTTACAAATAAAAAGCCACAAGATTACAATAAAAATCGAGGATGTACGGCTGCTGATGTAGCACATGGGAGTCTTAAGGACTTGTTGTGGAATACAGGTTTTTTGCAACCATCATGTTTGGTTTTTGCTTTTTTCCCAGCTAGGAGGGAAAAAAGCCTCATCTCTGCCTCCTCCCTGACCTTTTATTATCTTTAAACTGAGGTTAGTGGTAATGTGTGAACCTTACAGAGCGTAATTTTCAATGCTCTGCAAAGCTGAACATGCTTTAGTCCTAGCAGTTGCTAAACCTGTAGTCTTTTCAGATACTCTTTTTTGCCTTTATACATGACAGAAGTTAAAATAAGGAAAAAAGCACTTCCCACCTCTTTCCACCCGTTCCTACAGCTGGGCATGCAGAAAAATAAGAGTGAGTGCCTGCATTTTCATGATGCATAGGAAAGGCATTATGTTGTTGTTTTCTATACTCTACGTATGCAGTGTCTTTCTCAGTACAGATGCTTGAAGAGTTGGTGTACCAAGTGCTGAACAACTACTCGCTCTGCATCTGAGGACTAGCCTGCATGTATTCTGCTTTTATCCTCAGTGGTGTGTTAACCTAAATATTTGGTGTTTAAGGACCTCCTTGGAAATGGTACTTCTATGAGTGGCAAGTGTCTGAGGTGGACTCTGCTGTTCTTTTGTTTTCACTGTCACACAGCTGAGAAAGATGAGGTGGTTCCTACAGGGTCATCAGGTGCGTGGGGAGGTTTGTAGCAGAAGAGAGATAATGTGAGATACAAGCAGCTCTGAGCATTTGGAGGAAGAGCTAAAATTAAGGTGGGGAAAATGCAGGACTAGGCAACAAGATGATGATTTCTGATTGCAAGGGATCAGCTGAGATCTGTAGCTGAAATAGCGGAAGTGGGTTTTTTTGCCGTACTGCTGCAGCACTAATTTTCTCTCATAAACTCTCTTCTTGATGATTGTCTACACTGGCAAAGGAAAAGGCATGAAGAGTAAAAACAGAAATAACATTGCTACCTGAAACGCGCGCAGTTCCTGGAATAGGTGGGTATTACAGGTTTCAGCTTTGTTTCCTAAGGATGCTTTCCATTAGCCTGCTGGTAGTTTGCTCAGCTATTGGGTATTTTGATGAAGGACTAGAAACCTTAAAAAGTTTGAGGTTTCTACAAGTTTTATGAAAGCAGTTGGCTAAGTAGAGAAGACTGAACCTGAACATGTCTGTTGAGATGGATACAGCTCACTCCTACTCCTTGAGGCAATGGTCAGGATGAGCCAGCAGAAACCAACCCTTACACGGGCTGCAGCCTCATGGGCAGCAGGGCAAGGCAGAGAAGAGGAACTGATAGCAAAGAAATGGCACCAGGCAGAAAAAGACTGGACTGGGAACTGTCCTCTGCTTTGAGGGCAGGGATGTTGAGGAGACATTGGATGCTCCTGTGGAGCTCATGAAGCTCCTTCAGTGAAACTTCATAGACAACACGCTTAGCTGTGCTTGCCGAGAGCTGCCTTACACACTGGTTTCCAAAGCCATCATATGCCAAGCTGTGTTTCTGTATCTGTTTGAATATGTGCATGCATTTTTGAGCTGTGGCCGAATAGGATAAGGAGATTTTGGTGCAACAATAAAGAATGAGAATGGAATTAAGGGGATTTTCAAAAAAGGAAATAAAGCATTTTTGTATCTAATATACGTATGTGGTTATGAAAGCTTAAAAGATCAAATGGAAGCAAAGCATTTGTGTTCCTTATGCATGAATTTCACGTAGGGCTATCCAAATGTACACAGAGTACTTAGATGTAGAAATTTAGATAATGGCGCAGATAAAACAGTATATTTCATACTAAAAAGGCTACATTATAACTGAAGGTAAAGTTCTTGTTGAAATATTTGTACGCATGTGGTAATAGCCTCTGTATATATTTTAGTTTGATATAAATAAATTTTATATTGCATTGAATATTCAAATATTGTTTGCTTCCCATTAAAAAAAATATCTAAATTCTTAGACATTAAGAACACTCTAACTTTTTAATAGACTTTCCGCACTTGCATTATCCTAAGACATTTGCAGGGATATTTAAGGGAACTAATGCATCATATGTAGCAAAAAAGATTATTTAAAGTTGAACTAGAAAGATCGGAGGGAAATCCTATATTCTTTCCTTGATGATAGAAGTAATGGTGGAAGGAAATTTCTTCCTTTCTGATTTTATTACTTAAGAATTCCTAATAATCTGTGATAGTAGGCTAGATTCTGATTTTTTGTAATGACTACAGCACTGTCAGACATAGCTACATTGATATGATCTGACATGCTGTCTTATATTTTAAACACAGCACTTAATGAAAAGACTGGGAGCAAAATTTTTGTCTTGGAGACAGCAAAGAAACTTTGCTCAAGTCTCATTTCACTGGTGTAAGCAAAAATTTGACCCAAGGCTTCCTAAGTAGTAATTATGGAAAATTGTTTTGACTCAAGTTAAAAGATAGTAATATGGTTGCATTTCCCAGCATATGTGGAAGATTTTAAACTAATTGGAATTTATTGAGACAAAAATTCTGAAATTCTTTCCATAGTTTTCTTTTACATTAGCAGACTGTATAATTCACTAACAGCAAACTTCACCACAGATATTAAAAAAGAGTAAAATATTTTTTATCAGCAAAGTACATTAACACCTTTAGTTATGTGAACCCAAGAATGATTTTGAAGATGAATTTGGTATCTGTTTTGTTATGAAAAGAGATACTGATAGTGAAAATTATAACTTTATTACTGTTATTATTATCCAGATTTCACTCATTTGACCCCATTTTGTTTTGCTTTGCACATATGCGGTTTAGTTTAACAGCACGAAATATTATCCATAATTACATGAAGACCTTTTTCTGCTCTTTTTCTATTATACTGGCATCTCTCTCAGCTTCAGAATCTCCCTCCAATTTGTTGCACTATTTATTGACTTTTCTCTCCTTCTAAATGAGGGAATTTAAGGGCTTCCTTCCTTATATGGACAGTATGCATTCTTTCTGATCTCTTAAGTCAATTTCTGAATTAGTAGAAATTGTCTCCCACTGAGTGTAAGGTGCTTTATCAACTCACATATCATTCCTGTTGTTGATAGGGATGATACCGCTTTTTTCTTAACACTGTTTCCATCCAACATAGGATTTGTTAGCTATATTTACAGGTCTATATAAATTTGCTTTTTATATAACTGTACATATGATTGCATCGACATGCAAATGATTGCTTTTCCTGTGGGTGATTTTCCATATGTATCTTCCTGTTGTGGGTGTGAATGAGCCTCTTTGCTTTAATGCTACCCATCTAGTGCATCTAAGCCCCTTGTAAGGGACAGAAGACATGGTAAAAGGGGAACAGGTAAATGCACCCTGGGTTTAAACCATGTCCTACTCTTTCTTGGCCCTACATTTATCCTCTAAAGATTTTTCTGGATTGTTTCAAATCTTCTTTTGTCTCTGGCTCTTTTATTATTATATTTTTTAACTTTTTATCCCTTTCATGGTTTCTTTGGTGGATTTTTCCAGCTACTTCATAAATGGTAGGAAGTTATACTTTTATCAAATGATCATACTAAAAATTTTTACTGTCTCAGAGAGAGGCTTATCAGAAGATGCTTGGGGATCCAATCCCATTAAGAGAGGCAGAAGAGTTAAATCTGTGAAATCTGTCTCAAATCTGAGTAGCTTTGAACATTTGGGTGGTGTCCAAACCAGCCTTTTCTTCCAGCCAGGAAAAAGGGTGTCTTACAACTCAGTGACTGTGTTAAGAGATCAAGCCCCCATGAAGAGCCTTGCAAAAGCATTTTCTCTAATGTCATCTTATTCTTTACATTCTTTGAACTTCCATCCTCAAGGGAATGACGAGTACAGAGAGTCATATGAAACCTACTTTTGAATTTCCTTCCAACTGTGATAAAGTCTCATGAGAAGACAGAGGGCAAGAAAAGCCTGGAATTTTACTTTACCAAATAAATGCTTAGTTCCTTTCAATTTTCAAAATACAGGGGTTTTTTGTTTGTTTGTTTTGCATTGTCTCCCATTTCTAGACTATCCTATGCTTCATATTAAGAGTTGCTTTTGTTGCTTGAAGCCTAGACATTTCTTCTGATTTGCCACCAATTTTATCTTTGCCTTCAGTCACAGTTAGCTGGCTGTGGGAAGTTACTCTGACAGCTTTGCCCACACCTTTATTATTTCTGTTAAGATGTCTAAGTCTACTTTTCACCTCTCTCCTGGAGTCCTATTAGGCAGTTTTCATTTTTTTTCCCTTGAAATACATTCCTTCAGCTACTTAGGCAACTTACTGGCTGCTGGCAAATGTGATATCAGAGCTCATACAAATTGCAATTTTCCTTTGATTGGTAACAAGATGAGTAGTACAGACTGCTGTTCTTCCTCCTTCATATTCTGATCTGGCACTTCAGGCAAGATGCTTATCCATATACATCCAGGTCACAAAGCAACCAGTCTCCTAAAGACACTTATCATTTGACACCTTCAGTTGCTTGCTATTTGCAGAATAAAACTCAGAAGATCCCTCTAAATCTTTATGCAAGAGAAGAGTTCTTTTTGGCTTCTCAGATTCTGTTCCTGCTCCTACTCTTAAATGCCTGGACAGAACCTAAGTATAGTCATTGACAACTTCAGTGCAAATGAAATGGCACAACTCTAATCAGTACCTTTGAAGATGTGCCAGAAGCTGAGACTCCATCGTTACTGATCAGTTCCCTCTGTCCAAGTGTGGGAGTTATTTAGCAAAACAAATGAGACATTGTCAGGATTCTGGATGCTCTGTGCCCTGAAGCTTTGTAATTGCTGACTTCTCACTGTTTTAACCAGGGAAATGTTATTCTCTGTCATAATAGCTTCTGCAGCAGGTGGAGGTTTACCTTCTGATTTTCAAGGGCAGAGAGACCTCTCTATGTTTTGGGATGAGAAAGGTTTTATGAAAGCTAAAGAAACAACAAAGCAAAAGAATAGAAGCTCCTCTGTGCCTTACGAAAGCTGAAAGTCTTAATTTATTTGTCTGTCTTGCACTGTGAGATGAGTCTGCAGAAATTGGCTTACCAATGTTCTGTCTGCTAGAAGATCCACTCTGATGGGTGGCTTAAACTTTTTCAGCCGGTTGCATCACCAATGGGAAATTCAGGACCACATTCTTGAAGGGGTATTGAGTAATTCAGTGTTGTTCCTGCAATCCAGAAGGGGAAAAAGTGCTTGAGAAATGTTAACCTTCTAAAGCCAGCCTATTCTGGGTTTCTGCTCCAAAACAGTCTTATTAGACAACTTCTTGTATTAGGATCTGCAGTTTACAGAGCCAGGATAAAAACATCTGCTGTGGTTTGGTCAAACTCCCAAAGATTATGTGAACAGCCTCTTTGAGGAAAGTTCTCATTTTGTTGTCCTTAAAGTTATTGTATGTAAGGAACACAACAACTGGATATTCTTGGAGATATACTCTCCCAAGATACATCAAAATGTACTCCCCTTGCCCATTCATCGGGGTCCTGCTATTATTTTAACTGAAAGAAGCAGAGATACCCAAGTCCTTTATTTCTCATGTACAGTACACAGGAGTGGAGAGCAGGTGCACTTATGTGGTAAAGCTCAGGCTTAAAAATTAGGTATATATGCTTTCAGATGCATACAGACAACATATGTCGCAAAGTACCACTTACTGTTAAAGAAGTTGTCTAAACATTATTTGCATAAACTGTAAGCTATTAGATCTTAGGCTTACTCTGCTTTCAGAAGGCTTCCCTAATCAAAGGGACTTCTGGAGTCATAATCCATTCTTCTGCTGTTAGGAACAATGTGGATATTGAATCCTTTCTAGGACTTCAAAAAGACTGGTCTTATTGAAAAACTGCTGCCAAAACTTCATTCCACATGAGATTTTTCCCCGCAGTTTTCAACTTATTCATAAGATTATTTTTCTTTGCTCTTGTACTATCATCTTAGGTATTACTTCATCTTTTCAGGTATATTCCTTCTTAAGGAGTTCAGTTATTGCCCTTCAGACTACATTGGGTTACTAAAAAAAAAAAAGTAAAGAGGTCAGTCTTGTAGTTTTCTCTTAAAAAATCCATACTATTGGTCAAGCTAGTAGCTGTTCTCAGCAACTCTCTTATTAGACCCATCTTGCTTTAATATACATGTCTAGAATCGAATGCTCTATTTGAGAACACAGTCCAGTTAACTCATGGTGCCTTTGGATATCAGGGTAGTGTTTGGTTTGTTAGTTTTGTGGGTTTTTGCTGTGGTTTAGTTGGAGGTTTTTTGTTGTGGGTTTTTGGGGGGCTTGTTTTTGTTTGGTTTGATTTGATTTGGGTTTTTTCTTTCCTAGCCATGTTGTACTGCTCCTCATTGATAAATTA
This sequence comes from Campylorhamphus procurvoides, assembly GCA_013396655.1. Classification (NCBI taxonomy): domain Eukaryota; kingdom Metazoa; phylum Chordata; class Aves; order Passeriformes; family Dendrocolaptidae; genus Campylorhamphus; species Campylorhamphus procurvoides. The sequence goes on along the minus strand of WBMV01006327.1, from coordinate 416,706 downwards.
ATTGTTCAAAAGGTGACAATTTATTTTTCTTCCTGTGCTGTTACCATCTGATGAGCTCCAAATGTGATGCAAAAATCCTTACTATGCTGTTAGTGATTGACCTTGCACTCTGTACAGCTAAATGTCACCCAGTTCCATTATGTCAGTCCTAAAGATCTTATATTTTTTTGCATGATATTATAGTTCTTTGTATTGAAAAATACTTCTAACACTGTGATCTGCATATTTCATCAAGCAGTCCTGATTTCTTTTCTGATTAAACAAGATGGGCCTCAAAAATGAGCCATGAAAAATGTTAGCAGTAGTCCCCCAGACATGGGCTAAATCTGTAACTATAACCTGTTTTTGTCTTGTGTAATTAGTTCCTTTCCCATTGTACAGCTTTCCTTCTAATTCCCATCTTCTCCAGCTTCACCAGTAATTTTCTATGGCACTCTGCCAGTTCCTCCACTAGTTTGGATTAGAGAGAACTACTCATTTTTTTTTCACTTTTTTCTTTTCCTCCACAAAAATCAGATATCTTAACAAAGAAAGCTGTCGACTTAAGGCTGCATTAGCTACCCTTGGTAGCTGGCTGAATTTTTTTCTATATTCCATTTTCAAAATTTCTTCTGATCCTTGTGTACTGTAGAGGTTTACTTCTTAAACATGAGGGAGAAGGTGGGGGAAGGGAATAATCCTCATCATGACTCAGGTACTTTCAAGGCCTCTTAGATGGATATTTTACAATTTAAGTATACTGTGTTCTTAGGAAGTAAGGATCCCAGCTACACAGACTTCACTGTAATGTCAAAGTTAGAAGTCTAATGAATAAAGTTTTCCAGCAAGGCAGTTTATTACAATAGCAAAATAAATTCCAAATTGGAAAACAAATATTTCCCCAAACTGGGAAAACCCCCAGAAATTACTGTATACTCTGGGATTTAGGTAAAACTCATGAAAGTGTTGTATCTAGCCATTTTAATTTAGTAAGGTTTTCCTGTAAAAGACTTTTCCATGCCCAGATGTTGGTTGATATTAAGCCCAGAACTTTAGCAGGCTCTTCTCAAGGTTATACTTGAACAGAATTCTTAATAAAGATATTAGCAACAGTAACTGCTCGCTTGAGGAAGCAAAATAGATTATGCAGAAATTGTTCAGAATCTTGTAACTTTTTCCAAGGTGAGAGAGAGGCCAGGGGGTGGGGAGGTGGAGTGGGTATTTGCTCCTTCCTACTAGGATACATACTATGCAAGAATCCAGGCAGACACTCCACCTTTATGTCTCAAAAATTTCTCATCCATTCTTGTGACAGTTTCTGGTTAGTGAAGGGGATGTGTGGTGGGTGGGTGAGTGTGAGTTTTAAAGTTTTCATTATGGAAATTTATGAATCAAATTCACTACTTTAGCAAACACACACTTGGAAGCATGCTAGAATTCAAAACCCAGCCTCACTTGTAGTTTCAAACTGAGGAATAGGCAATACTGCCCAATTCGAAGTATTTCCTGAATACTGTGGTAGGATCAACAGGCAGGAAAAGAACTGAAATGTAGTGAGAACTGTCCTCTGTCTGAAAGTGACTGAGAGCAGATGATGACCCACCAAGACGTCTACCAGTTTATACTTTCAGTGACAATAAAGATTGGTCAGACAATACTGATATCAAATGGAAGAAATTTTAGAAGGGGAAGAAGAGAGTTTGGTGTCCATAAATTCTAGTAGACAATGACTGAAGTTGTTAGGCACAGAAATATTGTTGTGGTCTTTTGATTACTATATTGTCATCCTGAGAATCCTAGTACCCAGTGCATTTGTTTGACAAAAGTTATAGTGTCGGTATTTCTCTGGCTTAAAAAACCATTAGGATGTAATCAGATTGTTTGTGCAGCAGTTGAAGAAGCTACCCTCCCAACTGTTCATCCCTGTCTTCTACCTCCTTCTATCCCTCTTCATCCCCTCACTTCCATGCTAGCTGGTCTCTAGTCCAGTTTTCAGGTGATTTGCTGGGGATATGGGCATGTCAGTTTTGACAACTGATTCTGATGCTGTCGCACTTCCATGTAAATTCTTGACCTGCTCCCAGGCTTAGATGTCCTGGGTGAAAGAATCTAGTCTCTTCTGGAAATCCGTAGCCTGGGACTGAGGCGCCTGTGGACGTATGTACAGGGGAATGAAAGAAGGCAGCATTAAACTGCAGCCATTTCCAGCTTCGAGTTCTTTGGTTTTATCATTAGACAATTTTTGCCTGACAATTATGGCTTCATTTTAACCCTGGGTCACTGGCACTGGTAGAAGATAGATGTCAGTAACTTTAGGCAAAATCCACCCATGATGGTTGTTCAGCCTTTGTCATCATTCTATGGTTGGTTATATGAATCTTACTGAGAAACAAAGTTTTCCCATTTACCAAGAAAAGTATGGGATACATGAAAAGGTGAATTTTAAGACTGAAGTTTTATAAGGATCTAAAGTTTGGAAGCCAAGGGGAGCACTTCTGTTAATTAAATATTTTTCTTTTAACAAATGGATTCAGTTAAAATTTGCTCATATATTCTGCCATAATTGCTTAAATATGTTTCTGGTAAAAAGACCTTAACTTTTGTCTCATTCAGATTATATTAAAGTCATCCTGCTGTCACTTCAGAGCATTGCTGAATTTCTAAAACTCAGAAGTCCTCTTAAAAGTTCCTTTGGAAGAAATAGGACATGACAGCTATTATTTATCTCTATGATATAGATTTAGCATATTAAGGTATAGGATACAGCACAATATTAATAAATTACACAGAAGAAAAAACAAGATACTGTCAGATCAGTGAAGTGTAACCACTAAGAAGCAAAAGAGGACTGAAAATAAAACCCCCAAAGAAATCACTCCCCACCAATGTCTCCCTAGTAATCCTTTATAACATTGTAATGAAAGAGGGCTAAGTTCAAAGTACTTCATGATAGCGTTGAGTTGCTGTGGAAGCTAAGGCTGCACAGAAACTTAATATATACCTGAGTAATTATTATTTTTTCTAAAAGTAGTGTTTTATCCTGTGGTACTGTGAAACCGCAGACAAGAGATGCGTAGCCCACCTTTCCTCATACAGCTCCATAAATAATCACTGTTGTATATCTTTTGTTGCAAATCCTCAGCTCTATACGCTTGGGACAAGGAACTGCTTAGTGGCAAATAGTTCGGAGAAAGAATACTGGGGACCTGAATCTGATAATTGCTCCAAACTCACTGTTGCCCACTTGATTTGATATGGGCATGGCCAAATCTTCCATCTGTCTCTGCCCTCCAACAATGATTTCAGGATACTTGGAGCTGACACCAAGCTGTGGGTTTGGTTTTTTTGTGTAGTTTCTTTTAGTTTCTTTTTTGTTTTGTTTTGGTTGGTGTTTTTGAGGTTCTTTTTTGGGGGTGGGGGGGTGGGGTAGGTGCTGGTGGTGGTGGTTTTTTTCAGTTGGTGTCTAGGCTCTCACCACTCTCACCATCACAGCCCTTGATTAAATGACAGGTTTTAGTTTTCATGGTCTTACCTTCTTTTCCCATTCAGTTCTTGACAGCCTTCCCTCTCAGCTGAATACTGTTATCACTTGTTTATTCTAATCCTCTCCCTAGCTGCCTGTATTATCACCCCTCTGTTTCAGAACTTGGATACTTACCCTTTAATCCATTAATTGGCTTTTTACCCTCAGATCTTTTTGCCTCCTCTGAGTGCAACCTGACTCTCCCATCCACCACACACCCACATTGTTCGCTGTCTATCCCCACCTTGCACCTCCTGGCTCTCACTACAATTTGGTGCTAGTTTCTCTTCTTTCCAGATAATCTTGTGCTTTATCTCTTTGCACAAAGGAGGGCTCTCTAGTTCAATATCACTTTCAGTGTTGCTTCTGTTTCCTCCCTGTGTTTACATATTGCCTTTCTACATTGCGTCTTAACAAGGATAGATGTATATAATAGGAATAATCTCTGCAGCAGATATCTGTGTTGCCCCCAGAATAGGTCCATTTTCTTATCGGGATTCAAAAGTGTTGGGAAACTTAATAAAATACGCGTTGCTACACAGCAAACATATTCACTTAAACGAGATTATCTTTTGATTACGTCAGGTTTCTGTTGCTGTTTGCATGCAGTGGAAGTGTACATTTCTTGGGTTTTTTTAATCGTGTACCCTTTGTGTGTAAAATCTGTTTGTATTAAAAGGAATTACTCTATCTGGTGCCATTGTTTAGTTCAGGAAATAATATTGCTTTATTTTAAGAAATGCTGCCTACTTTGACTTTTTTCCCCTTAGTCAACATTTGAAAATATAGACGATACTGCAAAGAGGCATGCTAATCTTTTTGTTTTGTTCTCTCTGATGTTTTCTTTATATAGTGTATATGAATACAGACATTTGATATTTAGGAAAATAGGGAAAATTATCCTGGTGCTAATGTACACAAAGCTATTACACCCAGTCATGGTTAATAACACTAAGTGGATTTAGAGTGAGGAGTCTAGACTGCAATCCTGTCAGCATCTGCCCCTTCCCCAGTAATTTATTTGGGTTTTGCACCTGCAGGTGCTGAATTGGGACTGAATTCATACAGAATTTTCTAATTTGGAAAGCAGGCACTGAAATAGTAACATTTAAGAAGAACACTAAATAAAAGTGACTGTGTTACCATTAACTTTCCCTCCTTTGTTGTCAATATTAAAACAATAGAATCCTGATTATCCAGGCTCTTCCCAAGAGGATCTCCTTCTCTAATTAACTCCCTAATCTATTGGCACCCTGATTATTAGACTAGTGCTGCCTGGTGCATTTCAGTGTTAGAAAGCTTTCATAAAATATTTCAGTTTTAGCTCATTCATTGGCACAGTGTACCTTTAATATTATGTGCAAACATAGTGATGGTCCTTTCCTTTCCTCCATGCTCTGGAGCATTAAAGCCTTTCTGAAAGGGCAATTGATATGCAAAGGGTATGAGAACAGCAGAACTGGAAAGGTAATTGTGCAGAAGTAGTCCCCTATTTGCTAGCCTCTCTGATCTTACGTCCTGTGCATGTAATAGGTTGCAGCTGGAAATCACCTTTTCCTGCAGTTTCAAGGATATGCATATGTACCTACAGGCACCTCCAAAGGTGAAAAGTTCTAACCTATTGTACCATGCAGCCGTGGCAATGGGAGTTTGGGTACAACTTGTAAAACAAAAAGGTTTTCCCTGAGAGCCTTGTATATTCATGCTTGTTTGTGTGAGGCAGAGGTGTTTGTCTCAAATTCTTCCATCTCTAATAAAGGAAAATAAATTGCCCTTCTCTCATAATAATTCATTTTTTTTTTCCAAAATCAGAATACACCTAACTCAGGGAATCAAATCAGCAGAGTTTTTCCTTCTTTTCACTTGCAAGAGTTCAAATCCTGTGGGAAACAAAGAAAACCAGTTTAAAAAATTTCTTATCAAAAATTATGCCCCNAAGCTAAGGCTGCACAGAAACTTAATATATACCTGAGTAATTATTATTTTTTCTAAAAGTAGTGTTTTATCCTGTGGTACTGTGAAACCGCAGACAAGAGATGCGTAGCCCACCTTTCCTCATACAGCTCCATAAATAATCACTGTTGTATCTTTTGTTGCAAATCCTCAGCTCTATACGCTTGGGACAAGGAACTGCTTAGTGGCAAATAGTTCGGAGAAAGAATACTGGGGAACTGAATCTGATAATTGCTCCAAACTCACTGTTGCCCACTTGATTTGATATGGGCATGGCCAAATCTTCCATCTGTCTCTGCCCTCCAACAATGATTTCAGGATACTTGGAGCTGACACCAAGCTGTGGGTTTGGTTTTTTTGTGTAGTTTCTTTTAGTTTCTTTTTTGTTTTGTTTTGGTTGGTGTTTTTGAGGTTCTTTTTTGGGGGTGGGGGGGTGGGGTAGGTGCTGGTGGTGGTGGTTTTTTTCAGTTGGTGTCTAGGCTCTCACCACTCTCACCATCACAGCCCTTGATTAAATGACAGGTTTTAGTTTTCATGGTCTTACCTTCTTTTCCCATTCAGTTCTTGACAGCCTTCCCTCTCAGCTGAATACTGTTATCACTTGTTTATTCTAATCCTCTCCCTAGCTGCCTGTATTATCACCCCTCTGTTTCAGAACTTGGATACTTACCCTTTAATCCATTAATTGGCTTTTTACCCTCAGATCTTTTTGCCTCCTCTGAGTGCAACCTGACTCTCCCATCCACCACACACCCACATTGTTCGCTGTCTATCCCCACCTTGCACCTCCTGGCTCTCACTACAATTTGGTGCTAGTTTCTCTTCTTTCCAGATAATCTTGTGCTTTATCTCTTTGCACAAAGGAGGGCTCTCTAGTTCAATATCACTTTCAGTGTTGCTTCTGTTTCCTCCCTGTGTTTACATATTGCCTTTCTACATTGCGTCTTAACAAGGATAGATGTATATAATAGGAATAATCTCTGCAGCAGATATCTGTGTTGCCCCCAGAATAGGTCCATTTTCTTATCGGGATTCAAAAGTGTTGGGAAACTTAATAAAATACGCGTTGCTACACAGCAAACATATTCACTTAAACGAGATTATCTTTTGATTACGTCAGGTTTCTGTTGCTGTTTGCATGCAGTGGAAGTGTACATTTCTTGGGTTTTTTTAATCGTGTACCCTTTGTGTGTAAAATCTGTTTGTATTAAAAGGAATTACTCTATCTGGTGCCATTGTTTAGTTCAGGAAATAATATTGCTTTATTTTAAGAAATGCTGCCTACTTTGACTTTTTTCCCCTTAGTCAACATTTGAAAATATAGACGATACTGCAAAGAGGCATGCTAATCTTTTTGTTTTGTTCTCTCTGATGTTTTCTTTATATAGTGTATATGAATACAGACATTTGATATTTAGGAAAATAGGGAAAATTATCCTGGTGCTAATGTACACAAAGCTATTACACCCAGTCATGGTTAATAACACTAAGTGGATTTAGAGTGAGGAGTCTAGACTGCAATCCTGTCAGCATCTGCCCCTTCCCCAGTAATTTATTTGGGTTTTGCACCTGCAGGTGCTGAATTGGGACTGAATTCATACAGAATTTTCTAATTTGGAAAGCAGGCACTGAAATAGTAACATTTAAGAAGAACACTAAATAAAAGTGACTGTGTTACCATTAACTTTCCCTCCTTTGTTGTCAATATTAAAACAATAGAATCCTGATTATCCAGGCTCTTCCCAAGAGGATCTCCTTCTCTAATTAACTCCCTAATCTATTGGCACCCTGATTATTAGACTAGTGCTGCCTGGTGCATTTCAGTGTTAGAAAGCTTTCATAAAATATTTCAGTTTTAGCTCATTCATTGGCACAGTGTACCTTTAATATTATGTGCAAACATAGTGATGGTCCTTTCCTTTCCTCCATGCTCTGGAGCATTAAAGCCTTTCTGAAAGGGCAATTGATATGCAAAGGGTATGAGAACAGCAGAACTGGAAAGGTAATTGTGCAGAAGTAGTCCCCTATTTGCTAGCCTCTCTGATCTTACGTCCTGTGCATGTAATAGGTTGCAGCTGGAAATCACCTTTTCCTGCAGTTTCAAGGATATGCATATGTACCTACAGGCACCTCCAAAGGTGAAAAGTTCTAACCTATTGTACCATGCAGCCGTGGCAATGGGAGTTTGGGTACAACTTGTAAAACAAAAAGGTTTTCCCTGAGAGCCTTGTATATTCATGCTTGTTTGTGTGAGGCAGAGGTGTTTGTCTCAAATTCTTCCATCTCTAATAAAGGAAAATAAATTGCCCTTCTCTCATAATAATTCATTTTTTTTTCCAAAATCAGAATACACCTAACTCAGGGAATCAAATCAGCAGAGTTTTTCCTTCTTTTCACTTGCAAGAGTTCAAATCCTGTGGGAAACAAAGAAAACCAGTTTAAAAAATTTCTTATCAAAAATTATGCCCCTAAGTCTTGGCTGTATACATTTTAAGTCTTGAACATATGCCATTGTTTATTTCAGTAATGTTTTAATTTTCTTAAGTGACAGACCACTTATTCTTTGTATTGTTGTTTGGTTTGGTTTGGTTTTTGTTTCTGGAGTTTTTTGTTTGTTTTTTTTTCTCTTTTTTTGGGAGGGTGGAGGATTTGGGAGTTTTTGGGGGAGAGGAGGGTTGGGGATTTTGGGGAGTTCGTTTGGTTTGGTTTGGCTTGTTTTTTTTCTCCCTCTGAATATTTTTGGTATTGAGCTGTCCCTTCTTTGTTTCATTCCATGGAGTGTCAACATTTGCAGTTCTCTTATAAGGGGACGCTTTTTAGTTGTACAAGTTGAAGTCTGTCATCAATACATAATCTTGTAAAGACCTATGATGTGCCTCTTGTCCTACACCTACAAATGTGCCTTGGTGTGGTAACTTTCAAGCAGATGCACATCAGCATGTACTCTTTTCAACATGTTCAGCCTGGACCTGTCATTCATGCGTGTGCAGTTCACCGATGGATGTGGTGGCCTTTCTGTGGTCTGTGAAGTCTGTATTTTGTATGCACGGAGCCTTGCACTACTCCTGCTCATGTGTGAAGATAAAGGCATGAAATGTGTTTTCATATATCTTTTTCTGGAATCTCCCTCCAGTATTGACAGCAGTCTATAAATTGTTAAAATCAGAAGGCAGAGCACCCTAAAAATTATGTAGCAATCATGTAGCTCAAAAGAATCGGCAAAAGAGAGAAGGGTAAGAGAGATCATAGAAGTAAATATGTACTGTAGGAAACCTTTATCCACTGCATGCAATATTTTAATTCAATTCATAGTAACCTTAAGTTACCATTGGGGATGCTAAAAAGACACAAGTGTTTTTCATGGAGCAAAATGATAATCTTTGAAATATATAACCTTCTCCTCCGCCCCCCGGCTGCTGTCTATAACAGCTTATATAATTCAAGACTGATTTTTAACTTAGTTCTTCATAATGCTATTTATTTTTTGTTTATTCTTTCCTTCTTTTATAACTATTCTTGAATTTCATGGAATTCTCATAAAACACTGTAATGCTAATGCTCAGGGTAATTTTTAAAAGGTGCTTCAAAAATATAGATGTTTAATATGCAGCTGCTCTTTTAAGGGGCAAAAGGTTTCTTTCTGCCATTTCTTTCAGTTTCTGTATTAAAAATCTTTTCTTTTTCCCTCAACTGTCAATATTTAAGGAAGTATCCTTTCATGTTTTCTATAATCCTGTTAAAAATAGTAGGCATCTTCTGTATCTGTGGCTAGACATACAGCATGGTGCAAAATAATCTAAACACTCAAGGTTTGTTTGCAGATTTGCTCTAATGAAAAAGGCTCAAGATATATAATGAGACAGCCCCTCTGATACAGTTAATCAGTATCCACACAAGTTGATCCCTTGAATGCATTACATGATTCATATGAAATTGCTTAGTACATAAGAAATTAAGATTGATTAATATTTGCTGATGTCTTATTTTTCAGCTAAGAAATCTAACACTTTTAAGGATGAAGAGGGGTAAGAGGTCCTCACTTATGTTCCTCTGCTCTCTGCAAAGTAGGATAGTTTAAGACATAGCTATTTTGCAAAAAACATTTCTGAGTGCTGAGTAGAAAGGCTTCTTTCATTCAATTGAACATCAGAGGAGTATCGCACCATGCCTAAATTGTAAAAATATTTTGGTTCTAAAATGTGTTTAATAGGTCACACTTTTACAGTCACGGCTTAGAGTTAATTACTATGTCTAGTCTCAAAACAGGTCTGTGGTAATAATAGTCTCACTAAATCATTGTCTTCCCTGTGTCTAAACTGTCAGGGTGGGGATTTTTAGAGGTGCCTAATCAATATATAAACACAAATCCTGTTAAACCTCTCCATGGTGCTGGTGAGCAGCTATGTGCTTTAGAAATCCGTTCCATTTTGCATAGGAATGACGAAGGAAAGGAAAGAAAGAAGATCTTGTTCTCAAGCATGCTTGTGGAGCAGTAGGTCAGGCCAGCTAGCTAGTGGGAATGAAAGGTGCTCACGCCTGCAGGGAACATCATAAGCAAGTCCTTTTTCATGGGTAATGGGTGTTTTATCATGCAGGATGTGCTGTCTTTAGCGCCCATCCAGGCAGGGTGGCTGTGGTAGGAGTGTTCAGCCAGGTATCATTGCATTGCTCCATCATTGCACAAATCCCCTAAAGCTGACAGTCATGAAAAAATTGGCATGTGGGAGAGGGCATTGATAAATTTGATTTTCTGACAGAATGAAGTTTGGAAAAGGAAGAGTTAAAGTTACTGTTGCTGTAATATACATACCAGGCTCTTTCGGTCTTTTAAGTCTTCACAGCTCTCTTACAACAGGTTCTCTTCATGTCTAGAAAATGCAAATCTCCGGGCTCCTAAGAGCAGCTGAATGGGGATATGTATTTCATCTTAAAACAAAGAGCAAAGAGGAAAAAAAGAGAAAAAGAAAAAGTTATTCAAAGGATTTTGGAAACAGGTGTTCTAAATCAACATTAATTGGATTTCAGTTAATTATTCCTTATACTTTAGGGATTATAGGAAAGGAATATAGGAGAAAAAAAGCAAGAACAACTTCTCTGACACACTAATTGCTCTAATATTATTTAAGCTAAGCAGGCTCTCATTCCTTTCACACCCAACACAAATAAATTGGCCTCCAGATGACTGTTACAGAGGCTAGGGAATAAGAATGAAGTGAAAAAGCAAGATGCAGTCTTTGGAAGCAACCCTTACTTGGGAGGGTGGTTACAAATTTAGTCTCTTATGTGTGCTATCCTCTACCTGTAATTAGTAAGGTACAGGCAGCTGCTAAAAAGCTGTTATAGCTTGACTTTGGACACCTCATTTCTAGTAGGAAGATTATGTGATTCTTCTGATAACTTCAGCCCTTACAGGGTATGATCTATTCACGTGGCTTAGGTTTCTCTAGGGCCGACAGAGAAAGGCTGGGTGGAAGACAGGACATTATTAAGGATTTTATTTTGGCTTTTGGCCTGTTGTTCTAATTCCTTTGGGAATGAGTCCACTTTTTGCCCAGCATTGGAGCTGGTATAATGTTTGACATGAAAAATTGTAAATGGAAAGTTTTAGTTCACCTCTGAGAACAAACTGATTCCAAATTTTAAAAGTGGGGGAGAGGGTGAGCAAGACAACATCAAATGAGATTTTCAAAACTGTTATAAATAGTAGTGGTCTGAAGAAATGATTTTTTAAATTGGACTGAAGGTAAGGTGAGGTGGTTCTATATTTTTGTTTGGGTTTAAACTTTAACTTTTGCAAATTTTTGGCTGGGTCCTCTTAGTTTTAAGATGAAGAAAGTGGGATTAGGTGCCACACTTGCTAGTCTCCTCTCACTGTCCAGGCTGAGAAAAGTGAGCGATGCTTGTGATAAAAGTAACAGATTTTCAAAGTTCTTTTTAAACTTTAATATTATACAATAACCACAGCCTCTAATAACAACCAAGATAATGTTTTATATGGTTTTTTGCCTTAACAATATATCTTTGAAGAACTCCCTGCCCCATATGTTTGAAGTATACATGAAACGTGTCACTTTTGAACAGGAGATATTGTCAGGTTATATGTGAAATTATTTACACAGCAAATTTTAAAAGATTTCGGAAAGCCTAATGAAACTTGCCTGAGGGCAGTTAGAATTTGCATTCCAGCCTGCTGCATATGTGACAAGTTGCTAAGCACCTCGGTTTAAAAAACTGGAAGGGGACTTCTGACATTGAGTAGTTCTTATCTATAACCATGGTATATTAGGAAGGAGATATACCAGTGCCCATTATGTGTGTCAGCATATTTATCATCCCTACAAACAGATGTGAACGTAATTACATCACATCTACACAGTCACTTATTTACCTGGCTTCTGTACATATTTGCATAAGTTCCTAACAGGGACTTTAAAGATCTGATATTTTGCAAGAGCTTATGAAAATATTATTCTTAAATTAAACTGATCTGTTATAACCCAAATTTCCAGCAGACCTACATGAAATTTGTAAGAACAGATGCCTTTTTTTTTTTTCTGCTATGAAAACACAGCAGAAAGCAGTAAGGAAAAAAGCGACTTCATGTGTTGGTAGCTTTCAGAGAATTGGCCAAATATGTGTCCGTATTGTGCTAGCTGCTTTATTTATCAGCTTAACTCACAGCATTTAGATGGCATCATTTCTCATATTGTGCAGTTGATGGTCCTGCATTCTGTAGGAAGAAAGTATTTCTCTGTCAAATATCACTGTTTCTAACTGACAATGAGGTGCAAAAAGAAGTCTTTAAAGTTTTAATCAATGACTTTAAAAAAGAAAATATTAAACATATGAAGATAAATTACAAAAAAATGAAAATGTGTGTAATTTATATATGCATGAATATTTAATACTTGCTTTCCCAAATGTGGCAGTTCATAGTTTTTCTCTTGGTCATCAGTGCCTTATTTATTTTATTTTATTTTTGAAATATACTGCATGCAAGCTTTCCCCTTTCTTGTAGTGAACATACTTTTACATTGCAAATGGAGGTGCAAACTTTTCTTTCTCATTAAAGAAAAAAAGAAGACACTAAAATTTTGTTTCAGTAATCTTTTTGCAAATCAATTCCATCAGTATCAGGTTGCAAAAAAATATTTCTGAAATTAAATATGTAATTCACAGCCCAGATGTGGTTTATGCTCGTTTGCGCTGTACACAGCATCCCAGCACTAGTGGCATTTTAATGATCAGAGTTCTGTAGGTTTTTTTTTTATTCCTACATCACTTTCTCCCTTGCTCCCCCTTCTGACCTCTGCTAAAATCTTCACCATGGTATATAGGTGATAATTGACTGCTTTTTAAAAGACACGTTTTGTATCAGCTGAGTTCTGCTTGTTTGAGATGTGGACACATTTTATGGGCAGACTCAAAGCCTGGTTGTGTTCAGTCATATGTGCAAAAAATACATTGTTAGTCATCTGTAATCCCTACCCCATAGTGGTTCTCTCTGGTTTATATGTGGGAAGGGATGTGCTTATTTAATCACAGACCAGATGCGGGGCCTAAGGGCCTGACCCAAAGCCCATTGAAATCAGTTGGAATCCTTCTGTAGGTTTTAATGGTCCTAAATGTTTAGATAAAAAAATCTGAGTAACTTTTATGAAAACTAAATAAACAAAAAGCAACTTATTTTTATTTTCCTCACTCCTTTCACATTTTCCTCAGGAGGAAAATTTTGCCCCTGTGCCCTAAATACAATGTAAACAATTTAAAACCCCTTACCTGAAAACTATTCTGTTAAGCAAGTGTTATAATAGAAAGCTGGATCATGGCTCTATTGCACTGTGGTGGCTGTGGTACCTTTATGCACTACCAACATTTTCTGATATTACTTGGCACAGAAATGTTGATGTGTTTGCACAGGAAAACAGTCTGTATACAGTAGGACTACGTGGTAAAAATATCTGTGTAGTCAGTGTAGTCTATTTGTGAAATATAGCAAGGGAAAATATTTATGAGCACCACAGGACATGAAGCTCAAAGTGCAGTCATTTCTAAATGAAAATTATGTGACAGTTCATCAGTATTTAATGCTAACATTGCTTGATCTAGACATAAAGAATTTAGCAGCCATTTATCATAACATGCAGTACTGTTCATTTCCTGATTTGCTTAGAATACAGTGATGTTTTAATCTCAACAGGAGCCACAGGTCTAATTTTAGCTATTTAATGAAAGGAAAATCCAGCGAGAGACAGATTTTTCACATGGCTATTGGAAGCCTACTCCCACAACTTGAATTGGTTGGTCTTTTTAATGTGTGTTCCCAGAAGCCAGTGCTTGGTCCCTGCGCCAGATGCAGGTGTTCCCTTGTGCTGTCAGCCAGGAATGATTAATGAGGATTTGCCCCTACTGAAAGCAGCCTTTGGAGCATTGTTCAGGGCATCTGTGGAACTGTCGGGGGAGACAAGGACACAAGTGAACAACCAATTATTTGGCCATCACTGAGGCAGCATGAAAAAGACATCAAATTGGACAGAGGAGCAAAGCTTTTGTTTCATGATCATATTTTTAGGTGTTAATAGTAACAGAGGAATTCTACCTGTTTTGTTTTGCCTTTTTTCCCCTCTTCCCTCTCTTTTTTTATCTTTTTTTTTTTCTTTCCAGGGGAGAGGGAAGGGCTCAAGCACTGCTTTAAAACTAGGATAGGATGTGTGAAAGACACAGAGGCAGAAAACTGATCACGGTCCTTCAAAAGTGTAAAAGGAAGGAAAACACACAGAACTGATTTCTTGGCAGTTGCACTGCATGTATAAAGATACACCGTTTTGCTCGGTTAACATTTGGGAATGAGGGCTAAGGATTCGGCAAGGAGGAGGATTTCTTATGCAGGGAGCTTCTTAATTGCTAGCCAAATACAACAGCTCAGGAGCCAGGGCTTTATCATATGATGGTTCATGGAAATGTTACATTAGGATTCTGTAAAAAAAATATGAGGGAACAAAACCGGAAAACATTTGCAAGATTGAATTCAGCATTCAGCCTGCATCCCTCTTTCTGTTGCAAAGAAAACACACTTAGGTACATAAGAGTGAGGGGGAAAAAGAGAAACAGAACTAAAAGCACTCTGCCTAGGCCTAGACTTCTGCATTTTTATATTTACCAAGAGCTGTGATTACAAATACTAATTTTAAACCAGAGGGAAAAGATTTTATTTTCAGAACAATCCAATTACAGAATGGATTGTTTGTAAAATACATTTTATGCTCCATCCTGTCAAGCCTCTTTTTACCAGAGTATTAAGAATAAAAAAGTTAATTATACTGTTTAATTCTAATGAGGAATAAAATGTTTTGTAGACTAATAGTAAAGAAAAATTTTTACTGATATATTGTAATTAATATATCAGTAGATATATTAGTGGCTAATTCCCTAACCTCAGAAGTTCCTCTGTCCTCACACATACATGCAAGAAAAGGAGTTTGGATCCTGAAAAAAATTACAGATCATAATTCCAAACTGCGCCTTAATGAAAGAGACATCTATATTTCTAGATTAACCATTTAGTTATATTCAAGTACCTGTATTTAGGTTTGTTGTTTGGACCTTTTTTCCGAATTATTTATTCTTTCAGGGTGGTAATTTATCAAGGAGGACTCACGGCATTCACACAATTATGTGAATGTCCATACATAAAGGCCTGTTTCCTTATCCCAGCTGTTTTGTATGAAGTTTTAGGAAGCAAAAGTTTTTTTGCCTGCTTCACATATGTAATGAGTTGCTGCAGGTAAAAATTTGAATTATGATATTCAGATTTTCAGAATTTGTCATCTCAGTGTCAAATGGCTGGGTCTGAAACCTGAGCAGTCAGCTACTTCTCCTAGCTAGGATGATAATTTTGCTAGAAAATAGAAAAAAATAATAAAATTTAAAATAATAGTTTAAAATAATAGTTTAAAAATAGTGATTAATAACAACTTAAAGAAAGAAAAAACCCAATGCAATACACATGTAAATGGAGCCTTTGCATTTAAAGAATATCACATATTTTTTATACCACCCAAATGAAAGTCTTGTTCAGAAGTCTTGTTAGCTAAGCAACCTAAGGGTCTTTAGGATATTCCAGTATTTCTCATAATTGTGCATATTGTAGATGTTTATATTGGTAATAGCGTCCATACCAATCCTTGAACTGCAGTACTGCAGGTCTGTCCTTTTACATCTGTTTCTCTCTGCAAAGAAGTCTGACATTTGAAACTGAGCCTTGTCCCCTCTTGCGTTTGGTATGTGGTGGAACTTGAAATTACTTTATTAGAAGTTACAATATCAGTGTACAGAGACAGTCAACCCTGTTTCCTCCTTGTCAGAAAGAGACAATGGCAACAATATGCCCCTGTGCCTGGCATTACCCAGTGGAAGCACAGTGTGTCAAGACACCTCCTGAGCATAGTAGTGCTATGGTAGTGATGCTGGTGAGGAAGGAAAATATTAGCAGGAATGGAAGGAATGGTTATAGCATCTCTAAAGAGAATATTTGCCTGTGACTGCCAAAGTGCTGAACTGAGTTTCCTAACCCTAGATAAATAAATAGAAAGGAAACTTTCTGCTACTTCAGACTGTGCTGAAGAATGCACCTTTTCCTCCCAGGTATGGACTTAGTCATAGGTACTGAAGAGTTGTTTATCACTCTTTTGGATTACTTCAGACTCCTCTACTTGGAGTTGTCAGCTGGAGATATAGAAGCATTGGATGTTACAGCTTGATGAAACTTCTAAGTTAATATAAAGCAGAGTGCAGCCTGCTATTTAGATGTGCCAGCAGCATGCAGCATTGGAATGCCTTCAAGGATGTGTTCATTCTCTCCAAATCTCTTGGTGGGTGAGCACCTTTGGGATGGGTCCCCTGTGAGCTTCCTTGGAAGGTCCCATGGGACAAAGATCAGGACAATACTTTAAATTTAAAGAAAGGACTGAATTCTTTTAGTGGAGGTTCATTGGCCTGAAAATAGGGATAGGATTTGCCAGTTAGTGCACATAAATGGGAACAACCCTTTTACTTACCATTTCACCAGTACAGTGACATCTCTTCCATTCATTACATTCCTCTGCAATCCACATGCTTTTCAAAAATGATTATGTTTCTACCAGTACTTGTGCTTAGGTTGATACACGTTGTATTATGATGTTTTCCCTGTAAATTCTTATGTATGTATTTTCATGATGATTCAATAAAAAAAATGAAACATGAAAATTTAAATTTGAAGTAAGCCAAAAACAAATGGGCAAGAACATATGGAAAGGAATAAACCCATTAGCATCTTTATTAAGGGTGTTTTTTTGCTAAAAACTTCAGCTTTGATTTAGCTTTATGAGATAAATCCACTGCAGATTTATTTTACAAAACTATAAAAAATTCTGAAGCTGTCACTTACATTTTTACAATGATCTTTAATACTCTGCAGACTGCATAAGACTATGAAGTAGTGGATTAGTATGAGGCCAGTACCTCTGAGATTACTTTCTCCCATATTCTTATGAATCGTTGCAATTATTTTGATTTAAAAAAATGTTTCCTTGTCTGTAAATAGCTACTCTAATAAATTGTTAGGAGGAAAAACAGAAAGAGAAAAATAATTAAAGCTCAAATAAATAATGTTGTCACTTTTAACATGTATTATTTAGCTTTTATTTCATACTGGGAAGAATGAGGATCATTAGAATCATGCTATGATTGTGGGTGAGCATTTCTTTCTTTTATTTATGCTAGGTAAAATCCAATGGCAACAAGCTCAAACATTGAGGAATTGTCAGGAGTTGTCTTTTATAGAACTACTGACCATCAGGATTTCTCCCTTTGTCCCTCCTCCTCCCAGTATAACACAGCCTGATGATTCTGGTCACTACAGCCAGCATGTCTCTGCTGGTGGTGATGATGATGAAACTCCTAAGACTCTTGTGACTCTGTTATTGCCTCCAGGCTCGAAATGAAGGGAGGCTGCAGTCAACTGGGGCACCATCATTAGAATCTCATCAAAACTGGTTGTTAATGAACCATTTGATAAAGCAGAAGGAATTCTCTCTGCTGCTTGCACTAACAACAACAGAAAAGGGCAAGGGTAAAGGTGTGGATGTAAAAGTACTCCTCCCACCTCGCAAGAGCAGTGTGAATCAGCTGCAGTTTGTTTTGTTACCATGCACATGCCCTGGTATAGGAGTAGGCAGGGTGGGAAGGGATTTTGCAGATGACATTTCTATGTTGATTTTATATAATAATGCTGAACATGCTTGGTTTGGGCTGCAAAATTTGTAGTGTGAACTACTGAAGTTATGGCTCTTTGGCAAGAGAGAATTGTGAGGTTAAAATAGACTTCAGTTCCTGTACCCTAAATAGCTGATTTTTGCACCTGAAGTCTCAGAACTAGCAGTTTGGTAAGTTTGTGCTGGCACATAGGTATGTATTTATAAAATCTACTTTTAAAAAAAAATCTATTTTATAATCATAGAAAACTATCTACAGATTTTATAAACACCACTGGGTTAATCAGCTCTTATTTTTCTTCTGTGCTTAAGAGCAGGTCACACTTAGGACTGATGTGTGAGGCCAAAGGGCTTTACTTTTTCTGTAGCCCTCAGTCTGGTTTTTCACCAGCATGATTTCCTGCCATTTCTGGATTTGAATTTCTCCTTTCTAGTCCCTCACTTCGTGCAGGTTTTTCTGAACTGTTAGTACCATCTCGTACACATATTCTTTTTCCTTTTCCTCCCTCCCTCCTCTCACATCCTTCATTCACACATTCCCTTTGTATCCTATTTCAGTCCATACACTTTTCCCTATCTCTTTTACACACCTTTGTTTGTTTTTCCATTCATGCTACATCTGGGAAAATGAAGTTCTCCATACTTAAGGAAGCAGTTCTTCACTAATGATAGTGAAATTTCAGCATGTATATTCCCATGCTGGAAATAACAACATGGTTAAGTGTCATTGTCTATTTTACTGGGGAGAGGATCTTTAAATTAAGAGGCTTTCCTAGATGTTCTTTGTAATGTAAAATGATTTAGCTTCAAATTACTCAGTGTCTGAATATGAATTAGCCAAAATATTTGTCAGTATTTGGATGGATTATGACGCCTTCCTTTAAACGTCTTAATTGTTAGCGTTTTCTTTGGATTTCTGTGAATTGTCAAGCTTTACAATTTCTGTGTATTTACTCCAGTATTAAGTTCTTGACTTCTTCAACTTATTTCATTCTCCTTCATGGTGTCATGTTAATAGTAAGCATAGCAACACCAGTTGCATATATTTGTTTGAATGAACGCTACCCATCATAGGATCCTTACACAAACCTCATTTTACCATATTTTTGGAAGCTATAAACATGATGACAGTGCTCCAAATTCATATTAGAAGTAAAAAACAGATTATCAGAGTATTTCAGCCAAATAAGAAAATGTAATCCTTTTTCGGAAAGAAAGAAAGAAAAAGCTTCTGCACTGGGATGTTGATGATTAAAAGAAGTGGGTCTGTAAGAATTAACAGAAAATAAATAGTACAGAAAGAATGTTTCTTATGAACTACCAGAGCCTAGCAGAATCTTGATGGCAAATCTTGAATAGTAATGAAATGATGATTGTAAGAATACCAATATTTATAAAAAAAGTATTTGAAATAATAATTTCTGAGGTTGTATTGCCCCATTCCATGTAGCAACCAATAGGAAGTCAAAGGACATTTTAAGAGAAGTTTACTAAAATCAATTGCATTTGAAAAGACCATCTACATTTCAGGGCTTTCTTCAGGTTCTTCCGCTATGGATACAGATTATCTTTGTTTTCAGAATTGCTGAAGCCAGAAATATGGTCTGTAAGTCAGAGTGAACTTTCTTCACCTAATTTCAAAGCTGCTTGAACTTAGTGACTTTGTATATTTGATTTAAGCTCTTGGAGTTTGCATTCAATAAAGTAGAAGAGTACAGGTGGAGGCAGAAGAGATAGAAAATCAAATACTGAAATATCAAGGAAAAAAAAAAGCTTGGTATACATGCCACCTGTGAATTACTTGCTTCTCTTTTAGTATCTTCTGTATTTTGGAACACTGAAGGTTTCTGTGGGAAAAAAGTAATGAATCAAGTAGCCATTTTTGGCCTTAATGTAATCATGCACAATCTGTTTTTTACTTCATCAAGTTGCAGCCTTAGCAGACAACTAGATATTATGATTTATTTGTGTCCAGCTTTGCAAGATATTCTTCCAAAAGTGAATCATGGTATGTCAGAAGACACATGCAATGAAGTGATCTATGTTGTTCTTCTGTTACTGTCTACTAGAAAGTCTGTTCATCCCTGGTTTTAATCACATCCACTTAGTGGTCAGGCAGATTCTCCCTGCCAGCCAGATCTAGTTCAGTGTCCACTGCTGTTATTACAGAATGGAGATCAAGTCTTTTATCTATTTTCTCCAAACTCTGTGGGACACAGTTTCTTGCTGGGAGTCTTTGGAAGGAGGAGATAAATCTTTTTGCTAATATCCCAGGAGATAGTAACATGTCTTACTAGAGACATATCTTCAGAATTTTTCCAGGCTTTGTGAACATAAATAAAGGCTTTTGAGAATCCTGTGGTTTTGTTTTATTTTTATATATGTCATACAAATATCTCCACTTATGCAAAGCCTAATTGTGAATTGCCGAGAGAGAATCTGCAAAGATTTTGCCTTCATTTTCTTGTCCATAAACAGGAATATAATGAAATCCCACTAACAATTTTATGACTACCTGGGTGTACAGGTAGTCTTTTGCAGCATAACCAGTTTACATTGCTTTTAATAATTTGGATATATGCCAAAGCCCCCTAAAATACAGCGTGCAAGGATTTAGGGAATGGTGCACTGTGGAGAATTTGCCTAAGAGTAATTCCTGGATGGTGAAAAGCAGTGATTTTCTACCTAAGATCTGAATAGATGGCCATAGGCAGAGATGTGGTCAATGACTGTGTCCTGATGTAGGCCAGTGATGAGTGGTGTCCCTCAGGGCTCTGTCTTGAGACTGGTTCTCTTTAATATCTTCATCAGTGACATAGAGAAGGAGATCAAGTGCACACTCAGGGGTTTGCAGATGACATGAGGCTGAGTGGTGAAGTTGACGCACCTGAAGGGACAGGATGTCATACAGAGGGACCTGGACAAACTTGAGAAGGGCCCATGAAAAACTCAGGAGGTTCAACAAGTCCAGGTACAAGGTACTGCACTGGGTCAGGGCAATCCCAGACATGAGTACAGACAGGGAGAAGAACTGATGGAGAGCAGCCCCATGGAGAAGGACTTGTTGGTTCTGGTGGATGAAAAGCTGGATATGAGCCAGCAATGTGCACTTGCAGCCAGAAAGCCAATTGTATCCTGTGCTGCATAAAAAGAGGTTGAGGGAGATGATGCTCCCCCTCTATGCTACCCTTGTGAGACCCTGTCTGGAGTATGGCATCCAGCTCTGGGGCCCCCACATAAGTAAGAATGGATCCAGAGGAGGCCACAAAGCACCTGTTCTAGGAAGACAGGCTGAGAGAACTGGGGTTGTTCAGTCTGGAGAAGAGAAAGTTCTGGGGAGACATCATTACAGCCTTTCAGTACTTAAAGAGGCCTTATAAAAGAGAGGAAAAGGGACTTTTTACATAGGCAGATAGTGATAGGACAAGGGGGAATAATTTTAAGCTGAAAGAGGAAAGGTTTAAGTTAGATGTTAGGGAAAAATTCTTTACACAGAGGTTTGTGAGGCACTGGAACAGGTTGCCCAGAGAAGTTGTGGATGCCCCATCCCTGGAAGTGTTCCAGGCCAGGTTGGATGGGACTTTGAGCAACCCGATCTAGTGGGTTTCTTCCCTGCCTGCAGCAAGGAGTTTAGAAGTAGATGACTTTTAAGGTCCCTTCCAATCCAAACTATTCTGTGATTTGAAGATCTGTGGGGAACACTACGTGACTTCGGAGTTGGCTGCAAAAGGAAACTTGAAAGAGATTTTTATGTTACAGTACCTTTTATGTGAAATTTGGCATTTATGGGTCAAAACCAATAAAGCCACTTGTATATAACTGTAAAATGGCTTATGCTTTGCTTTGTCTCTAAGCATTAATTTAAGACCAAAAGTTCACATTGCCTAGAGCCTTTGTGGGTATTGTGAAAACCTCCTTCATTTTTTTTTTTCTGATATTGAGCTGACAGCCAGATTAAATGTTGGTTGTAAAGTTCTTTCCCTCTCCCTACTACTGCTTTAATGCATCCTAGCCAAATGAAATTACAAAGTTTTATAATAGAGGTAAGTTTATAAGATAACTTATTATAAGATATTCATATTATATAAAAATGTAAAAATCTTGTAAATTTATTATAAATAAAAATTAATTGAAAGAGTAAAGATATTTTAAAAGAATGGATTAATTGTGAAATTGTCATAGTATTAGAAACCTCAGGATCCCCATGCAGGCCACAGTTGGGCTAGTCTACCCACGTAATGCTTAATGTACCATGCAGACAAACCAGCTCTGGCTTGTATTATCTAATTAACTGCATTTAATGTAGTTGTTTCAGCAATCCTCAGCTTTTGTTTTTCTGACACTGGTTGCCATGCAGTCAATACTGAGGGTCATCCCATTTTTTTTTAGTTTTTTTTTTAAAGAAGTGCCACATCTCCTGTGAGTCTCCCTGAATGTGTCACCTTCCCATTCTCCACAGAGACACACCTCTTGCACTGGTTGCATTTTACCTTTCCAGGGTGTCCTCTGCTTCCACCAACTCTATGAGATGAGAACAAGTTCAAGAATTATATTCCACCACTCTGTCCACATTTGATAATCAATGATGGGTCTTTCACATCCACTGTAAGGTCCTTGGCATCTTTTGAACAAAGAAGAAGGAAGAAGCAATGAGCTAGGGTTGTTATCATAATCCTTTTAGCTCAAACTGGGGGATAGGCATTGAGTTTGGCTGTAATCCCTGAAATGGAGGAGCTTTTTAATGCTTTTTCTCTTGGCAAAGGATTAGTTGGTAGCTCAGATTCCATTTCTCCTTCGATGAGAAACCTTGCTGCCTGGTGGACAGCAAGCAACACAGCTCAGCTGTTGCTGCTCTAGCTGCCACATTTTTTGAACTGAGTCCAGAAATATTTTCTTTTTCTCAACTCTGTTCCATAATTGAAAAGTGCAAAACATATTGTCTATATGTCCTTCTTTTCTATAACTCTTTAAAAGAGTCTGGAGTGCAGCGTGGAGAACACTTACTGCACTGTATCCCAAAGAGTAGTTAGCTCTGAGAAAGAACTGTAACCATGAATTACACATTTTAGAACATCAAGGAATGCAAATGCTTTTTTCTAAATTATTCTTTATTATGATGTAATTGCTTAATTTTGAATTTGCCTTAACACGTGCTGAGAAACTCTGAGTAGACTGCTATACTGTGCCCTGATTTTCTTCTATGAATTCCTGCTGAGACAAATATTAGAACATATTTAATACAAATACACATTTATTCAATGTATATGTTCATATAAATACTGAAAAACAAGTGTTCTCAAACTTCTATATTACAGACTGAAAAGGACTCGAAAGGATGCTTTGTGGAATACATGCTCTTTTTTTCTCCACCAAACAAATGAATTTGCATTTTTTTTCTTAATTGGGTTGGTAGTGGTTTGTTATGATTTTTAAAGCTGATTTTTTAACAATGGAAGTACAGGACCATGTGTAATTCGAACCTTGGGTACATGTTGTCTGAGTTAGTTTATAGTGAGAAAGGAGAAATGTCCAAGCTCTGATGCAGATAGATTTTGTGACCTTAGTCAAACCGCTGAAATTCTCTGGGTGAAATCTTATCCCTGCAAAAGTCAAGAGGATTTTTGCCATTTATTTGAATGGGGCAAAGATATCACATTTGAATTCTGAATTGTTAATAAGAACAGGATAACATGTCTCTAACTCTCACAGCTCTTGTGAAGCTAATTAATCAGCAGAGTACTTTGGGATCCTCAGAAGTATAATAGAAGCTGCAAGTACTATTATTTGTTTGTCATGTAATTGGAAACCAGCAAGGTAAAAAGTCATTGATAAAAATCCACATCACAAGGTCATTTCTTTCAATGTTGCAAATCTCTTCTTCAATCAAGAGCTTTGTAACTGATGAAAAGTACAGCCTAATCATAACATTATCAAGTCAATTTAATTGGTGCTCTGGCAGCACATGAGATCATAATGAAGTCATTTTTGCTAGTTACAGGCTTAAAAATATTTTTATAGCACCCTTCATCCTAGTGGAAACTTTAAAAGCCTTACAGACAAGATTAAGGTTTTTCTGCCTCTGTTATAAAAATGCCTTTGTACAGTGGATACCAGCTGTTTTAATCATGTCTAAAAAAGCTACTGGTAAACATGATGTTACTGTGTTTATACTTAGCCCTTATGCCTATTCCATAGGTTGTATCTTTAAAATTAATGTTCAGATACATCAAGATAAGGGGGTAACACTTTTGGATTAGAAGGGTTCTGTTTTTTATCAAGGTTGAACACGATAGGTGTCACTGTTGCTGAACCATAGTTTTTGAATATGTCCCATATCTGTGAAAATCCCATTTTTTGCCAACAGAAAGGTCTAAATATTTCTGCCCAATATTCTTTTTCACTTTGTCAGAAACTTGAAGCCCAAAAACTGATACTGGCTTCACCTGGCATCCCAGGTGAAGGTTTGGAGTAAGAGTGATTATGTTTTAATGAACACACTCTGTTACATGGAGTAGATTGCTTAATTTACCATAGTGCAAGTTTCTGTATTGCAACAGATGGACATAATGCCATTTATCTTTTCTTTGCCCCAGCTCTTTCATAGCTGGAGTGACTGAAAGCTGGTGTGCCAGTATCAGGGTCCTCCTGCTTCTCATGCCTGTCATTGCTCCCCTCATTAAGGACCAGGGTGCCTGGGCACAAGTCCCCGCAGTGAGCTCCTGATACTGACCACATGACACCTTACAACGGCTTGTGGCCAGTGAAAAGCACACTGTGACTTTCAGCTCTCTCTTGCTGTTTGCTCTTTTAGCAAGCATCTGATTAAAAAGCCCAATTGAATATGCAGCCTTCAGAATAAGTAGCAAATGCG
>WBMV01006327.1:299626-387126 GCA_013396655.1 Campylorhamphus procurvoides | reverse complement strand
AAATTTGATTTTTAAAAATCTAAAGTAATTTCTCTTACTCTGCCATGAATGGAGAATTATTCTACACTCAAGAGGAATATAGTCCTTAAGGAGGCAAAAAGACTCAGCACACTAAGCCTTGGCTTATGCTGATGCCTTTATACAGCAGTGGATACTCCTGCAGGTAGCAGTTTTCCAGCGTAGCTCTAGTAGGTGAGTGCAGGAAGAATTCCACAGCCTCTCCTCTGAGCAGAGCAGATTTGTGAAGAACGCTTTTCAGTTCATCTCCTGTTCTGAACTGTTCTCTCCAGTTTGTTCCACCAAATCACAATACCTTTCTTTTTCAAAATTCTGTTATCTGATGGGTAGACCTGGTAAAGAGAGGAACATATTCTCCACTTAGACTAGAAAGCAATTTTCATTATTCATGAAAACTTAAGGTGTATTTATTTACTGAGGGACAACTCTTATGATTATGTGATTGTGAAAATCTGCAGCCTTATTTTGGGTTTTTTCAATCTTTTAAGAAAATCTGTTTTTTTATTTTTTTTTCCCTGCTTCAGCCATTGATCTTTTCTTCCTACCTTTAAAACCACTGACAAATAAAGAGTACTGGGCAAAAGAATGAGAATGGAGAAGGTGAAGAAAAAACATTAAACTTGAAAAAGAATAAATCAGGGAAGTAAAATATCTATATCCTTATTCACCTTTGGAGTAATGCCCACCTTGGTCCTAAGCATTGATAATTTGGCATTTGGCAATTTTTTCCAACTTTATCTATCTGGAAGAGTGAATAAGAGCTGTTAGTTTCATTTTCTTTTATTTTTTTTTACAGTACCAAGTGGAAAGAAATAGGGAAAAAGTTGGGAGAATGTGATTTTATTTTGGAGAAAGTGCCCTACAAGCGGGGCTTGACTTCTTTTGCAAATATCCTACATGCACTGTCAAGGAACTGCGTAACCCATCTTTTACTACTGACGCCTGATGAAGTCCTCCATGGTTGGATTTCCAGAAGCATTTGGGTCATAACCTCCTCTTGCCATACATTCGTAGCTGTGTGAAGCCCTCAGCCTTTGGGCTGAAACTGTAACTATTCATGTATACTCTTTGCAACCAAAGAATTTATTTGCAAAACTTCTGAAATCCTTTCAGAATTCTTGAATTATGGGAGTGTGTAAAACAGAGTATGCTTCCATTGTGTTTAATAGGCAGTGAAAAAAATCTCAAAACCAACAGAAAATGGGCACTTTTTAATGAGAAAACTAAAGCAAAACCGAGAGCTGCTGTTTTTGACTTGGAAGACAAAACAGCCTTTCTGTTCAAAGGCTTCTCAAATTAATACTGAAAAATGGTATTTTAAAAAATATACTCCCATGTTTTTGAACTTTAGGACACTAGACAGGTTGGATTTTAAAACATATTAAAAGGTGAATCCTAAAGGGAAATTTATGAAGTTATTAGTAGAGCTTATTGAGCTTAGACACTTTTCCTGACATTATTTACTTTTTCCCTTCCTGGCCTGAGGCTTCTGGAAAGGCTGAAGGCAGCTGGTTTCATATAGATTCTCTGTGCATAAAGGAAATCTTAATTACCTGATTAAACTACTCAGAGCAGAACAATAATCTTCAACACTGAGGAAGCTAAAATGTTATCTATAGATTAAGACTTCTAGATTTTTTTCATGTCATGAACATTTTGAGGTTTTGGCTCAAAAATAATAGCAATCATCTGGGTACTACACAAAATTCTTGTAATAGCATTAAATATTTTTCTCTTTTATTTGAACAATCTTGTGTAATGGAACAGTACCAAAAAACAGCTTGATGGAATATAGGAACATATTTCCCTCCCATACAGTTTATTTTGATAGGTAAGCATCGAAGTTAAATGCTATAGTAAGCTAAAAGAGTTTTCCATTAATTAAATTATACACATTAAATACACTTAAATGTCATTTAAGATCGCAGTTAAAATTATGAAGAATAGAGGCATTGGAAGATATTTTTTTATTTGGTAATGTCTCATCTTTTTCTGATGGCATCTACATTTAATGGTGAACATGTAGATCATTTCCCATTTGAAGCCATGACTCCTGTTCCCCTTCTAGCATTTTCAAAACAGGTTTGCATTCAAACTTCACACAAAGCAAATATAGGAAAGGAAAGTCAAATCTAGTACAAAATAATTAAGATGCATCTGAAATATGAGATTTTGTGTCTAACAGTTGTGGCTTGGTCCTCAAGCTTTGTCACACATTTGTCCAGTTACAGATACTTCAGGTCATTATTTAAAAGATTATGTAGAGGTTTAGTGTTCTTTTCTATTTTCCAGAAAAGAGGATGCATTCTTTAAAATGCATTCTCTACTAGCTTCTGTCAGTCTGCACCACAAGGGGCTAAAGTAATTTTATAATCCTGAGAACATTATGATGGATACTTGTAAGCACTTTTGCTGTCTGACAGTGAGCCTGACATAGTTTGAGGTAGAAATCTACTAATACTTTTTTTTTTTGTGAGATTTTGTAAGGGTTTATAGACATCATAGTCTCCACTAAACGCACACTAAGTCACACAACCACTAAGTCTTGAGGCTAAGCTATAACCCATGGGGAGCAGAACAGAATTCTTATCATAGATCACATGAACTCCAATAGTACTAAAAACATTCAAGGGCACCTGCATTGGTTTATACCACATTAATATTTCATAGGTAGGTTCTCTCCTTAGAAACAGGCCCAGCTATCAACTTGTCGGGTAGAAAATTTAAAATTTCATAATTTTAGAACACTGTAATTTAAAAGATGAAGAGCATGAAGAAGTATTAGTGATTTATAAAACTACATCCTTAGAGATACTCAGATCTTGGCTGTACAAAATCCCAAGCATCCTGATCTATACTGGTTCTCTGTTGAATTAGGGGTTGTACCAGGTGATTTCCAGAAGTTCCTTACCAGTTAAAAGTATTTTAGAATGCTGTACATTGAAGAAGCTACTTACAGGTGGCAAAATCTAAAATAATGGCAGCAAGACTTAACATTTGTGACAAAAGTTGGTTATGTTATCTGGGGCTTTTCCATCCATCACTGCATCACTTGCATGAAATAAAACAACTTCTATGTGCTTTTAAAGCCTGAGGAAAACATTTGTGGTCACCTTTTCTGATTGATTCCCTTCACCTACTTGTTTCTGCTGCACCAATGGTCCCCAGCACTGTCAAGGTCTATTCAAATTTGTGTTCATGTCTTTATAGCACCTAGTTAGAACAGAATGGGATATTTCAGAACTTAATGTCAAGACCCCATCCTATCTGAGATGTCATTGGCTGCCCTCATATAGATCTCACACAGTCCTGTTTCTGTGTTGATAAGGAAAAAAAACCTTTGAGTTTCTTTAGGCTGTGGCTCTTATGTGATGAGTCACAAACCTTCTGGGCTACAGGAAGGGTTTCTGCTTTGGCCAGAATGATTGGAAAGGTGGTTGCCTGCTGTGCAAAACTAAGAGGCTTTACAAGTTTTCTGGTGTCAGGAGTCTGTTTTGCATAGCAGGATGATTCACATGGAAGCAGCAGAGGATCTGCTGGGTCAACACAAGACCTGTGTTGCTCAGGGGACTTTTTGTGATTATTTTTTTGTGTACCGTTGAGAGTAATTTTTTTTAATTTTAGATTTAATTTTATTTTCCTGTTATGTCAATGTTGTTTTAGAACTTGGTGTATTCTATGATTCCATTAAGAATAGCTATTTGCAAACCTAAGCTCAGCTAAATTAAAAAACCCCAAAACACACACACACACATATATACATACACATATATTACTTACAAATTTAAACTCATCTAAATTGAAGCTTTGGTTGGTAACATATTGCATCTTTGATTTAGCTGAAACATTGTCTTCTATTTATAATCTACAATATTTAAAAGTATTTTAAAGTACCATTCACATCTTGCAAATCAGCTTGCAAACTAAGACTGTCCAGAAGTTCACTGAGTTTAGGAAAAAATTCATGGATAACCAGAAGGCAAGCATAAAAAGAAAAGAATACTCATCTCTAGTGTTTTCAGCAATTCCTCATGCCAGAAAATCCTCACATGGAAGATAGCTAGGCTGAATTGACATGTGAATTGGAAAGGCTAGATTGCTGTTACGTTGTGGGTGGGCTCTTCAGACTTCTGAAATTATAATGTTTTTATTTAAAACCTAAATTGGATTTCTAGACATGTATGGTATACATCACTTTAAAATTATTGGAGTTCTTCATATTGTTAAGAGTGCTTCAGTTTGAAAGAGTAAGGCTTTCCTGCAAATGCCAAGTAAATTGCTCTGTAAGTCCAGAATCTTTGATCACCTCTGAATTGAAATGCTTACGAAAGATGTTGTAGTGTTCTAATAATTTTACAGCTCTCTCTGATTCATATTCCTAGAACCCCAATCATTCCAAATTGAAGAGCCCTCATTATTTTCAAGTTTTCTGTGCAGTATGAAATGATTTCAGATTATTCTGCAGCTTTTCATTTTTTATTTTGCAAAAAATAACTTTTTTTTTCCTTTTTTTTTTTTTTTTTCTTTTTAAAGACCAGCCTCTGCAAGCTAGGAGACATTATGAGCTAATTCAAACATTTCATGTTTAAAATGGAAATTGAACCAAATTCTCTCCAAATAGCAATGATGATGGCTGGGGGAAAAAGAAGGGAAAAAAAAATCCCTGCCTGTAAAGCCGAGAAAATACAAAGTAAGAGGCTGTCAGTGATCCTTGCTGGGAAAAGTGTGAAGAACAAGAAACATATTGTCACTGTTCAGATGCGGTCAAGGTGAAGTGGGGAGACTGAATGAAAGTTACAACAATGTGACAAAAGAGAGACACAGATCCATTTAGTCTTGGAAGGAAGAGAGCAGGAGGCACAGAAGGCTAGTTCATGTGTTGCTTCTAAGCTGATTTTTGCTGTCATTTTATCATACAATTTCAGAGGGAAATGATGTGTGCCCTTTTGTGTCTCCTGACTTTGTCTTTTAAGAATAACACTTAGTTTCTTTCTCACTAGTGACCTTGTTCTTTTTAAACACATGGCAGTAGTATATTGTTTATAAGTCACATAGCCTTTTAAAGTAAACTCTCATCACTATTTCTTGCTAGCTGTAGAGCTTTTTATTGTGGTGTTGGATTGTGGAGATTTGTTTGTTTTTGTTGGGGTTTTTGTTTGTTTATTTAGTTGGGTTTTAGGTTTTTTTTGTTATGTGTTTTAGATTGTTTGGTTGGTTTTGCTTGTTTATTTGTTTTTTGGGTTTTTTTTGTTGGTGGTTTTTTTTTTTTTTTCTGGTCTGAACACATGCACTGGATGGTCTTTGTTCCCACTGGCTCATTGTTATTGTTGAAGAATAAACAAGGGCGAAAAATGTTCTGGGAGAGGAAGCACAACAGCCAGCTGGGCATTCCTATGACTGCACCCTACATTGCTATGAGCTGTACACAAAAATCACCCAGCTTACTTCCCGCCTGGCAACCCACACCTGCTCCTTCTGGTCTTGTTTGGGGAGCTAGAATGAGGTCCACCTACAGCCTCTCTAGAATAAAGGAGAGAAAATGAGTCTCAAAAGCATTATGATCTAGATGGAGCAGAGTTGTGCTGACATATGAAAAGAGAAGGGGCTTGGGGAACCCACTTGCCAATGCACAGATACTTCAACAGTAAGGCAGAAATTGGTATGGACTCAGGATGAAAAAATGGTAGATCAGAGCAAGAGGTTTTAAGTGTTTCACAATTGTATTACTAAGGAAGTAGCCTGGAAACATCTGGAAAAATCTGGAGAGTTTTCCATGTTGAAACAGAAAAAAAGGATATGGTCCATTACAACCTTGGCACTTCCAATCATTTGAGAGAAACAAATTGTAGCCGTGTCATGCCTTCCATTGAAAAAGGTCTGCATTTTTTGTGGTTTTAGTTGTTAAGAGCTATGAGGCACCTTGGGATGATGAATACAGCTGCTGTGAGTTTGGATGCTGGTTTAAAACTCTCTGCTCTTGATGCTATTGTAATGGGGCTTGTGAGCCTTGTCTGCTGCACTCGTTATCCTTAAAGAGCATGTTTATGTCTGTGTACTGAAGAGTTTATGCTACCTCGAGAGGTACAGTGGGTTTACAGCTGGGGGAACAGAGGATGGGCTCCCTTTACACAGCTCTGCTTTTGGAGATGTAACTTCCACCAGAGCGGCAGGATGATTTCATAGCACTGTGAGGCAATACCATCAGTTCAAACCTATCTTACCTATGTGGAAACCAAGTGCAGAAAAGCTGCTCTTATTTAGGACATGGTGTTCTCCAATATTTCCAGTGAACCATTAATCTTAAACATATTTATAAATAAAACTTACAAAGCTAAAAATGTAATTTGGAAATCTGTTAAGAATAATCAGGCTCAAAATCTCCTGGACTTTTTGTGGCAGGTATCTGAACCTATGGGGAGAATGATTTGTTTCTTTGCTGCTGTACCAGGAAACATTTAGTGAAACTGGTATTTCCCTTGTTCCTCTCTATTTAAGGTTCTCCATTTTTTATTTCTTGCACTTTTCTTTCTTTATCCCTACTCCTTATATATCTAGCTTTTTTTATTCCCTTTTTCTTAGCTTTCCCCTAAACTCATGATTCTTTTCACTTTCCCGTTCCCACTATTTCTACTGTTTTTCTATTTCTTTTGAATCCTTCCCATCTTTCTTGCAGAAACTCCCTACTGCAAGTCCTTCACCAACCTTTGTTACCCTTCTTGGGCCCACTTCTGGCTGAAATCTGGAGCTGTTACAGAAGTTCCTGTAGGCACAAGAAAAGTTGCCAGTTTATCTGCCTGTGGTTCAAATGTAGAGTAATTGCATTTCAACTTTCTGACTACTTGGGATTTTTGAGAGATTTTGGTGAACAGTCTAATCTCTCTGTCTACTAAGAAATGCTCAAACTACAGGCTACCTGTACAGTATTAATTTAATTTTAATATTTGCATAATCAGTAGTGTCAATCAGCAATTACTATTTCACTAATATCCAAACTAACATAATTTTCCAAATTACAGAAACCTCAATCAGAAATTATGTTTTATTGTATGTAGTGGTCTTTTGGAGGATCAAATACTTAAGAGAATTAATATTATTTTTGTTAATTTGAGGATAAGTACTTCTAGCAAGTTTCAATTTACATAGGTACAAAAAAAAGTAAGTTAAATTTTTTTTTTCTCTAAGAGTATCTCTTACTGTTGTAAAGCTTGATGCTACACAGCACCAGAGGTTTAATTAATATTTTTGATTGATTTTTAAGGTCATCTTTATTGATGTCATTCTGTCATATTCTGAATTTTGAGATATATTGTTCCAAAAGGTGAGTTAATAAGTAAATTGGTCTATTAGGTCTATTGGTGCATTTGGACCAATGCAAGCTGGTGCATTATTAGGTGTTTCAGCTCCCAGGAATTTGTTAAAGACAACTGCACCAGACCACGTTGTTTTGGCCTGGTTACTCCAATCTGCAGTCCTTCAGTTTCAAAAACAACTGAGATATCAAATATTATAAATCATCACTATTATGTTTAGTATTCACAGATTGAAATTTGCTGTCTTCACAAGTGCAAACTCCATTATGTGTGTTACACATCTCTTGGAGAGAAACACTTTTTCCTGGTTTGTTGTCTATAGTTGTTTTAGATACATTTATAAGGAGAGGTCTTCCTATGGGATCTATAAATCACAAATTACCTTTTAGCTATGCCATGTTTTAAAGTAATGTTAAGATATTAAAATAAAGGTCTGTGTATTGTTTGCAATGCCCATGACTGCTTTCTGTGTTTTTTTATGGAATAATCCATATACCACCCATACTGAAACTGGTTATTAAATATGCTGGATCAGTTTACTGGTAGCTCTAATACAGTTCTGTAACGAGGGACTGCTTGTAACATCAAAGCGGGGGAGACATTAGTTTTTTTCCACTATAGCCTCTGACCTGAAAGCTTTGCTTTTTATCTCTATATAAAAGGAAAATATTCTTTTCAAAGAAGCCTGGCTAGAAGGTGGGTATTTTCTCCATTGTAGAATAAGAGCCTGTGAAAATAATCTACAATTTTTCATCTTTGTTCAAAGTATTGTTTCTTTTTGGACATCATGCCTCTTTGAGAGTGAAAACTCTTGCTTTCAAGTTATAGTGACTGGGAAGTGCTTTCTAAATCCTGAGGTACTTCTGTTTTCTGTAACCCTGTCAGCCTGAAGAAAGGTGGTGGAACATTTCAATTTTTAAAAGAAATGTAAAGATAGATATTGTGTAAGAGAAAGACAATAAACTGTGAGATACAATTCATGCTAAAAATAATGGCTAAGGTCCAAATCCAATTAATTGTGCACAGGGTTTGTAAGAGAGCCAATATCTGGTAAATTCAAACTATATTTTATCTTGCAGATGTTTCCAGTTGTTTTTTGAAAATGAAAAAAAAAATCATGTAACAAGTGATCTTTCTTAAGTATATTTGAACTTTTAAATCTATGTATTGGATCATCTTTTCTTCTGGCCTTTTATGTGTAAGATTTTTTGGTGTAATCTAACTTGTCTTGTTTCAGTTCACCATTTTAGGATTCTTGACCTTTTGGCCTTTAGATTCTTAGGGAGGACTTGGTCATCAGAAGCACCTAAGTACATGATGCAAAAAAATATTTCTGACGTATGACCTGCACAATTACTTTTGAGTACTTGTTGCCTTGTTCAGAGGCAATCACAGGGAACAGAGTGCTGAGTTAAACAAACATGGGTGTAGTAAACAGAAAAAGGGGCATATCATATCATGAATTGTTGGTTCTAAAGATATTTCAATCCTAAATTTAAAATTGACTTCCAAATAATTTCCTAAATTCATAGGCACTGCTAGTTTTACAGATGGTATATATTGCTGTACTTGTATGATCTGGACTTCAACGTTTCTAATATCATCTAAAACTTCCTTTTTAACCTGTAAGTGGTTGTTGCAATTACTTTTTCTTAGAATCCGAAAGAGAAACGGAAGAATCATCTAATTTCTTTTTCTTTACTTGTTTATGCTAAGTCTATTTTAAAGGTGTGTTGTTTGGCTTTTTCTGTTGTTGTTTGATTGTTTCTTTGTTGGTTCGTTGGTTGAGCTATGGCCGCTGTGGGGTATTACTTTCTTCATTCCACAATTCATGGCTTCTGAGACGGCATTAAGTTTTATTCAGTCTATGACACAACTCATAGTGTGCATAGACAATGATTAAGTCAGTGAAAATTCACTGGTTTTGTGGATGCTCTAGGGGGACCTTCATATAGATATGAATAGTTCCTATGAGAGGGGTGTTTTAAAATTTAGCCTGGGCTTAACTGCTTTTCCACACACTTCCTAAAAATTGCTTAGCTGGAGGAAGGGTGGCACATTTCTGATGTAATGGCATATTTGAAAAGAAAATTAAGTTTCTCAATATTCCCTGTAAGACTTCATAAATAAATTTCAATATTTCTTCTGCTGGAAAAAAGCTGGATCTTTTATTTTGGTTTTTAATAAAGGTACACAATTTCATTATACTTGTAGAAGTGCAAGCTAACGTATATTTTTAAACATAAATATTTTTATTTAAAAATTACAGATGGCATTAATGTAAGCTTTATAGAGTGTCGTATTGCATTTTTTCATACTTTTTTTTCTTCTTTGGTTTTTGAACTAAGCAAAGACTTTTTTTCTTGCAGAGTTAATTTTCTTAGCAGGAAGCACATATGTGTCATTAGGTTATATATATTTTATCATGTGTTAGACATATAATAAGTATGTCCCTAAAATATTTTCCCTGAACCTTGTAAGCAGAAAGAGGAAACAGGTTTTGTGCCTTGTTTGTTTCTTTGCTTTTTCTGGTTGCTTTTTTTTTTTGCTTTTTCTCAGATTTTAATAATTAAAAATTTAGAAAATTCAAAATGTTTTCAAAACATAATGTAAGTAAATTATGTATTACACATGTCTAGATAGTTAGAAGAATCTGAAATCTTCTGCTAAAAATGAATATTTTAGCTTGCATTCAACTAATATGCCAACTTATGGTTACTTACGTTTTACTCCTGTTTGCTACAGGTGAAGTGGGTGAATATCAGACAGCTCATTATAGAGACAAGCATGCTGCATTCCCGAAGTAGGATGACAGAACAAGTCATGGTATGTATTGTAATTTCAGTGCTACAATACATCTTCAAGCTGTCTGAGGTAAAATGCTTACTAAGCACTGCATTGGGGCTGTCAGATTTCTTCATGGGGTGGTAATTAAATTGAGGCAGCTCTACCGTTCATTTTGTGGAACTAAGCCAGAATTATCTGTATCCTAAAAATATTCTACTGTAGACTGCTGGTTGTAGCAGAAGCAGTTTTTTGCATATAAATTCTCTTTCATGGAAAACAGCCTGCATCCCATTTCTCACAGCTTTTTCTTACCTCCATAGGTTGTGGGAGAGGAGAGCTGTTTTGTCACAGGAGTAGTTTAAGTCTGAGGGAAACTGGCCGTCAAAGATTATGTCTTGCTTAGGACTGCAGACACTTGGGCCGGATTCCAGTTGTGACTAATGGGGATAAAGGATTGATGGTCATTGTGGCCAAAGGTGGCATTAAAGTTTCCTGCCTGATTTACAGTGTTCTCAGCCCTGATATAATTTAGAATAGCCAGGGGCCCACTCAGCCACGACTGGCCATTGCCTCAAAAATAAAGCTGAATGCCTATCAGGATGCAATGCGATAAACGAAAAGGAAGCTGCTTCTCCTCATGTCTGGAGTCCAGCTTCATTAACAAAACCTGGGAACTGCCACGCTGGGTCAGACCCAGGTTTCTCGTAGCTCAGTAGCGTCTCTGCCAGAGCTCTAAAAATCAGAGCTATTCCAAAGTGACCCTGGCTCAGAAACAGTGCTGAGATGGAGAGCTCTAGCACTTTCAGTGTCCCCTCAGTCTGAGATAAGGAGGTGAGAAGTGCACGTAGCTTTAGTGATATAGCCACACAATGGACTTACAGAGCAGCATGATTATGTTCTTGTTTCCTTTTCTGCTTTCTAGTGAATCTGACCTTCCCAAAATTTTGAAGTCACCTAAAAGCTTGTGGTGAGATAGGCAGCACAGTTGTTACTAGTTCAATGTCAAAAGTGTATGCAACTCATCTAACTGCAAATTTGATTCCAAAAATATTTTTTAAGATTGAAAAAAGTGAGGCTGATGTTTAAAGGAGGCTCTCAAAGGCTGAGGTTCATATAATGCACAAATGAGTTTATTTTGTAGTTCAACATCCTTTAAAAATTTTTTGGTTTGATTTCAGTTGATTTAGTCAGAGATTTAGAACCAGAACTGATGGAGAAACAGCATACACATGCAAAGCAGTTTTCAAATGTACAGTGTAGAAGAACTGTTAGTGGTTTATCTGGAAATAGATGAAATCTCCTCTAAAAGCTATAGTTTAAATGATCTGGGGTTTTTGTGGGTTTTTTTGGTGTTTTTGTTTTTGGTTTGGTTTTTGATGAAATGGTGGTGAATATGAATCCAGGATGAGAAATGCTGAAAACCATTGCTGTAAGACTCAGAACATGATAAAAAAGGTTGTAAGGGAGAAAGCATTTCTTGAAAAAAAGTGTCAAAATAATCATCCTTTTGCAAACCGAAATAAATAAAGAAATGTATGGAAGTATTTAAATCAGTGTCCAGTAAACAGCTACATTAACCAGAAAAGTATTACATTGCAAAGAATTTGGAAGGGGTGACTTTACTTCACAGGCTCCCAACTCATGAGGGTTTAGCTATAGTCAGAAGAGAGAGAAAGGTATGGATTCCTATAGGGAATTCAGAATAACAATCTGAACTGACTCACCTTGAAGCATAATTTGTCATCAAAGGATATTGTGACAGATGACAATGCAACTGTTTCATTAAGAAGATTTCTTATACCAGTATCTGATTATGTAAAAGCTTTTTGTTGTTGAAAGCTGTGCTTTGCCATTTAAAAAAAAATATGTATGAATCTGGCTCAAATATCTTGTATATCACGAATATGACTTTTGGAAGATATAATTTTCCTTATTAATTCATAATTTCACCCTGATTATTGAATTTTGAAACACAGTGTCTCATTGCTTATTTGTAATTTTTTACTATTTTTTTCTGCTATATACGTGTTCACATCTTTTGATTTTACTCGTTTTTTTTCTGGTTCCCTTGTCAAATTTGCTTCCTTCTGTTTTGATCTATTATACTTAATGAACAACAGTTTTCACTTAGACTAATCTTTATGCTTGTTTGAATGTTAAATAGTATATTGTAATGGTATTAGTGATGTAACACTGAAGTCCCTAGTTCCACAAAGGCTGATTTTTGTTACTCACTTTGCACAATCTGAACAGTCCCATTGGATTTCAGGAGTTATACACAAGTAAAGCTTTGTGTGCCAATTGCTTTTAGGGGGCTCATTTTCAGTATTGCAAAACCCCATTTTAAGGACTGTTGCTCAGATCTGAAAATGCACATTTTACTGGAAACAGTTGTAAAAATATGTCCTCAGATTGGATCCTGTATAACAGAATTTTAATCTGGAGTAAATTAAGCATATACCTTGAGGGATACATCCTGACCAGCAGCATTTAGTGATTATCTGACAATCGTTTAAACTCTCGAAACATATAAATAGCTTTATTTTTGTACTTACGTTTTCACCTTTGCAGTTCATAGCACAGAGCATGAGGCAGTAAATGTAGTACATTTGATTTTGTCCCCACATTCTTCTATTTGGAGGAAAGCAGCTAGAATAGCAGGCAGTAATTAGCTTTCAGCCAAATTGTGTATGAAATTTTAGTCTGTAGACTCATTGCGACTATGTCAGCCTGAAGATTAAAGGCTTCTTAACTACAGAGTGACACAGCAGCTGAGCAAGCTGTGAAGGAGCTGGTGGGGTTTGTTGTATAATAAGTGATCTGTGGATCACTGGAAGAGTCTGGATTTCTGTGTCCAGTCCAGACAAACAGAAGTCTACCTCCTTGTATCTGTCTATTGCAGTAGATCACCATATACCACCAGGGACCACAATGTAGCTGACACAACTTCTGCAGTGCCGGAAACATAATATTAATTTAGGTGTTAGTTGCATAGATCCCAATAAAGTTAATGTTTATCCATCGTTGCTTTTGGCAGCATGCTGCAGCTTACTAATTAATTTGGTTGCTGTTTGTACTTTTTTTTTTTTTACCGCTGTGGATATAATCAATGGATTTCAGGTGTCCTACAGTCAAGAAGACAGCTGTGCATAATGTGCTCTGAAGTTATATTGAGATTATTCTTCATGTTTTGTTATTAGCAGAAAATGGAAAATATTCTAGTGCATTTATAAATAGAGAGCTTGTAAGCAGTCAGCTGTATTCCTTTCCATTGGAAATATCCTAAACAGAGCCAAGCAAAAGTGAATTGATGTCAGATAATTTCACTGTCTCAACTTGGGGCAGCAAAAACTTTCTTCAGCTGTAGCAGTGTGCCATCTTGGATGTCCATCACTTAGTATCCAGGATGCCAATCTTCACTTACCCTTTGTCACTGTTGCCTTGTGTTACTTATTTCTTCTCACAAACCTGTCATTTGCATCTGAGTTGAAAAAATTAATTTCTGTTTCTATCCAGTCTGTGAGTTCCACTGGTTGTTTTTTCTTTGCTTGGAAATAAAACTCCGTAAATTCTATTATGGTTCTTTATACCATGTAAGTGAATTAGATGGTGTAGACATTCCTGCTCTAACCTAGAAGACTGGTCATTTGGAGACCTCAATATCCCCTCAGACTGGAGAGAGAAAGGTTCCCAGCAGGTTCACTTTCTCAGTTGGTATGAAAGAGTACTGTTTAATATTTCGGTTAGATGGGTTTTTCTCAAGACATCTTCTGAGGGATCCTGGGCTGGGGGAGAGGAGGAGAAACAAAATTATAGTTCATGTCCTTTATTTGTATCTGCACCATTGGAAAGAAGAAAAGATGGGTAGATTCAATGGGCACTTTTTTTTTAATTTTATTCTTCCACATAAATTTTCAAAATATTAATGACTTTGATTATGTTTCAAAGAACTGGCTTTGCACAAATATTGTCAGTGCAGGTGATGGCAATAGGAGCTCAGTGGTTAAACAGGCTTATAAAAATGTTTTGAGGGATAAGGGTTATACAGGTGTTGTGGTAGAAGATTCTTTATTTATGTCATAAACTTGACTTCATAAGAACAGCAGTTCATACTTTTGTATCTTTTAAACCAAAGAGGTAGCAAGGCATAGAGATAGATACTCTTGATTTTTAATATTTTACCTGAATCATTGCCAGTGTTAGGTTATGTGATTCATTTAGCTTCTATAGCCTCTTATATTATTTACCCAGTAAGGATGATCTAGAAAGATGACTAGAGATACCGTAGGCACCATTACACTTTAAAAATTCTTTACATGAAATCAAAGGGTATTTTGTCCTAATAGTTACTTTTCAGACAGAATTCAATTGGTCCGATAGCGTTACTCTTCTCCAAAATGGAATTGTATTGGACTGGTTTGATGTCGTCTTATAATTGCACACTGTATGGTTCTTTGACTCTTATCTCTCCCTCAGTCTGTGGATTTGAAACCATCAAGAAGATGTCACATTGGTATGAGTATTCTTCAGTGATAAGAACAGTAATTGTTGTAGGGAGACTTCTTAATCTTGGGTCACTCAAATCCCTTTTAAAGACAGCAGGTGCTCTCCAGAACAAGCATTAACAAGAAGAGATTATAAGGTAACCTGTTGTTCTTTATATCTCAGCATCTCTTGACAAAGCTTACCATCAGCCACTGTGTTCAGAAGCCAGTCAGTACAGGAAAAATGAAACATGACTCAGGAAGGAACTGACATTTTCAGTTCTAGAGAGTGGATTAATTTTAAAGGCTGAATACTGATACCTGTTACTGGGAAATTTATATTTAGATAAGATAATTATATGACTAAATTATAAGAGCAAGAAATAAATTAGCTGGTGCTGAAAAATGGAGCTGCAGATAGTCATGATAGAATGCAACCAGGAAGAAATTCTTCTTCCTCAGAAATCCCAAAGTGCATCTTGCTAGATTTGCATCATGTTGAAATTCCTTGTACATTCTACTCATCTTCTTCCCAACTGTGACAAATATGGTGAAAGTTAGTCATTCATATTGTCAAATTCTAGCACTGCTAACAGTATGGCTTCATACATACATGCTTGTGCTGTGGGCTGCTTAGCATATACAGGGTGAATTCCTGAAGCTGAACATGCTCAGGGTCTAACAGAGCTCTCCCAGGTATGATCACAGTGGAGCAAAACTGTTATTTTCTCAACTTTTTATGAATTACTTAAATTCTCAGACTTTTATGAATGTATGGATCCAAATGCCAACTAAATTTTGTTAAAATAAGATTTTGTTATCTAATTCTGCCCATTTCCGTCAAGATTATGATGCGCAATTATTTGAGTAAAGCACATCTATGGCAATCTTTGTGAGGTCAAGAATCAAGCATAGGATAAATCATTGCATTCAGATGATAAAGCCCGCTTTCAAAACCAGTTCAAGCAAAGGTTTTTTAAAGGTATTTAGATCCCGAGGTGTACTTAGCACTTTCTAAGAACACACTAATCTCACTGAGTGTTAGGGACTTAACCCTTCTTCACTCTACTTTGAAAAAAAAATCAGCTAGGCACCTATCTCTGCCTCTAAGTTCCTCAAATACTTTTTAAAAAATCTGGCCTTTGATAACTCAAATCCCCTTGACTATCAGTAAGGCTTTTCATCCTGAATTCTAGATCCTCATAGGTTTTGAGGGTCTAACTCTCTTAAATTAAAATGTGAGTTAAAGGCCCAGGTACTTTTGAAAACCTGAACCTTGGTGCTCAAGACACTTCTGAAACTGAATGTTAGACTGCTAATCCCCTCAGGTGCTTGAGAAATATTTTCCTGTCACCTCTGAGAAACTGTTCTGGAGGAATTTACTTTGTTAACCACTTACTTTGTCCTGAAGTTTGTATTAAAAGTTTGTGTAATAATTATGGAGAATTTCTTTTTTTCCCCAAAAAAGAATGATAAAACTCTTTTATAAAATGAAAAATTATGACAAAAGTATATATTTATGCTTTCAGCAGGCAAATGTGTTTTTTAATGGAATTTAAATAAATGGAATTTTTATGATGAAAAAAAAGCAACAGTAAAAGCAGTGATTATGTTTTTCATAGTTCATTTGCCTCCCTTGCCCTGAAGATCTTGTACAGAAGGAAAATGAGATCCCTGGTGAAGCCTACAATGTCATTGACTCTGAAGAAGGACTCAGAGACCCATTGGTGTTTAATGACCCTTATTAGCCTCCACAAAAGAAACTGGTATGATCTACTAAAAGAGACATATGGTTCTTTGGAATTATAAAGAAAAACTGTTTTCTTCATGGGTAAACATCGTAGTCATGCATTTCTAAATACTGCCTGGTTTTAGATGACTGCTTTTAAAATGGCAGTCCAAATTTAGTGAGGAATTGCATTCATTTTTCATTAGTACTTGACCAACAGCAGTGATATTTTTCCGATACTGCAATCATGCAATTTCAATGTTTTTATTATTCTGCGCTATCATATCAAACTGAACAAAACACAACAGATAAGAGCTAAACTATATAGTGAAGAGCAAGTGGACTGTTTTATAAGGCACATTATATAATGCAATTACATGGTGTTATAGGTAAGTGTTAGAATATCAGGATGTTTATGAATTAATTTCTTCATTAAAGTAAAATATATATTTATCACAGTTAAACATGAGACAGTGACAAC
This sequence comes from Campylorhamphus procurvoides, assembly GCA_013396655.1. Taxonomy (NCBI): domain Eukaryota; kingdom Metazoa; phylum Chordata; class Aves; order Passeriformes; family Dendrocolaptidae; genus Campylorhamphus; species Campylorhamphus procurvoides. Next base: position 370,317 of record WBMV01006327.1, on the reverse strand, counting down.
TGAGTGAAAGGAAGGGAAGCAATGAAAAAGGAAGGAAAGGGAATGGAAGGGATTCAGCTAGGAGAATATAGGAAACAAATATGAAATATTTTATTGCAGCCATGTCACAGAATGAACTAAATAGGGTCAAAATTTGTTGCACGAATAGACTTTGACTGCAGGCAACAATAAACTGCTGAATATATCTGAAACACTCAGTAGATACCCTGGTGTAGTCAAATTTTGATGGGCAGTGTTGTACTTCATGCTTCTGATGTGTGTCCCCAGAATGAAAACATCTCTGTGAAAGACCACTGACATCTTTCACTGGTTCTAGAGATGCTGTACCTGTGACAAAACAAGCAGTCATCTTAGTTTCAGTCTCCCTAAAAGGTATGCTCAATTTCTAAACTTGAACTGTCTAGAGGAGGAAATACATTGAGCTGTTGGATTTTATCCTCAGACTTTTTAGTGACTATCTTTTCACAAGCATTTGTAAAAACAATATGATTGGTTTTGCTAGCTTAAAAGTTTTTTTTCCCTACTTTAGTGTATTTCTCAATGCTCCTTAAAAGGGATGGAATTGGATCTGGCTTTTTTTTTTTTTTTAAATTTTTGACAATTTATGTAAAGCAAGATTCCTCTTGAAAATCAATTCAGCAGCCTGAAGTAATGTACTTGTCATAAGGGAATATTAATATGAAAGAAAAATGACATGGATATATAAGAAATTAAACTAACTGCCTGTGTAGAGATATCAAAAAGCACAGTGATGAATACTCAGAAATATTTGTTGCAAGATCCTACCACTCTACAGTCATCAGAGATGCAAATGTTCAAGACTATTTTTATCTAATATCCCAATGATTTAGAAAAACTGTAATATAGGTAGACTGATACATTGCCCATACCATGTGTCATAACCTTTATACTGCTGGGTAGAATCCTCTCAGAAATGCATGGTCCAGCTCAGATTTGACAATACTTTAGTGGGAGGAATGGAAGCGGTGAATTTGCCTCTCTCACTGTGACTGCAGGAGGGAGAAAAATATCTAATGGGAATAGTCAGAAATTCAGACTTTCCTGTGATGGGGCAAGGCAGGGACAGTGCCCTGTAAAGGAGCCAGGTCATTTATTCTTTCTGGTAAGGCAAAAGTAAAGGAAGAGACACTGTGATACTCTGAGTCCCAGACTATATTATGCTATTGCAGCAGTCTTTAGGATGGATTTGCATTAACTTTTGAGCTCCTTTGCCCTATTAGAGAGTTTAAACTTGACATTCCTGGTCAGATCTCATTCTCTTGCCTGCTCCCTGGTAAATACAACTGCCTTCTCGTGAACCATCAAAGATCTGTGCTTCAACAGCCCATCAGATTTAGTAACCAAACTTGAGTGTTTTGTCCAAAGTATTCAGGAGGAATCAATTGACCACCTTGACTCTTTTCTGAATTGTTACCCTTTAAATGTTAGTGTTGACAACCATAACAAAACTCTCTATTTTGATAGGATCATGCCAGCTGCCTGGAGAAAGCTTGGGAGAAGTGTAGAAGTATTTATGAGACACTACTGCAATTTCCCTTTAAGAAATCTAGTATCAGTTTGTTATACTTTTTGTTGCATTAGTTATGAGATGACTAAATGAATATGAAAAAACTGTACATAAAACAAAATCAATTAAGAGTTATCCAAAGAATGTAAATATATTTGATACTGCAGTCTAGTTTGGAATAAACTCAAATTTGAATTAGAGATCTGTTTTTCATTGTGTATGCCCTGCACAGACATAAAAAAATTCCAGTAAAACAGATGGCATAATGATTTTGGTAGCTTGACAGACTTACCCCACTGCTTCATTTCTCTCTCTGTTGACTTTGTCCCTTACATTCCAAAGATGGATAAATGTATTAACGTGTAGTTTACCACACGGGTCAGGGGATCTCTCTCATTTGACCTTGAAAACAAATGTTCTGTCTGCTCTGCATGGATAATTCATAAGATTTAGTGGCTCATCTCTGTATGTCTGGCATTCAGAAATGTTGCTTCCCCAAATGTGTCACTGTCTTCTGCACCAGTTAGGTAAAGCACTGTGGCTGAAAGCTGGTTGCACATTCATGGGGCTAGACTTGTGTCACACTGTGACTTCTAGTTCTTCAGCATGAAGGCACAGTATGCTACTAAGATCATTAAAGTCTCCCATTTTCATCAGTAGAAGGACATACTGTTTGTACAGTCTTTGGACATGATCAAATTGTGTCGGTTGAAGAAGAGTGCTTGATGTAATTTAGACAAAAGAGAAAAAAGGTAATGGACGAGCAACGATCATCCTTACAGAATAAATATATTCATAAATGTGTTTGTGTAGAATCATAGCTGAAAGAAAATAAAGAGCAAAGATAATAAAATAGCCTTGAATTGCTGTTAGAAGTTTGCGTTAGCTGAATTACTAAACAATGATATCTAGTAAACAACAGTACTTCAGTATATATAGGGTAGAAAGAAAGTTAAATGAGAGACTAGAAAATACAAGAATAATGTCACTTTTCTAGGTGAGACAACTAGAAGATGTGACACCTCTGATTAATATTGTGCAAGTTTTAGTGGGTAAACTTTGAAGATGTTTCTGCTTAACTTCATACCTTCATGAACTACTGAATCTGTGCTAGCTGCAAGGCTAATAGAATAAAAACCTGACCCTGCTTCAGAGAGCTTGCAGTTAAGAGTAAGATAATCGAACATTTGAATACTATCAGAATACACCCCTCCACATCAGGAGGCAGTGAGACAGTATTGATCTGCTGGGTAAGCAGCAATCACATCTCATCAGTAGCTTAGTCATTATTGAGTATCTAGTCATAATAGTAAAATAAAGATTTAATATGGGACTATGTCTGAGCATATACTCACAAAAGCTAAATGAGCTGTTCAGCTCCACTTTATGGGACTATCTTTTGTGTCTAGACAGAGAATGTTTGTAAAGGTACATGGATGGGAACACTTATAATATTTTTTTTCTCAGACCAAATGAAATATAAAGGCATTTTAAGGATATTTCATGTTCTTGAAAGTATAGCTACCCAAAAAAACCCCTCCACTTGGTGCAAGATATCACTTCCATTAAATTAGGCTGTTAGCATAACCTTCTGTTATTATTTCTTTTTGTCCTAAACCTTGTGCAAGTCCAAGCATTGATGCTGCTACATGGTGAACCTCAACAACTGACTCAAACTAAAAATAACATAGTGTAAGAAAAAGTATAGGATTTTAGCTGTCCCAAGTTCTCCAATGAGTCCCATACTTGTGTCACCAAGAAGAAAAGAGGTAGGAGATTGGAAAATGAGAGTTGTCACCTCCTAGGAGCAGCATTAACTTTTTTTCTAGCTGAAGGTGTGCCTAGCATTGTAGTAGTAAAAAAGTTGTCCCTAGAAATAAGACATAAAATGATAACAGTGTATTGCACCCAGTGAAGGATGGGTGATCTTGATGGAGATGAAGGATTTTGAGCTTACTGAATATTTGCCATTTTGATGAAGTCACTGGCACACTAGCGCCAGTAGTTGATCAGATATTTTTAAGAGATCCTAAAGAATTTAATGCTTTTTTACCATATTGTGTCGGTGCCTATTAAAAGATATACTGAATGCTGTGCATAATTATGTTCATAAGAGAACAGTAGTAGGACAGCAGCTGAGATTCAATTAATTTTATGGGTGCATAACAATTTTTAGTTGACAGCAGAGTTAAGAAATATGTGCTTGACTGGAAAAATCTGAGTCCAGGAACATAGTTCTGTCCTTGTGTTGGTGGTGAAAACTGGCATACTATTATGCAGGAATTTAGGAAACATTGTGCCCTACCCAGGCCCAGAGGCCTAAAAGAACAGCATCTCCAGTGTCCCTGGGTAGCATGACTAAACTGAGTTCCTTGCATTTGCTCCTACTGCTGAAGGGGAACCTTTATCTAAGCCTACTCTCTCTCTCTCTCTCTCTCTCTGGTACCTGTGCTGAAGCTGATTCAAAGCGCAGTTTGTGTCTCTACTTGCAATTTAGGCACAATTTTTGGAGTTCTTTGTGCCTTAGAGTGGAACGTCCCTGTTATGCTCAGCCCCTAAAGGTATGTCCATTGAGAGCAAAAGAGATGTCACCTGTGGGACCTCCTGCCTTTTGCTGGTGAATCAAAGTCAACCACCTCCTGCATCTGAATCCACAGGGCAGGTATACTGACATCCCTCATGCTCTGTCAGTGTGCAGGTACCAGCATCCAACAAATGCACCCCCAATGCAGCCAGACCTCAGGGGCTGCAGAGGTATTCTAAGCTGAATTTGAGAGTACATTTTATTTCATGTGTCTGTGCTTGGAAAATAGTGCATACAAATTCTTGAACAGCATGGCCAAGAGAGCTTTGTCCACTGTTCTCCAACATGCCCTTTCCAAAGTATGAACCTGAACCAATGGCATAGTACTCTTGGCAAGTAATTTCTCCCACTCTTCCCTTTCTCTTCCCCCTCCCCTTCCAGCTGATACACAGTGACTATAGGGGGCAATACAACCTCAGCATACACATACAGCCTCTGTACATCGGTTACATGCCACATTAATAGATGGAAACACTCAAGCCTCAGTTTTTACTTCATGCTCTTGAATAATTTGTATCATGATAGAGGTAAACTATACTGGTACTTAGCTGCCATAAAATGGAAGGTTTTAACTTCAGATCAGCTTTTACTTGGTAGGTATTTTTTATTGGTAAGTGAAAGTTAATAAATAGTGATTTTATTCCATACAACTAATTCAAATTAAAATCTAAAAAAAGTCGAGACATAAAAACAAAACTAAAATAATCTTGAAATTCATTTGACATTGATCTAAGAAGAACTGCTCCAAGTCTGTATGTATCTCATATTCATGTAATTCAATCTATATGCCTGTCAATATTTCTGATGCAGTTTAATTTCTTCAGATCAGCTTCTTTCTCACTTAATGCAGACTTCCAGAAGTTAGTCCAATTTACAATGCTTAAATGGTACTCTTATATTTTACAATACTTTTGTGAAAAATTGTTTCACAAAATGTTTTCCTGAATTAAAAGGTAATTGTCATAACAACAAAAATATACATATATTAGATTGGTTGCATTTTTCCTACATTGATGGAATTGCACTTCACAGTAAGCAAGCAAAGGTATTTTCCAGCTCCTCTTGTTTCAACAGTGTAAAATTCTGTACCTGATCTTTCTTTCTACAATCTTCTTGCTTTCTGTGAAGGAATAGTTAGAAGATGCAGACCCAAACTTCTGTTAACATGATTAGAAAAGCTGTTGTTACAGACTATTTTCTATTATTTTAATTTTGTGTTATTATAATTTTTGACAGTTACTGTTTACAGGAGTTTCCCTGAAGCAAAAATGATTTAATGTGTGTGTTCAACACACACATTAAAATGTGTTCTATTTTCATATGTTGAAGCTGATAGAATTATAATTTAAGCAGAAATCTGTGCTTAACAGTGCAGCACATAGAATCTCTGAACACAGATGAAACCAAAACTTCTATTTGAAGGGGAAAAAAAAGTAGCAATAATCTACCTTAATAATTACAGATAGGGTTATGTGATATTTTTGTAATTCAAACCCAATTGAAGCTAATGTGGTGTGGTGTTAAGGAAACAAGGCATGGTTTGAAACCTGGACTTTCATGCTTGGTGCCTTATATTGGCTTTATATTGGCTCATAATCAAGCCCATAATTTTCCGTTCAAGTTCCTTTCAGTTTTCTCATCCATTCAAATTCAGACCTGACTGCTAAAGACAGTAAGTCTCAAATTCTAGAGGAAAGTCCACCGACTTCACTGAATGCTGAAAATTCTGAGTTTCTAATCCTCTAATGTGAGCACTTCAGGTTTACCCAATAGCTTACTGACCTTTACTTAGCCATGTACACATTTCAGTGGGAATTTTCAATGCTTTTTCACTAAAAATCGTGTTCAACAATATTTCCTGATCATTAAGACCTGTGTACCTAATGCATAGACTGAGAACGTCTTCTACAAGACCAGAATACAAATCGATACCTTTTCACAACCTCTTTCTTTCTGTCATTTGTCAGCTTCATATGAAAATCAGTTTTAATAAATCCTGATATTGGATATTGCTGGTGAGTCTGACCAGTTACTTATGTATTGGTGGTGTTCGGATTTGATCCTTCTTTTTTGCTCTTTGTCTAAGCAGAATGCTCAAAGTGAGGCTAGAAAATAATCCCTTGAGATTGATGGTCCATGTCTAACCACAAAAGTAAAACCCAAAACTGTCCAAAAGCTGCAAAATTTGTTTTATGACTTTGAAAGAAGAAATGAATAGTTGCTCACCTGAGTACTTGTAGAGGCAAAATAATTTAAAATAACAAAAAATATCAAATTAAAACCATAGTTACCTACTCACCATGAGAAAAGGTTTCAATAGTTATACAGAATCTCACCTAGTTTTTTCTTATAGATGGCAGCTGATGTAGTTACTGTACTAAATAAATTAGAGGCAAAGCAGCACTATCAAAAATTGTGGTCTTTTACATGGAAAGTGCTGAGTGATTTGATAAACTCATGTAAAATAATTTCATGTAGATAGCAGAATATACACCAGAATAAAGTATGAAGTGGAAGAGATACTTGCAAGAAGGTGTGATATAGACCAGTGATGTCTGAGAGATTTCTGATATAGTGTATATTGTTAAAATAGGACCAAAAAGAGATCCTGAGAATTAAGACCATTGAACTTAACCTTGCTTCTGGGGAAACTAATTGAGAGTCTAATTAAGGATAGAATAGTTCAGCATATGGGTAAGTATAACCTAATAGGGTCAAACCCGCACAATATTGGTAAAAGGAAAGCATGCTTCTCTAACCTGCTGAAGTGCTTTGGAAAAGTTAATAAAATAGTAGATAAAGGTGACCTGGTGAACATAATTTATTTGGATTTTCAAAAAATTCCTGGTATGGTCCTTCATAATAGACTATTAAGGAAAAAATATGAGTTAAGGGGTGAAATCTCACAGTGGATTAAAAATTGAATAAATGACGGAGAAAAACTTCACTGAAAGTCGTCTCCTATGAGCATAAAAAGGTTAATAGTAGGATGCTCTAAAGGTTCACATTGGAGCTGGTGTCACTTAACATTATCTTTAATGATTTGGAAATTGTGTCTGCTAGAACTGGCATTAAACATTGACTAGTCAAGTTAAGAGGGCTGTGAGACTAGGAGAGATTGCTTAGATTGATAACACATGTTTTAATTTAGGTAAATGTAAATTTTGGTCCTGAATTTATGGGTTATTTTCAGTTCCAGCACGGTATTATACATCATTATGTTCTAGTGACAATAATTTTTCTGCTTTTTGAGGAAGGATACAATAGATATCACTGCAGCAGCCATGCAAAATTATTTGCTCTCTCTAGGTGTAGGAGTAGGCAGGGTTACATGAGAATGAGGAATTCCCATCTGTCAGGTCACTGGACCTTTTCCTTGGGGCAACCAGGCTCCATGGTCAGAACTGTGTTTATCATAAAAAATAAAAATCCTCCTTCATAAATACTTAAAAGGAAGTCCTGTTCTTGTTAGATCTTTCTGGAGTGTCTATGTGTTTGAGGTGTTCTTAATTATGGCACTGACACTACTGCCTACTGTCATCTGTAGCCCAGAAGGTTGTAACTCACCACTGGTGTTCTTTGGAAGTTTTTACCTGTTACTTCCTAGCACTCTCATTCTTTTCTGCTCTTCATGGAGGGCCTGTAGGAACAACATTCAATTCCGCATCTCTTTCTGGTATGGACATCATTGTCTGTCACTTATGGTTAAAGAGCATTAGAAACTTTTGCCTGATCAGGTTCATTTGTAAATGACTGAGCTAATAGATTCTGGGGTTTGGTGTGTGGGTTTGGTTGGGGCTTTAGCATTTGCTTTACTTTTTTCCCCACTGCATTGAATTTTGAATCTCTAAGGTTATTTAAAACGCTACCCACTGGAGGACTAAAGTAGCATGTGGTGAGACTATGACCTTATATTAAGCATATTATACATAAGAAGCTCATTTCATGGCATGCTGCAGGTGTCACATCCACTCTGTTGAAACTGAAGTCCATTCGTTTGGGGTTTTTTAATAGCTAAAAAATGAGAGCTAAAAGATGATATATCTCCTTCAAAGCTGACATGGGTTCGTTTAGGTTTAGTGTAAGCACAATGAAGAGCTTTGGTGTTGCTTTCTATGATTCTGCTTAAAAACATCTATTTTACCATTCTTACTGAGGCAAAAAGGCAATCTTTGTAAGATGCACCATTTTGGACTATGAGTAAACACAGTAAGGAAAAAAGATTATTTATTGGCAAAATAAATGTGTGGAAATTACAACACTAAAAATAGCATTTATCTTGATCAATAACTCATGCTTTTAATTTTTTTCCCCGAAAAATATTAATAGAGTTCTTTAAATAAAAAGAACTAATGCATTTTTTCCCTTTCGTTATTGAAGCCCTGTTTGTATTTACATCCAGTCATTTAATGCCCATTAAAGAAGTAATGCTATGTTAATGTAAGGGAAAAAATCAATGCTACTCAGATCAGTAGCTGTGGGGAAACAGTGCAGCAGCTGGTTTGCAAACAGCAAGCCCACATAGATCAATGAAATTACAAGCTAAATCTGCTGATGCTCACAAACTGCTTCAGCATTGTGATGTCTAACCTTTCTCAAGTTCAAGATCTCTGGCAAGCCAGCAACAGCTAAATGAAAAAAAACCCAAAACAGCAAAGAAAAAAAAGCAAAAAAGAAAAGCAAGCAGAAAAGAAACAAAGAAAGGACATAATGGGCTGGTGGAGAATTTTAGCATGATATGTAATATTCCACTTTTGAAGTTATCAGTATAACTGCACGTTTGTAACAGATATAAAAGCCACTGTAATCTCCCAGTGAGCAAAGCCGCAGTCTACACAGTCTGGAGATTTTCTTCCTTAAGAATGTTCAAATCTGTCACATATTTCCTTGAACTGTAACACTGGAGGGCTAGAGAGCACTTCAGTAATGTGGTTGTTAATATGAATTCTAGAAAATAATTTATCAATGAACAACAGTACTGCTTCTGACATGTGCAATGTCTTTTATTTTATAGCATGTTTGTAGCCTTTAAAGTGGTTTGAATTTTGTTAACTTGTAAATTGAACATGCAGAATATTTGACTTGTTGAATGCAAGATTCATTTGCATACTTTATGCTATTTGTATGGTCAAGGAAGGAGCCCCTTTTGCCCCAAGGAAAACAACACTGGTCTTTATCAGTATCATGTGAATAACATGCCTTTCAAATTATTATTTTCAGGGAAGTCCTTGCCCTATTTGTGCCACTTTTTTCAACACAGCAGTCTTTTTCAGGCATTAATCAGCAAGAAGATAGAGAGAACAAGTCTCTGAAGATTGGTGTAAAATGGAAAACATTTTAAAAAGGAAAATAGGTTCATTTCAAAAGCAGAATAAAAGACATCCTGAATTTTCTTCAAATATTGGGATATGTATTTTGTGGGGGGACAAAATGTGTACTTTGAAAATATACAATTCTTATTGTCTCCTGATGTCCTATTGCTTTACATATATTAATTAAATGTCACAGTTTGATTCTGTTCTATTATATCTGTTTTGCAGGCTGTGAATAAAAAAAAATATTGAGAGATCAGAAATATCTTTTTGATCTTCCAGGCAGGGAGTAGCAGAACAGAAAATGGAAGTCCTTTTTATTTGTCTTCTGCTATTATAAGGTTGCAATATTTTACAAACCAAGCACATTCCAGGATCAAATCAACAATGGGCTGAAGTGTGATTAGTTCTTGTATTGTCAATTGTTTATCCTAAAAGAACCATTTTGGAATTTGACTTAGAAGTTGCTTTTCTTCCCTAACTTTGTCAGCTGGCTAGTAATGAAAAAAAAGAGGGAATATTTTAAAGTGCTACACTTCTGTTTCTCTTTTGCTTATAGACTTTCCCGGATACAGCCAGTTTCCTTCCATTACTGATCATTATGTCAATTTGGTACTTTATGGTGCTGCTCAGCAGTGCTGATGGCCAGATGTTTCATGCTTGATGTTTAGGGCGGACTGATTGTGCACTAGCCATCATAGAAGCTAACAAGGTGAAAGCTGACTATTATACACTAACACTGCTGATGTTGTGTGGACACTGCTGGAAATCCCTCCTTCTACTCTACACAGAGGAATGAGAAAGAGATGAGAAAACTCTTGTGAAATACTGAAAGTGCTGTGACATATCTGATCTAAAGAGAAGGATGATAACAATATGACCAGCATTTCCAAAAAACCCTTTCTTTTTAAAGTAAAATATGAATTTGTGATGAAGACTTTTTAGTCATCAAAAGTAAATGAACAGCCTTCTATAAGGAAAACTGTTCCCAAGAAGAATTTGAGAAGAAGAAAGTATCAGAAGAAAAGAAGTTCACCAAATCTGGCCTAGCTCAGATTTGCTTTGTCCACCTCACAAGCAATACTAGCCATTACTTTGTCTCTTTCTGTGCATTTTAGTTTGGCAATCAGAGTATAAACCTTGCACATAATAAAGAAGTGCATTATTTTAGTGGAGAAACAAAAACAGTGATTGTGGGGGGTGCAATTGCATTGTTCAGACTTTTTTATTATTACGAAAATATCACCATGCCCAGAGAACCCCCGCAATAATTCCTCTTAACTGCAATAAGTACCTGCTTTTGAGGAAGAGAAAGTTGATGAGCTGCAGGCTTCCCTGCTGCTAAATTCATCTAACAACCCACTCCTGATGTTTTCTGCTTTAAAGGCCAATATAAACTTTATGGATTGGTTGGATGCTCTTCTTTTCAGTCTAGCTCAGATCCCGAAATTTTTCCATTGAGCTGAAATGCTGGATGCAGTTTGATTACTAAGCAGTGTCAGTTCTGAACACTATTCAGTTATGCTATGACACTGGCTGTGGGGTTACATGCGATATTACACAAATGTGTGACTGTGGATTTGCCCAATTATCCTGGATGTAAAGGACCTATAGGGTTTGTAGTTTAACCTTATATCTTCATCTGCACAATGTGATGAGAATTTGTCTCTACAATGAAAGAAACCAAAATTCTGAAATAAGAATCCCAAAGCATCTCGTAACTTAAAACTGGTCTCAGACCAAACTTGAATTTTGAGGCTTATGTTTCTATCTTCATTGCCATTTGTGATGGTGATCAAAATGAGAAGTGAGAAATTAAGATCTGTTTCAAAATTTTCTTTAAAAAAGAAACATCAGCTCCTTTGACAAATAGGGATATGGTTAGGCAATCTTTTTCTCTGGTCTCTGTTATCGTCAGCAATGTGTATGTGCTGAATTGAATCTAGATGAATAAGTGCTATGACAAAAAGCTATACTTTTATTATATTAGAACATTGCTGGAAAGTATAAGCAGAAACCATGAAAATGCTGTTTTGATGAGACAGCTAACCTTGAAGAGCATATACCCTAGGTGCTCATTTGGAAAGAACAAAATGTTTCGCATCCACTCATTCATTGCACATTAAAAAAAATTCTTGAGAAATATAACTGTAAAATTCATACAACTTCAATGGAATAATGTGTTGAGGTGTATTAATCGTGCTTGTATAGGCACTACAAGATTTTATTTTAGTCAAATATCAGTTTTGCTTGTTGACTTAAATGCACCCAGAATGGCATCACTCAAGATACAAGCAAGGCTGCTCTGGCTTTTATAGCCTAAGGTCCACATTTTCCTTAACCCTAGAGGATATGTTTCTGCCCTTGGTGTATGCCACATATGTGAAGCTTCTGCCAGGTTGTTCTCACACTGCCTGGTTTCCCATCATGTTGTGACCCAGCATGGTCAGGAATGCCTCACAAGGCTCTTCTTTGCAAGCACTGGCAGGTTGGTGAGGGGAGAGGACGCGCACACTCTTGGTGTGCAGCTGGGCCTCTGGGATAACTTCTCCAACTCTTGGTAACACAGGGATGTTTTAATTATTTATGAGTGGTGTCTGCACAGAGCCAAGGACTTTTCTGCTTCACACTCCATTCTCAACAGTGAGTAGGCTTGGCTTAACATAAGGAGCTGGGACAGAAGACAGCTGGGACAGCTGATCCTGACTGACCAAAGACATGCTGAGCATATAAAGCTGGGGGGAGAAGAAGGAAGGGGGAGAACATAGAGAGTGATGGTGTTTGTCTTCCCAAGTCAGCACTGAGCATGACGGAGCCCTGCTTTCCTGGATGCTTGCTTGCCTGCCCGTGGAAGTGGTGAATGAATTCCATGTTTTGCTTTGCTTGTGTGCATGGTTTTTTCTTTACCTGCTAAACTGGTTTTAGCTCAACACAAGGGTTTTCTCACTTTTATTCTTCCAATTCTCTCCCCCTCCCTGCTGTGGGGTGTGAGTGAGTGGCTGCTTGGGGCTTTGTTGACAGCTGTAGTTAAAATACACTTTCCTCTCCAGAGCGGGATTTTCCACTTACAAAGAGCTGGGTTTCCATTCTGTCTCTTTGTCAGTATTCTGCACTTAAAGTTTCTGCTCTTCTACTGTCTCAGCAATCTTGATCCCATAGTGAATGGGAAAACTATTACAGAAAGGAACAGAGTTGGACTTCCCATCATGAAGAAAGGTTTGTTGTGCAGCAAGACTAACTGCAGTGAGAGAAATTTAGATATAAATAAACAGGAATATAAAAACATTGCCTGTACAACTTTGACAGCAACTGAAAAATAGCAGAAGAGATGTGATGAGTTAAATATGTGTTATATATTTATAATACTAGGGCTCATTTCTCTGTGTCATCTCTGTCTGTCTTGCTGTACACATACTGTCTCCCTGAAACTGGAAATTAATGTGTTGGATATCTTTTGACATTCGTTTTCATCACACCCTTTCTTAACAGCCCAAACCAGCTTTCTGAGAATGATGTTCATGTTAGGAGGAGGAGGTAGTGGACGTCTGTATGTTACAGTCTAATTTGCGTACAAGACTAGAACTGCTTACTTTATGGTTATTGTAGCAGCACTGCTGGATCTGCAGTGGCTAGTGGCCTTGTCAACATTTCCATTACAAATCTCAGTATTTTAGCCATTTGGTTCTTTCATTGCAGATGCCTCAAAAATACAAAAGAACATGGGAAAATGGTAGACAAGTAAGTTTATAAAGGTTTCTTTTGCAAAGCTTTGTCCTGAAAGTGGTTTAATTGTTCTTCAGCCTGTTAATTCTTGTGTGGTTGATGTGTTTTATTCTATTAACAAATGCAGTTACTTTGTGACAAAAATAGTTGCTCTGGAATGGAGGGTTTGGGTCATTCAGCAATGACAATGTCACTGACAATATTGCTAAGATGTCTGTGCTCGCCTGATGATGAGCAGACCTGGACCTGTTCAGATGCCAAAACTCTCTTAATTTCATACATGTGAAAGCTGGCCTTAGTACTCACCTTAGTGAAGGACATCCCTGAGCATCTGCTTCCTCCATCAAATCTTCAGCACTGGTTTTCTTCCCTAACTTTGTTTTAATCTTCAAAAATATTGACAGACTCCCATCCTTAACCCAATGGATAGAACAGATTCACCTTTATTTTACCCTCATCACGAACTCCTCTCTCTCACAGAGGGTTTCATGGATTTTTTTTGAAGTTGCCATTGTTTCTGCTCTAGGTACATTATGAGCTGCTGCCATGCTGCTGGCATGTTATTTGGCCTTCAGGACAGTAAAGGTTTTCGTGTGGGGCAGCTGGCCAAGTCAGCACTCAAGGCAAGAAGCCAAGGCTGTCTTCTTTCTACTGTTACCACTTTCTTTCCTCCCTGGTACAAGATCTCTCTCTTCCTCTCCAACTGATACAGAAAGACTATTGGAGAATTAATCATACCTCAGGTGTCTTGGGGAATATTCTTGATTTTCCAGTCACTAATGTGTGAAAATCTTACACTGGAATAATGCCATATGTCAACCTGTGGCAATATCAAGGAAATACTGACAGCATTTCATTAATGAAATGTTGAGCTTGAATGACCTGTAGGCTGAAAATTGAGGCTACATAAATTTAAAAGAGTCTCTTAGCTATCATTTGATCTAGGGTTCCCGCATTAACAAGTATGTTGTCTCTGTAGTCACCAGAAAAAAATGTTATTGCGTCACTGTAAGAAAATCTTGCTCAGAGGCTGAAACTGAAAAATCTCTCACACTGCTATGATAGAGACGTTTAAACTTTATAGTGGCATATTTTTTTCTCTTTTGCAACCCTGTGATAGTGTTCCCAATGGGATCTCCCTAAATGAACTGGGTGTATGCATGCCACTGAATTTAAGCTCTTCATTGTGAATTTCTCCGTTGATTATATCACACATGTATTTATGCTAAATTCGTGGCAGAATAACCAGTATAATCTAAAAATGATCATTGCAAAGGTATTGTTTTCCAAAGATTGTTACTGACAAATTTTACCTGTGTGTCTTCAAAATGGTGAGAAAAAGAAGCCATGAAAAGCCAGCATAAGAAGTGCAAATCAAGCAACACAGCAGAAATATTAATTAAAAGAGGTTAATTGGGTTGGGGCAGGATAGTGGGAAGTACTCTAATCCTCTGCATTACCATGTGATGTTTTAGTGCTTGATCATTCCGGAGTCCGGGAAAAGAAGAATTACAAAAAGGGAAATTACAGCATGGAGGAGGGAAGAAATGTAATCAAAGATTTCATTTCTTATTGCTTCCCACATTCCAGTGGGAGGGAGAGTGCTTGGGTAGCCTGCTTTAAAAAGAGGAGAATGTACATATCACCGGGATCTCTCCAGCACGTGCCAGTCCTGTCTTGTGCAGTACATTCCTGTGGCCAGTCTCACAGGGTAGCTGGAATGGTGAAATAATTAGCATAGCCCTTAACAGATAAGTAAGTTTAGAGAGGCTCTTTCTTACTTTGACCTTTCTTTTGAAATTAATTTCCCTTATTTGCAACTCTAAGTGGTTTTACCCTCTCTTCGATAAAGCAAAGTAAACTCACTTTTTTATATTCAAATTCTTTTTATTAGTGACCTGATAAAAATGAAGTTTTCCCTAAGGAGCAACAAGCAATACTAGAGTGTGCATCATCATTTGTAGAGTTCGGTCTCCCACGAAATTTGAGACTTTGCAATAACCTACCGTGTCTTTCTCTACTACACTACAAAAATCCTGGGTATGAAAAGAAGACATTTAGTTCAAGACTTTTCAAAAAAACTACCTGTCTGCAAAGAACAGCTAACAATGCATAGACAGTATGAAACACATAATCTTCATAATCTGTCACTGAGATTCAAATCTGGATTAAGACATGCTTAATTCACCATAGTTGTATGAAAGACGCTATCCAAAATTTGCAGAGACATGGTGAATTGCAGGCAATTATGAGAAATAATTAACCTTCTCAGCAGCCATCCCCTTTTCTGTCAAAACTATTTTAGCATTTTCATGTGATCAATGTTTAAGGGCACAAAAAACCAACTTTTTTAATGTAAAAAGTTAATATTCTTAATTTTCTTACTTGCAAATTTCTGTTAGAACTTTTTAAAATAAAGGCCAGATTGGATAGGGCTCTGAGCAACCTGGTCTAGTTGAAGGGGGTTGGAATGGGATGATCTTCAAGGTCCCCTTTAACCCAAAACATTCTACAATTCTATGAAGGTTTCTCTGCCAGATTTAGTGTTGCTTAGACATGGTTTCAGTTTTTAAAAGCCCCTGGGTGACAGCTGGGATGTTCACAGTCTGGACACTAGGGCATTTGCAAGCATGGTTGGAAAGCCAGCACTAGAGAGATTTCATGCATTACTTTTCTGGTCAACCAGTATTTTTAATTTTTTTTTGTGCAAATGGTGTGCTGTAAAATGAGACTTTGTGGGAGAGACAATTGTGGTGAGCGAGCAAAATGTTTGTGCTCAATTATCTGATACTGTAGAAAAGCCAAGTCCCAAACTAACAGGAACCTGACTCAGCCCCTCACAAGAGGTGCCCTGCTATGTCTCAATATATATCTCTATGGATCTATCTATATCTAATCTATCTATATCTATATTTATATCTATATCTATATATCTCTCTATCTCTATCTCTATCATCTCTATCTCTATCTCTATCTATATCTATATATATATTTATAAAGAGAAAGAAATAAGCAGAGAGTGATAACTTAACTGGGATTTTGTTTTCCCTTTCCTCTGTCAAATTTGTTAAGTTTCTCATAACCCTTCAATGATGCCAACTGATGTTTTGTCAGCGACAGTTTTAGGAGAATGTCAGTGCATTCTTGAGGATTTTGGTTGCCATGGATAAGTGTATTTGATTTTTCTGTAGCATTGTGTATTAATAAACAGGGTACTTTATTTACTTTGTTGCACACATTTAATTTCTACAGTAGATTTGTTCCTTTAAATTTTGATAAAACAAGTATTGTAGAGCGTGTGGCCACTTTAAGGACTGTCAAACTTCTGCCAAACTTTAAAGGTCAAAATCAGATGTGACACCGACAGTTCAAATGTAATTAGTTGGAGATTTACTGGGATTTTATGCCAATCTCCCAGTAGCTTAGGAGTGACATGGTATCTAACCTTATGGGATCCCAAGAGAAGTACAGGTGGATGTGAGAATAAACAGTAAAATATACTAGCTAGCATGCTGCACCTTTTAGCGAGTCATCGGTCTCCTACACTGTGCAAGGAACAAGAGTGCCTTCAGTATTTGATTTAAAACAAATAACCTGCCAGTCTCTGACATGGCCATCTAGTACAAAGTTGATGTATTTATTTAAAGCTTAGCTCATTCTGTATATTCTTGGATCATTAAACTGAAGGACTTGTACAGTCGTGATTTTTAATGAAGCATGTTTGAATAATTATGTTAATTTACAAAGCACTAGAATCAAATCAAGTGATCAAAGTTTTCATGATTGCTATCGTGTTTTTGTAACTTCCCCCATCACTGATTTCTGGATAGACTCTAGTCCTGGCTGCCTTTTTCTCTCTCTCCCTCTCTTTATTTTTTTTTTTTGTCATTTAGAAAGTGTCACTAATCAATGTAGAAAGTTTAAAAAAATTTGCACTAGAAAAGAAACACATTTTGTGTTATATCTCTATAGTGGACTTTGTATGAGTTTGAAAGTAATATAGCTCCAACAGACACCAGCCTAAATACAGTCTACAATCAATACTGTATTCTGCCTTGACAGAAAGCTGAATTTTTATCTGTTAAACGTGTGAGCTTGGGGCAGCTCTGTGTCTGAAGTGGTTTAAATCTGAAATGTGATGTGCTGCAAAGAAAGTTGATTGACATCTTTGTTTATTGAAAAGTATTACATGAACAACAAAACATGGCCAGATACAGAACACTCCATTGCAAAGTGCAGCTGTGTTATTTTTCAATCCTATGTGTTCTGCCCCTTTGATGCCTGTCTGATGTAATAAAACTGCAAGGATCTTCTTTGATTCAATAGTAAAAAATTTGGACAAGGGTGAGATATGGAGATATATATTGGTTGCTGGGGTTCGGTGAATATCTTACAAAAAAAAAAACAAAGGGGTTTTTTAGGTTTAATGCTTCTGAATTTGAAAATAAATTCGGATACATTTAATAAGCCAGTTGTCTGAGGTTGCTTTTTATATTTTTAAATCTGCATTGTAAGAGAGGAGGAAAGAACAATGATGACTAATCTTAAAGCATTAAACATGCAGAATACAGAATTAAGTTACATTTAAATTTCGTGTTAGCATAATTATGCTGTTCATTGACATTTTCCCATGTTTTATTAAATCTTTATTATGTCAAGGTAAATAGAGGTTAATTCTGCTGTTATCTCTTCCAATAAAGTATTATCTTTAATCTTGAATTAATAAAACAGTAGTAAGTTGCACAATGTGGGTAATCACCATAGACTAATTTAGACCATTCTAAAATCTTACCTTTAGAATACAGTGTAGTTTAAAATAGATGTCATTAGAAAACATGGACCATAATGTAACTTAAAGAAAAAATATTTTTCTCTTCAGAAAATTTATAGCTACATTTCCTCAATGCATTGACTTCTTGGTAATATATACTACATAAGCTCTCTCTATATACTATATATACTACAAAAGCTCTGCTCTTTCTCATAGTAATTTTGTCCTCAGTTACTGCATAAACTCCTTTGACTTGGCCCCGACACAGCACCAGCTATTAAGCAGAAGATTTTGTCTTTAGCGCATTTCTGTAGAATCCACACTTTGAGCATTTTTCGATGTTTGGCATAGCATTCAAAATCCCACATCCGTGATTCCTGTGCATTTCTCTTCAGTCATAGATACCTAGGGCTGCTCACCAAACTACGCTACACTGTAATGAGTGCGAAAGACACTCACTGCGACATTGGTTATGTTGGTGTGCACACTACTCTTGACCCATGAACTCTATTGGATCATCATTCATCCCTAGGCAGAACTTCAAGCATCTGTTGCTCTGACATAAAGGCAGGCTTTTCTCCCTTCCCATCCTAGCCCATTCCACCTGAAGGTCTGGTATCCACCCACTGCAGCACTGCAGTTGTGGAAGCTATCCCATAGCATCCATGTGATCCCAATAAGTTCCTAGACCTGCACCTGCCTACACACTGCTAATTTCTCCTCTTTGTTCCTTTTACTGTGCTAATGCATTTAGATGCACTGTTCTGTGTGACCTGTCAAAACCTTTCAGAAACCCTTCTTAGCCCTCAGCAAAATCAGATTTCTCAACTCAGGAAAAGTGTAGTCAATGCATACACACTTTTTTTTTTTTTTTTGGGGAGGGTGGTGGGATGGGGAGAGGGGAGGCTTTATTCAACCTAAAGGGATGACATGTCTCTGTTACACTTCAAACTGCATGCTGTGGTGTTTTAGTAGTTTATTTTTAGTATTATAATTTTGTTTGTTATTATTAGTTTTAATATATCTTTTCATCAAACTGCAAAATTCCTCACTGAGTTTTCTCAGGTTTGCATAGCAAATCACACCCCACATTCTCCCTGCACACTGCTTTTCCATTTTACTGCTTTCCATGTGAAGCGCTCCTCAGATCCACAAGTAAGTAGATGGTCAGCTACATTTTGTCATGAACTCTATTTCATTATCTGGAGTGTCCATAAAGTTATTATTTTAAAAGCATGAATGCCAATAGATCTGTAAAAGACATTTACGAAGCAGCTTCAGTGCTGATAGGAGAGAAAGAACTCATTTTGAAAGTGCTCTTGAGAACCATGCAGAGAGTGGGATAATTCTGTACTTGCGTGCTCGTAGAGCAGCACGATCCAAGCACTAAAAGAGATTTCCTGTTGCACCCAGGACAAGGTTTCGACACTTTCTTCCAGAGTGACTTTACAAGATAAAACCCAACTGAGAAGACCCTGGGTAGCTAACCAACATTACTTAACTCAACTATGAGAGATGTCCCATGAATTTTTCTTTTTTTTTTTTTAAATAACATTATAGTTATTTTTTTTCAGCCCTGCTTGACTAGTATGAGTCATTATAGGATTGTAAAATGCAGTCTTAATTAGGTAATTCATGTGTAAATTCTGTGCAATAAAAATGGAAGTATGCAAGGCTTGTTAAAATCCAGGCTTATTCTCAGACTTGAAATTCGGATATTGAGTATTGACCCTTTTCTTAAAAATCATATCTTGTATTTTGTTTGTCTGAAATTTATCCTTCTGATGCATGAACTCTCACCATTGTACTAAACTACACTATAGCATTTAAAGACAAAAAGAAGTAGAGTGAACACAGAGCTTTTTGAAAGAAACTGGTTGAAGCTTACTGGTTTTGCCCCAGCTTCTCTTTGGCATACAGGAATTGTTCACACCTAAATTCAAAGGCAAGCCTTTGAAATGGGAGTTGACTGAAAGAGAAACAAATACTTGCATAAATCTCCATGAGGTGATTTATAAGGTCCTATCATTTTGTTGTGTGTTTTGTTGTTTTTTTCCCCCGTTACTTTATTTTTTTCTGTAACTGTGGGATGACCTGAAACAAGATTTTTCTTGTCAGACATGTTTTGGGCAAGGAGCCGTTTCTCTTAGTGTTTTGCAAGCTCTAGTGCCAGAGATGTGGTACATAGAGTTTTAGTAAGTATTGAAAGTCATCTTTAAAGTGGAAATATTCAAAGCGTGCAGGAGTCTCTAAGCGTCTGTTCCAGGGACACATTAATGCATTTGAAGGGATATTAAAGCTTAGCACAGAGGAAAAAAAAAGTCCTAGTGGCAAGATGTAAAACTGCTTAACTGAATTACATTCAGAACTTTGTGTATTTGATCTGAAAAAAATAAATCATCTTACAGTTGCTCACATTAAAGCTGCATGTCGGTTTGGGAGCTTTTAGGATCTTGGACAGGTTTCATTTTTCTGGTTCACGTAAGCTCTGTGTGTATTTGTGCAGCTGCTGAACTTCAGAGCAGGATTTCAGTGACCCCATGAACTGTTTGAGGATTTCTCTAATGTGCAAATTTAAGACAATCATTATGTATAGTAAAAAATTATTATCCACCTTTTGCCCCAGTACTTGGTTGCTAATAGCGGTCATGGCTTGATTAGGAATCCTTCTAATGCTTCCAATTAACTTGCATGGTTTTGGGACTGACTTGATGGCCCAGATAGAGTATGGGCTCTTCTGAGAGAGATACCAAGCCTCATTTCTGGACTAAGGGATAAGGAAAGCCTTGAACCTTAGTTCAGCTCTAACTACTGGTGGGTTAGAAATGTCATTTAGACTTGAGTAATTCTGGACTCTTTATAGGAGTCAGATTAAGATAGATAAAATTGGAGCACTGAGACAGAGTGAAGACATCTTGTGACATGCACAGCTTGAGACTTGCCGTGGGCTTGTGCTCTAGGTTGTCTCCAACTGGCAGGTCTGAAAGGAGGTGAAGGGCTGGTAAACCTTAGGGGATGGAAGGCAGAGGCCATGCACAGCATGTTCCTCTGGTGGCCACTGAACTGTTGGAGACAAAGGCAGGCAAATCCTAGACATGTTATCAAAATCTGTCCTCTAAGTGAAGGTTGATTTTACTGTGAAAATAATAATTTTAAAAAATATGAAACTCAGAACGTTATAGAAGGAATAAGCAAAGCAAAAATTTATTCTTGGCTTTGTATTGCCTTCAGCCTTATGATTTAGAGATCACAGTGAAGTCAATGGCTAAGAGACAGATGTATTTTTTGTAGAAAATCTAATTTTTAAATTTTGCTTAAACCAGGTAAACATGGATAATTTGCAATGGCAATCTCTTGTGCTACATGAAATAAATGTGACAAATTAAAAGGAAAGAGCAAACTGATTACCCTAATATTAGGAGCATCAAGTGGAATTTATAAATATCTCTGCATGTTCAACATCCAGTCCTGCACAGGGCATGTTAATGCTTGTCACAGAATTTGAAATTCATCTAATCAGAATGGAGCCTTTGAGATATTTCACACCTGCAAATGCATCAGGTGGCTAAACTTTACAGAGGCATTTCCCATGATATGACTTACATATCTCATTACAACACAGTGTTCACTATAAGTGCTTTCTGCATGACCATTTGCATGGACAAAAACATGATTACTCTCATAATATATAACGAATGTTTAAAAATGTGCTTCATATAGATGTAATAACTATAATGGGTTGTCATTAAAATTTATTTTTAATTCAGGATTATATTTGATATCAATGGTTAAAGGAAACTTCAGCATTTCCACTCCTAAATAGCCTTTTATTTTAAGGATAAGTTGGTGGTATTTTATGTATAAGCACAATGGTTTCATTAAATAGGAAAAAAATATTTCTGTAGGTAGATGAAAACGCGTTATAAAACCTTTTTTATTTTTCAGACAATGGAAAATCTATCTTCTTAAATGCTTTGGAGTGTTATCCATTTCTGAATGCTTAATGTTGACTGCTTTAATGATGATTGTTCAGTACCCATACAAATGTTTTGGCACCAAGTAATATCTTGTTTGTTTGTGTGAATAGAATGTGAAGGCTGCCACAACATCTAATAAAACTGTTTCCACTCAGAGAGGCATATAGGCAGGAATATAGGGCTGCTAAAGCACACGGCATCCAAAAAGAAATTCACCACAGTCAGTAATGAACATACACTTCTTTTATTTGACTTCAGGTGAAGTTGTGCAGTTTATAAAAGCATAATTCCATGCCTCTCACATATATTCTAGTACACAGGTATGTTTCAAGATGAAATGTACTATAACTGGTGTTACTGCTGCTACATCTTCCTTAAAATATTTCTAAAAATATATCAGAAGAGAGTAGAGTAGGACAAATTGTTGAGATCTGCATATATATGCACATTAGGCCTGTAAGAGGTTCATATCTTCAATGCTTCTTGCGAAGAAAACCCCTCGTTCTGTCTCCATGGTCACCAGTGTCACTTTTAGGGCTAATCAGCAAGATTTTAATGAAAAAACCTTTTTCCTCCCAGTGACTCAGGTTCAAGTCAGCCCAGCCTCTCAAAGTAAGCATTATGCCACTGATGCAAAACTCCACCCAATTAAATCACCTGCTGAAGTTAAACAACATGGTATAGATAGCAATGAGGACATTTTTTTCTTCTCAGCAAACAATTGTACACACACATCTGCATGTAAGTGCATCTACATTTAGATATGTGCACATGTATCTATATATTACACAAAATTATATGGTTCTTACAGATATTGATGGGTACAGTAAATGGAATTAAGAACTTCTATTAGTTATTCAGTAATTTAAATTAATACAATGTTCTTCTACATTTGGAATAGAGAAGAAGTATAATAATTAGATAGGTCTGAGATTTGGGAATCTCCAGAATGAAGACTAACTACTTAGTATAGATAAATTTGATGTAATTTTACACGTATATACATACCTATTTTCATCTTTCTAGTGAGGCAAAGACACTGCAGTCCCCAAAGGAGATTTTTTTTGTCCTGATATGTTCAACTATTTTTAGCATTTCTCAGTGGTGCACCAAAAGGGAGAATTATTTTATCTCTGTGGGGGCCTGTGAATTTCATGCAATGTGGGCTTCTGTGAACAGAGTTCAAAATGTATTAGAAAAAACAGGTTAATTTTTACAGTAAGAGGTTGAAATGTTGAACTTCCCTACTGTGGCAGCGTGAAACATCCCACTGATAACTGTGGGGGACTGAACTCCTAGGAGCTACACAGAATGTAATACTATTTACTGTTTTAATTGTGGGCAAGAACTCTTTTTCTTTCTTGGAATCTGTAGTGCCCCTGAAAGCAGAAATAGGGTAACACTTCAAAATCTGCTTAATGTATTTAATATCTTTAATTTAATGTTTTTACTTTCAGATTTGTTTGTATTCAAATTAGCAGTAATTGGCAGCTGAAGTTGAGTCATAGCATCTGGGTTCTAGTCTACTCATGACATCATGATATTTTTACGGCTTGTAAACATGCCCTCAGATCATCACAAAATGTCACAGAATTTGAATAACAAGAAAAAGCAGAGAATTTATGCTACCATTGCTCCAAACACTACATGCGGCATGTGCTGATAGTGGGGATTGAGTTAGCGACAACCTGGCCCAGAGGAAAGGGACTTCTTATCACACTCTTCCTCCTCTTCCTCCCCCAGTCTGAAGTTCAGACTAGTGAAGATGAAAAGAAGACAGACTTTGTGGTTACAACTCATATGTAGACTGGGGAGAAAAAAGAGGGTTTTAATCTGAGAAAGGGGAAGAACCCTTTCAGAAAATTGGAACGATCTCTCTCTGCTGTCTTCAGAGAATTTTAATGAATACTACTGGTTTGCTACATGCTTCTGTCAACTGCTTAGTCACTCTGACAATGAATGACATTTCATCCTGTGAGGGTCATACCCTGGGGACTGACAGACACTGTTCTAATAGTGTAAACTAATAGACTTATTGCTTGTTTTGGGGCTGCAGGCATTTTATTCCTCAATATTGTTTTTCAATTTATGAAGAACATTTCCATTGTAAATCTCAAGGCAAATATATACGTATATTCAGACTTACAGATGTACTAAGCAGGGAACCTGACTGGGCAATTTAAAGGGTAGCCAGGAAAGCCAGCAACTCCACAGGTTGTGGAATCCAAACTCCTTGATGGAAAGTGGTAAAGTCCTAGCATCACAGCAGTCTATACTTCAGGCCAGAGCAAAGTCCTTGAGACATCACAATGTGCAATTACAACTTGGCTTCTAGCAGGCAAGAAGACAGTGACAAATACTACACATGTAATGACTACTTTGTATGCTGGCAAAATGCAGGACTTATTTATAACTAGGGAAGACATTAGGTTCTGAAGTGTCTTGAAAAACAGGGAAGTTCTTTTTTACTTGATCAAATATTAGTCTGGTGCTTTTTTTCCCCCCTCCCTGAAATTTGCATAAACCTTGAAGTAAATTTGGTGAATTTCCTTGTAATTTTCAAAAAATTGTTGTTCATGAGGTATTTCCTCATGCAAATTTGCTTTAACCTTGGGGCAACTTTGCAGGCTGGAAAGCAGTGAAAATTTGGTAGCTGCATAGTCCTTAAACTCGATGTGTGTCTGTCATTAGTCCTGTTAAAAGCTGTTTTGATCTGGCTGAGTCATGAGGCTCTTAGGATATGTTTTTCAAATGTGTGTGTGGTCCCTGAACTAATTCTTTTGCTTAGTAATCTCTTGAAACTTCATTTGGGTTTGTGGGTTAGCTAAGGAAAGCAGAGATTCATGATCAGTGTATACCTCCACAGTACTCTGTGGGTTCTGGCTTTTACAGGTGGATATAATTTTGTGATAGCCAAGAAAAGACCTGTGATAACAAAATCATATAATGAAGTGCTTTTACTGTGTACATTCTGACTGTTTTAGTTGTCCTCTGATTGTTTGTCTCAAAAAGACTACTTCTGAAAACCTACTAAATACTCCCAAATGTGAAAACTCAAAACACTAAAAAGTTAGTCTTTAGGAAACACTACCAAAGGATATTACATGAAGAAAAATAAGAAAATTCCTGTCTGGACAGGTGTAAGGTTTAACATCAAATAGCTTGTAGCCGGATCTCAGTTAGAAAAGTAAACCTGTATCAGTATAAATCTGCATGTTTCTTGATAATGATATAAATGGAGTACTAGAGAGCATGGCCTAGAAGTCCAGTGATCATATAAAAGTTTGAAATTTTCCCTTTTGGTGCCTGTGTCTATCCTTGGAACAATACAAGTCACTAGAAAGAATAATAATACCACAATCTTATATAAAGACCTATTTTAGGTCACTTTTAGAAACATTTATAAAATATCATACTTCTATGTATCTATCTTCATCTATCTTCAAGTCTGGGAACTTAAGAGAAAGAGACATAGTATTCATTGCCAATAATTCCTTGAAAATTGTGACCTCCTTTAAATTGTTTTTTAAAATATTTGAAATGAAGTTACGTAAAAATATCCATTTAAAACCGCTACTGTTTTCCATTTCCATTTGTTACCTAGAATAAATACATTATTCATGCTGAGAGGCCTGAGCCCCTGTGACCTGGGCTTTTGATTGTACTCCCTCTCTAATTATCTGTGTACTCACTAGGAAAGGTAGTCGATTAATTTTATGTGTAGTTTCCATCATTAAATGAAAATCTGGTTAAGTTGTCTCTAAACCAGTATTTTAAAAAATATTTGTAAAAAAGTAACATATTTTTGACTTGGAACTTACCATCATTTTCACAAAACCACCAGGAGCTGTTAATATATTGATGAACATGTGGTGACAACATTAGCTATAAAATCCCTTTGAGAGTTGTTGGGAAAAAGGAGATCTCCAGATTCGAGTAAAACTTACTGCTTTGTTAGCCCAGCATGAGGAATTCCCGATTCCCCACTTGTCTGCGGTGTTTAAATATTATAACTCAAATATGCTTACATAAAAGCTTATTGATTGGAAGAATCACTTGCTTTTTGTGCATTAGTTAATCAGGCTACTGTTTTGAAATCTGTCCAGGAACCCACAGTGGAACCTTTCCTAATCCATCTGTTTAAGTCTCAAATGGTTTCACTGCTCCACTCACTTACCAGCACTGCTGGAACGTTAGTGCTTTATGATTAAAGGATATTGTTGTTCTTTTCATCCATCATCCTGGAGTTTGCTATTAATAATACAGTTCTTTCTTTCTTTTTTCTTTCTTTATGGTTTTTTTTCCCTTTCTTTTTCTTTCTTTCTTTTTGGCTGTTTCCTTAAAAAGCTGCTTAGTTTTTCTCTTCTTCTCTGGTTTTCCTTATTCAGACCAGTCATTTTCAGCAACTAAGGTAGATAGGCAAAAAAATAAATTGCATCAGTACTTCCTGGAAAATGTGCACTGCCTTTCAGTATCTGAAAAATAAATGGGAGAAAGACATAAGAAAGTTCAGTTACACTGTATAGAACACTCTGTGACTCTAGAAACATGTATGAATTATAGCTTCCTACTCACAGTAATATCTAAAAGCATTTATTTTAGCATGTCTCTGTGATTAAATTATATTATGGGGAAAAATCTGAAGTTTAAGTTCTATTGAGGTATACTGCAGTATGTGAAAAAGTGCCCACTGTACTTCTGTGAATTAGCTAAGCTGTATTTAAATATAACTGCTGATCAGTGACATTTCAAATAAAATGAGGAACTTTCTTGGTTTTTCTAACTGTCTCCAAAGGCAAAGGGACGTAAATTTAGAAAACAATAAGTATTTTATGTTTTTCCTTTATAGGTGGATAAGGAGTCCTGGATGTTAAAGGAGACATTAATCAGGCGGTTGGGAAAGATCTGATACCACCTTTGGTCAAAGGGAACGAGTGTCATCCTGAGAGTGGTCCTCTCTGGGACAGGAAACCAATGGAGCGAAGCCCTCAGAACACGCTGCAACACTTCATATTCAATCCGCAGCCCTATAAAGAGATGAAAAATGAGCCTTGTCCAAAGCTCTTACCTCAGCACCCAGTGGCAAAAATAAAATGTGGGCTTGGGACCAGGTCTCTTTGAAGCTGATTTTTTTTTATTTTTTTTTAAACTCTGCAACAGGCCTCTGGTGGTTACAGGTATTGATCGTCAGAAAGTAATCTGTTCAGGTTTGGGGGCATGCCAGACCGAATCCTGGAGTACATTCCTTCCTCTCCAAGGACATGTTGAGCATTTTATACTGTCCACACTGGCTTGCTTGTCAGTTGTCTAAGCTTCTTTGTCTTTACTGCTTTCCCTGTATGTAATTAAACCTCCCTTATAAAGATATTATACATTACTACTCTAGAATTTTCTTTCAGTGCTGAAGGTTTTTCACCCCATTTTTTTAACCCTCATTTTTCTTCCATAATCATTATTTGATTCCCTCTGGCTGCCTGTTACTTATTTGTAGTAGTACCATTCATCCATTGAGACTTTTCCATCTGTCACACAGTTTTGCTTTCTCTCCCCAGAAGCTTTCTTCTCTTACTGTGCCATGCTTGATTTTTTGGGTTTAGCTGAATGTTTGTATGCTCCTTTTAGTATTTTAAAAATATTTCAGTATTCAGAACAAATACAAAAAGAAGAGAAAAAGAATTGTAGCACAAGAGCAGCTCAAATCCTGCACAGAGGTGGGATGAGGACACTGAGATTCCTGGTGAATTAAGGAACCAAAAAATATAGCCAGGGCAGAACTAGTGGCCAGACCCTGCTCTTTCTGAACTGTTGTCATTGCCTTTAAAATCTTTCCAGTTTTGTGTTAGATAAATAGGTGACATCAGGAAAAGTTGCCTTGCCTTTGCTGTACTGACTCCCTTTGGTGTATTGATTATAAAGACTATCCGAGGAAAATCAAACATACTGAGGTGCAATACTGTGATTACTTAAAGAAAAGAATGTTTTAAATGGCCAAACAATCTCTTGCTAAAAAAAGATCAGGGTCACATCTTACATTTAAAATTAAATGACCAATTTTCATTTACAGAGGTTAGATATTAAAGAACTGCAACATTTGTTAGTGTTTCCTAGCAGAAATGCAGGATGGCCTAAAGCTAACCACACAAGCCTTCAGAATTACTGGGTTTGCTCTGTGTGTCTTCAACCCCTGTTATGGCCTAAATGGAAATTGCATCAAGCACATCTTAGTTTTTGATGTGAGCAAGGCTGCTCTACAAATCTAACTTGCCGTTGAATCAAATCTCAAATCCTTGGCCTTGGAGAACAACTCACAAAATTACATTCTTCCAATAATATATTTTGAATATCTCCTTATTCATTTTATCTTCTTTTCCTCGTGCTTATCATTTTATTAGGATTAGTAAAAAAGTTTGTGTTTTGTTCTGCAAAATCTTTTTTTTTTTTTCAGTGGAAATGCTTTCACTTTATAAAATGACTTCTTTGGCTATGTAAGAAGTGCTGATAGTCTCCAAATAAACAGAAAAGCTGTGTGTGTGTCCTGATTTGAATGGCAATCCTCAGAAAGTTTCCTTTGCTACCAGCTATTTCATTGCACTGTTCTGAGAATGAAGTGGATGGAAAAAAAAATCAGACTCTTGAGTATACACTTGTATAGGTAGATGTCTGAAAATATAGGTAATTTACAAAAATCCTGTTTGTAAAGTGTTGTCCTGTGAAAGTAAGGGTCATTCACACCCAAGTCATACTTCCCCTGAACTTTGTGGTGTTTTTGCAAAGGAAAATAAATGGTTTCTTTTCTGGGATAATTTATAGGAAGGAAAACGAGTGAGAAGGGAAAGGAGGTAAGAATGGGAGAGAGACAGAGAGACAAAAGCTCCCTCAATCCGTGCTGACCATGGAAAGCTTTTCTGTCTTTAAATAATAAATGATTGAAAAATAATGAGTATGAAAGTGCTTAGTTGTTTGTTTGTTTTGTTTTTTTTTGTGGTCACAAATTTGATGGTCCCAGTGCAGGATCAATGTACCTTCTATACCTTGTCATTCAAGTTTGTCCTGCCTGCTCTGAAAAACCCTAAGTGGGTGAAATTTCACTGTTGCACAAGGAATCTCATCCAGTGCTTCAAAACAATCACTTTTTCTTTCAGAAATGTAAGTCTATTGCTTCCTTTTTTTTTGCACAAAATGGACTAAACAAATATGTACGTACCTACAACACTGTAGCATTGCTCAAATGACTCCTTCCATTTTCTATGGTTTAAGGTTAAACAGACCCAGTTCCTTCAGCCTTTCCTCTCCTTGATGATTCAAACTGCACCCCAATGGGTCCGCTTCTTTTCAACATGAGGACTCAGAGATACATGCAAACATTCAGATGACGCTTCCTGGACTGCACTGGTAGATTATTTCACCTGCCTTGCAGATGTTGCTTGTTTGTTGTTTTTTTTTCTTTTAGCCACGTCACCTTCTTTGACATTTTTTAGATTATTCTTAATTTCTACTCATTTGTTTGTGTATGCTGCAAAGCATGTAGTAAAATTGTGTGGGAATCTTAGAAGTCTGATAATGAAAGAAGTTGGACATGGATTTTACAGCTATGAAACCCAAATATAACCCAGCTGATGGATGTGGCCAGCCAAACAAATGGCCTATCTGGTCTTGAGTTAGTCTTAGGTAATCCTGTGAGGAGCAGGGTGTTGGACTCTATGGTCCTTATGAGTCCCTTTCAAGTCAAGATGTTCTGTTCCATTCTGTGGATCCATAAGGAGATGATAACACCGATAGGAATCACTACCTGTGTAGGAACACATTCTCATGACGTCATGGAGTCAGGAGTTCAATGTGACTGGCTTGCTCTTGACCCTGTTCTGAAAGTGTTTTATTCCCGTATATGTGAACTTAATGAAATGGAGAGGGCGAAGGAACGGAGTGGGATTGTAGCCTATCTTAGGGAATCAGTAGCACAGGATGGAGTTATTTCACTGTGCAATGGGTCTCTATAGTCTTGACAAGAATAGGAAAAAAAAAAAGGTGAAGATTGCACCCCAAATAGATGAACAAATAGTTTTGAAATTTTTTTTCATACAGAATATAACAATTCTAAATCTACAGCAATGGTTAAAAGTGACCCAAGTGATGACAGTGGTATTCAGGGACTGGTCTGGACACAAGAAAGGCTGCATCTTCAAGTGTGTGATCAAGTAGGTGCTTTTTTCCACAAGGGAGCTATTTCCATGTGCTATTTCATTTTTCAGTAGGATTATGTACAATCCTTTGTGTATAGTACTAATTTGAAAATCTAATTCTGTCTTTGTGGCTAATACTTTTTGTCTCTTTCTCTTACAATGAACTGGAGTGGCTCTGTCTATTAATTGAAGATTTTGTTTAAAAGTTACTGCCTGTTTTTCTCTTCCTTCCTCCTTCATGCCATCACTTTAAGACTTCAGAGCAATAGACCAGAGTGCTTGTGTTAAATGAATGTATTTGACAGGAGTTAAGTCTTTTGGGCATTGCAATAGGTTTTCCTCATCTTGGCATGTGAAGAGTGAGAGTGTTCTTTGACACTAGTAGTAGAGGATGTGAGCACAGCAACTTTCAGGGCATCAGAAGTGTCAGCATAAGGAAAAATCAGCAAAAGTAGACAGTGTTGAGGTAATTTTCCCACACCGTGCCATGAATTTAGCCAACTCCTGCTCCTGTGAATTCCGGGCTGACAGAGATTCCTTCTTTGTTGCTAAATATCACATAAAGTGTTCTGTCAGCATCAAGACTTGTTCAATCCCCTTATGTAGTAAAATAAAAATATAATCCTTATGCCCATGTTTGAAATTTGAGCATAAGTTACAGAAAAGGAAAAAAAAAGAGTAAACCTTTCCAACAGGCCAAGACTGCATTTTGGAGGTTCGTTTTTCAGAACATCATGTAATCAATGCTGTCGAGAAGAGCTGAAGACAAAAGATATGTAGGGCACAAGTACTAAAAATTGAAAATCTTACTCCCATTAAAATGCATGGGATTTCTGCCAGTTGCCATAGACATCAATGGCAGCAACATCCTGCTATTTTTTTACTGGTTTTACTTTCTGCTTTCCTCATAATTTTATTTGTTTTTGAATCCTGACAAAACAAAGTAAAACACACATTACTATAATGGTTTCCATGGTTTATATCACAGATCTAATGTTATTAGGATTACGATTATTTAGTTATGCCCCAAATTTCATAGTGATGATTAGAACCTGCAGACAGGAGGTGTCGTAGTTACAGTTAGGTTAGAGACGTCTGACCTCATGAGTACTGATGGATATGGTTATTGCTCTGAGTATTTCTGCACCCACCTGGGTTTTAGCTAAGACACTTAAGAGAAAAAGTGTTTGAAAGGCTGGGCTCTCTTTCTGTGTGGCACAAACTTCAGACAAGAAGGTGAAAGCTCTGAATCACTGAAGAGAGCTTCCAATTTTAGTGTGGCTTTGAAAAGGAATAACGCTGCACCTGAAGAGTTTTGCATATATGCATTACTGATGAAGTATGACTGCACATTTGTTTGCACAGTATAATTTCCTGGTTTTGTATTTTGTTTTGGTTTGTGTTTTTGTTTGTTTGTTTTTTCTCTTTTAAATTTCTGGCATCTTTTTAAAGTGATATTTTTGCATGTAATCTGAATCCAATACTGTTGATCAAAAGTGTGCCATGACCTTGAAGTGAAGGGAACCAGTGCAGCAGAGGGCTGCAATGTTGGTCTTTGAAAGAATTTCCTCTCCCTTTAATGTCCCATAAATGTCTCAGAGTCAAAATTACTGCTGCTTCTTTGCATATTTCAGCAGCTGAGACACTTAGAGAGGTTGTCCTCCATGCTCCGTCTCCCAGTCACTCCCTGTGGAACTGATTGACACCCAGCACTTTCGTCTCTGTCAGGGTTTGGCACTGCCACTTGCCAAGAACAAAATGTGGGTGCTGGGTTTGGGAATACAGATATTGACAATAACCTGGACATCTTCCTGTGGCTATTTCTATAAATGTATCTCCATTTCTGTAGGATTGAGGAAAAGTATCGACTAAAAAGTGTCAAGAAACACAAAGACCTTGACTATGGTCAAAGCAGTAAAGCTTAAGAGTTGGAAATTACTTTATCCAGTATAGAAAGAAGCCTCAGTGTATTTTTTTCAGGTGTGTGACCATTGCCTAGGTATCAATCCTTGACACTTTTATTTTCCAAAATAAAAAATGTCCTCCAATAAGGAAAGAGAGATCCTGAGTTTCCTCTTTCACTTCTTTTTCAACTGATGCTGTTCTGCAACTCTCATATAAATGGGTTCATTCAAACTCAAAATGTGAGATAGCTTCTTTCCCTTTAGGTGTTAATAATTTTATGTAAAAAAAAAAGGTTTAAAAAAATATCTTCTTGTCCTTTTGACCTCTAATAAAAATGTCATGATATTTCTCTGTATTGTAGTTAAAAACACGGAGTCAAATGGATTTATTGTGTGAATTGATTAAGAAAAAACAAGATACCTGATAACATATTCCTGGAAAACTTAATTTCCTGAAAGTACAATATTTTTCTCTACCTCATAAATATTATACAGGATCAGCCTTTGGAAGTAAATAAAACGTAATTACTATTGATGCTCTACACAATGTTCAGCATCTTTAAATGATAATACAGGCTTAAATCTTAGTATAAACTAAAGTAGTCTGAGTAATTTCACCTTAATTAGTGTGTCTTTTGTTTGTGTAACAACCTATGCTGATTTCTTTTTAAAGCAAGTTAAATATACAGAGTAAAACAAGATGCAAGCACACAAGTTTAAGGATGATTAACACAGCCCTTACAGTGCTTCTCAGTTTTTTCTGTATGGAAAGGTCAGTAGAGAAGACTGGAAAGATCAGATTGGAATCATAGATTACTGTAGAATGTGTGGAAAACCACAAACCATGTTGCAATCCTTTCTCGTGGTAAATTGTTGGTACCATTTCTGACAAAATAAGGTGATACCTTAAGCTTCAGTTTTGAGGCAGCATTTTTGGTTTAGGGCAAGAAATGACTCAACCATGTCCCCTTCAACTCTCCATCCCCCTCTCTCTTCCCCGTTCTTTTCTTTTTTTGCCACTGATAAAACTGTAACTAGGTTTTCTGGGAAAGTACATCATCCAGTGCTTCCCCACGTCTTTCCTTGAAGTATTTCTTTTGTCTGTCTCCATTACACCCGTGTGCAGTGACACAATGTTTCTGCACAGTGGGAGCTTGCAATCTCTGAAGAGGCTTTCCAGCATTGCTTTTTAGACTGAAATCATTACAATCTTCAATAGGTACTTGGATTTGAAAAACTAGCACATTATTATTCTCTGGACTGTCTGGATGTAAAAAGAGGCTATTTTCTTGCTTCCTTTTATTTATTTATGTCCCTGGGTACACATTGCCCTTACACCTAACTTTAGTTTGTTTGGATCTCAATTGGAGCTGCAATTCAGATGTCTTGTGCTGTTTGTGTTTTTCTTTCATGTAAGGTTTTACATTATAAATGAGAACTCTCTGTCAGAGAGATTTATATTTTGGTTCTACTTAATGCTTTTGAGTTGCTCATCTTTTTTTTCTATGTGTAATTATCATAGTTATTATTATCACTAACATAGTGCAGCATATTGTACGGTATGTTACAATAAATGTTATGATGTGTAGCGTAACAGATGTTTGTTAATATGTCTATGATTTTTAAATGCCAACAAGTTGCATAGCTTCAGAGAACATTCAGGTTATCTCATCTGATATCCTCTAAACCACAAGCTGCATCTGTTGCACCAGTAAAACATTATTCTGAGCCCAGGGGCTTTGGTTAACTTAATTTGTCATGGGACACAGCAGTTGTTTCCTCTAGGAAGAAGGGGAGAGATACGGATTCTACCAGCACCTGAGGACTGTGTTGTGAGTGAAAATAGAGTAGGAAAGACTTGCCCAGATGATCCTGGCTATGTGGCCCTTGCTGCAGAAAAAGGGCTTCAGACTTCTTCTGACCTCCTCCTGAAGTCACCAGAAAGGAAACCCCTCTCTGACCCTGAGCCTGGTGCATGTTTGACCCTGGATGTGTGAGCAAATGATGGCCAAGCATCTAAGAAGTTAAGGGACTTAAAAAGACACAGTGCCACAATCTTGAACAACACATTTCAGCCTCATTCCTTTTGTGTAAAAAATACAAATCATCCCTCCCCCAACTTTCCATTTTGACTATTTAAAGGCTGTAACTCAATAGAACATTAAAGATTAATAGTATAGATATTTCTAAATTTGCAAAATGGAAAATTCTATTTTTTTCATTGCTATTTCACTGATATGGCAAGGCAAGCACACATACAGACCAGCCTCTATAGTCTTCGTTTGAATTTTTAGTGCATACAGTGTTTTTTTTGTAGAGGATCAGCTTCTGGAGTCCTGTTGAATTGTTGCAGCTCTTGGAAAACTAATGTGACAAAGGTTGCATAGTCTTTCCAGAAGAAAAGTGTACATCAAACACGTCAGTTGAGAATGGCCCAGTTTGGAAATTACTCACAATTACATTGTATTTCTCAATTATGGTATACAAGAGATAATCAGTGCCATGGTTTATCCGGAAGTGATGTAATCTTTAACCAGTTTTATATTGGTCCCACTTGCAGATGCTCTGAAGCAAACTACACAGCTGTGGATAACTGTGAATAAGTCTGTTTACTGATGCTTGGGAAATTTTAAATGCAGGACATTTGCTTGCACTTGAAAGAAAGAAAAAGTCAGGCAAAAATTCCTGCAAGTGGTTTAAAAAATCCTCTAAAAGCTCTCTGATGCTCTCATTGCCAATAGGTGATAGAAAATGCATTGATGAAAGGAGCTATTTTATTGCTGGGCATCAGTTTGATCACTAAAAGACCGAGAGGTATCTTGAAGCAGTGAACAGAATCAATTATCATTTCTTGAATTACTCAGGCCCAAGGAAAGAAGAAAGAAACACAGCATTTTCTACCAAAATGGCAGAGTTGAGTTTTGCTCTGTTTTCTAAGCAGTAAGAGGCCTGTTAAATTTATTGATATATGGCTCATTGTGTTTGTGCAGCTTCCCAAGCATCAGTCCCATCTTTCATGTTTCCATTCAGTTTGTGGCCCTTTGAAGGTGGCACAACCCTTACTAACCTAAACTTGCTTAGAATGGGTGACACAGACTGTAAGCTACTATTGGTATTTCAGTATGCAACCAGATTCTAATAAACATAAACATTGGCTTGAATCTATGCCAGTGTCATTCTTGCTGTCTCTGGGTAATAAAACACCGTATAGTAAAGTATGTGCTCCTAACATCTTATAGTTACTCAGCATTAACCTGCTGGGCACACTGGGATTCTAAGGAACCTGGACAGAGAAACAAACTGCTGCTGAAAACAACACAGGGATCAATATCTTGTATTACTGTAGAAATCCTTCTGGGCTTAAAACCTTATTTTCTTGTGTTTGGCAGGGAGCCCCAGAGAGTAAAAAAGAGGGTGGATCACAGCAACTGTAGCAAATGTGTTCCAACAGAAAGTGTTTCTGGGTTTCATGAATTCGAAAGGTTTTAAGGCCAGAAGGGGCTTGCTGGGTTGTCTTGTCAGACCTCCTGTTTAGCAAAGGCTGTAGGATATCCTGGTATTAATCCCTGCCTTACATTCAGTAACTCTGTACAGACAAGGCTGCACGTTTCAGAAAGGCAACCAATCTTGACATCACTCTTAGCAGTGTTTTTTGCTGTTCTGATGGCTAATTGTCCTTACTATGACAAATGTGGACCTTATCTTCTATTTACTTGCCTTTGACTTCCAAAAATCAGATCTCACAATGCATTATTTAGACTGAAGAAACTTTTGTTGTGAAGTTGCTGATTTTTTATGTGATCAGCTTGTCTTTTAGTCTCTTTAACTCTCTCCTTCATCAGGAGAAAGCTGTCTCAAGGTCTAAAATGAAAGATAGACATTTCAAAACTTTAATTCCTCTCATAATTCTTAATCATTTTGGACAGATTAAATCACCTTGCTTTACCTTTTTAGGTTCCAAGCATACACAATGTATACAAAATATTCAAAGAACTTTTAAGTAATAATAAAAAAAAAGTATTATTAAAAATAATTTATTCTTTCACAAGGCACATTTGGGAACCAGCATACTTTTCCCCCCTGAAAATTTTAAAACTATTTGCCAAAACAAGGCACCTACATTAGCTGAAATAGTTGTACATTTCTCAGCTACATCTAGTTCAAGAACTAGATGAGTGTATGAGAAGGCATGTTGAGAAGCCCCACACTTAAGGCCTGATCCAGCTCTTGCTGAAGTCAGGGAAAGGGGGTCCACTGACTGCACTAGAGGTTAGATCAGGACTTTGCTGAACAGTACGACTGTTCTTTGCAAAGATGATACATTTAAATATGAAAAGTAATGAAGTAAGCATGGCAAATTGTGGTTTAGTTGGAATCTAATTTTCATAGCTTTTTTTAAAAAAAAAATTAGAGATAGATATCTCTATTGTAAGTATAAAAATATATAAAAGTAAGATACAGGTGAAAAAGATGGCTGCATAAATTAAATTGTGTCTGCTGAAGTTATTAACATCACAAAGCTACATGCTAGAGGTAGAATCCTGACCTCACTGAAGTCGAAGAGATGTGCCGCCTTTAGAAGCGTAAAATTTTCTTATTGATTTGAATTGAGTAAACTAAATTTTTCTTTTACTCCATTCAAGAGCATAAATTCAGTTGCAAATATAAACTTGGGGCAGAAAAATTTCTTGTTATCATAGATATGCAGGGGAAGGGAGCAGGAAAGAGGGAAATATAATTCCATTTCAGTTGAATTATATGTGAGGGCAGGGAAGCACTGTGCCTTCTAGGATAGGTAAGAATATTCTCACTATTTAAAAACCATTTTAAAAAGGCATCCTGTTCAAAGTTGTGCTGGAAACAACTGGGAAGGGGTGGAGAAATTTACCTCAGGTTATTTTCTAAATTATTTTCAGGATATGAGAGATTAAGAAAGCCTCCTGTCTATCAGTATGCCATGTCCACAGACAGTATTGGCTGGTATATTTTGCCAGTGACAATCACAGGTAAATCCAAATGTGGATTTTTGGACTGCTGGAGAGGGATGTGACTGTATCATCCTCTTTTTTGTATGGATTTCACCTAGGCATTTATGAATATAATTTAGTGCAGGAGAAAATTTTAAATGCTGAGAGTTCTGAATTTGTGTCCTTATTATGAAGAAACTGCTTTCAAAACCTTTCCTGGATTTTTTTCCTCATAAGATATTATAGGTGGATTTTTCAAGTTGGCATTTTAAATAGTAGGTTAGATATTTAGAGCTGGCATCCTGAAGAATTACCTAGTGTCCCAAATGCTGTTCATTTCTCTTATTCTGTTATGCAGGAAGGAGAAAGGAAAACACTAATAGGGTACTTCAGTCATATATACTGAGAATTTTTCCAAAGAACAGAAACCTTTTGCTTTCAGAGGTCTGGATAATTTCCAAGTGCATCACCATTAATGTCTCTGTTTATCTCACTTCATCATAACTTCGAATATGAAGTAACTTCTAATAATTTCACTTTTAGCTTAGCACTGCAGAATCTATTATTCCAGGGCTGGAATCACATACCATCTCAAAACCCAGTCAGCACTGCATATGATGACAGATCAGGAGAAAGTGGGGCTGAATACGTAATTACTCCAACATAGTTAATATTGGTTGATAAAGCTATGGACACACAATTAAGAAAACATGCCTGATAAAACAGTTCTTTTTAAATAGATGGGAATGAACTACAACTAGTTACAAAGGCTTGTGAACTTCCCTTCTCTTCCCGAATGTCACTGCCTCAGATTGCCTTGGCAGCCTCATGTATAGTGTTTGCTTCATGCATAATGATTTCCCTCTTTCCCCCCTTCCTTGAACGGTTTTGCCTTTTCGACTAGTTACTGTTACCACCATTTAATAAGAAGCCTTTCCTTGGCTTTCTAATCGAAAACTTGCTTTTATCTTTCTTCATAAAAGAATTGAAATGGCTTCTCTCAGGTTTCTGTAGCCTCTGGGGAGATAAGGACCCTGCGGTTAACAGGATGAGAGATTTTTGTTTAGAAATTTTTATTTAGACAATGAAAAATGACCTCTGTAAACTCAAAGCGATCTTATTTTGGGGCTTTAGGCTTCTGGCAGATAAATCAATTGGGCCCTTGGGACAGCAAAGGAAAAACCTTTGCAGTAACTATGTCAGGACAACGCAATAGATTTGTTGTGAGGATGCAGTTGTGTTGGAGGTAGAATGCACTTAAAAATAAATACCATTTTATTTTCTATAAAATATTCAGGATTTGGATAGTAAGCTTTTCAGCTGCCATAAGAAAATATTTTTTTTGTTTGATATAAACTTGAGGAAAAGCCTGATTTTTTATGGGAAAAGGGTACCGAAGGGGGGTGAGTTGGGGGGTGATACAAAGGAAAGATGTTTTTACAACTGAATATTCAACTTCATCATAAAGCACTTATTAAATTTTTTCTCTATTTCTCTTTTAAATAAACAACCCTTTTTAGTGATGTGAAAGCCTCCTTTCTGAATGAAATGGCTTAATATTGTTCTTTTTGTATTTATTATTTTTTTTGAACAATTTAATTATTACCTAGCTGAGGCTATGGCTTCAACAGAGTATCACAACAGTTTTCACACATATGTGTAACCCTAAAGAACTTTTCCAATCTTCACAGCAGGAACTTGCACAGCATATTTGCTCTGAAGAACAAGCGTAGCGTTTTGCTGTGCATTCTCTACCTGTTTCATGCAGAGTGCAGCTACAGAGTGAAAAGTTATGCAGACATAAATTGCAAATTTGACAAGGAAGCAAATGAGGAAACAGATGCTTAACTAAAATGTATTGATGTGCTATTGTCAGTGAGTTGGTGGGTGTTGAATAACGCAGTTAAAATGCATCAATGAAGCCTTATTTCATCTTAATTTAAAGCTAAGGTAAATAGAATTGGAGAGTGTGATACAAAGTAATGTAAAGCAGATAAATGTGTGTGAAGCCACTGTCACCTGGCAAAGGCAGACTGACATTTGTTTGTGCAAAACACCCAGCCCTGACAGTGGGGCCTCAAGTTGCTGGAAGGAAACAAGGTCTGTTGAGAAGGGTGTCTCATGAACCCAGTTTCACATTAGGAGGCATCTGACTTTGGAGTAGTGGCAAGTTACGTAGAGTGTTTGGTAGTGGAAAATGCCACCAAAATCTTATCTTTGTTACTACTTACTTACTTAAGGAAGGCATGACACAAGAGGAGAATGAGTTTGCAAGTTTGATGGTTCTGTGTTATATGAGTGGATTGGGGAATTATATCCTATGTAGTGCTGCTGTTTCATTTATAGTTTATATTCAAAAGAATACAGCTCCCTACTTCTCCCTTATATATATATAAAACGTATATATATATATATAATTTGTTTTTTCAGGTGCCTTTTACACCATATGCTGCCATGTGACTACTTAGCTGTCAGCTCCCAGTGGTTTTTTTCAGAACATAAAGTCAGTCACAAAGCAGCACTCACCTGGATTCAGCAGTACCCTTCAGCTGCACCAGTAACACTGGTGCCTTCTTTATCTCATTATCCCTGGCACAGTAAGATATATGCTTGTAAACAGGATATAAGTAATTTATCAAAATTACAAGAATTAGTATAACTGAAGGATACACTCAGAGGTATTTACTGTGAAACAGTAAGCAGAATCTCCTTGCAGTGAATGAACCTGATATGTAGTTTTGCGGTCTTTTTGAAATCAGCCATTTCCTAGAAGAGTGATTACTCATACCTCATAATTATCAAATTTATGTTTCCTTGCTCTTTCTGAGTGCTTTTTCATGGGGTCCAAAATTCCTTTTTTGAAAGCATAACATTAATAAATACAGCAGTTACGGATGACAGCAGAAGAGAATTCTTGTGCTTGATGATTTGAATCTGAATATTCCTTCTAGACCACACATTATGTGTCTGTAATGTTATTTAACTTATTTGCTAGTGGTAGTGGAGTTTCCGTGTAAAGAGCTGGAGATATTTGGCTCCATCCTGCTGGACTGTCTGTGTCTTTAGTTTTCCTTCCTGGAAACCGGGTTGATGTGCTGTAGCCTAAAACCAGTGTTTGTGCTAACACATAAGGCTACATTGATGCTTAGGAAGTTTGGGGTTAACTGCATGCTAGTCTAGCACAAAAGATTAGTGTGAACCACAGCCCGAATGATTCTTTTCCTCTAAACCTTCTTGTCAGCACACCCATTTTAGTGCCTCTTTTCAGCAGAAGAAAAATGCTGAGGAATGTTGGTATTAATGGCAATAAAACTCTTCAGTGCCAAGGAGGTAATTCTACAAAGCTACCACCACATATTTCTGAGTTTTGAACTAAAAAAGATTTAGTAAATGGATTCTCTTTTCCACTGGAAGCTGGGCACTGTATAACTGTAATGGCTGCTGGGAAAATGTTTTCCAAGGAATTTTTGTCATAAAAACAAGGAATCCATAGGTGAGCACAACATGTAAGGCAGCAAGTAATTTCCTTTCAAAATTTTTTCTACATAAACAATATGTGCTATATTAAAAAGAAAAAATTTGTCTATGTGAACATTTGACTTTCTCATGAAAGATTTGTCTGAACTGGGTCCTCATGCTGGCTCATGTCCACATAACTCATCCTTTACAGTCATAGACTGATGTGACACAGGGTAATAGAAAGTGATGCATTGCCTGAATTTAAAGGAACATGGACTATTTCAGGATCGCCTGTGCAGTATGAGATCTGTATCAGATTTGAAACAAAGCTAACCAAGCAGACAGAGCAGTAAGATATCTATAGCATCCATTAATCAGTATATACTATGCTGTTGCTGGTTTCTTTTTTCTTTGTCATTTTGGCTTTTCTGTGTTTGTTCACCATCTAATGTTATTTGACCGATGCCTTTTTAAAGCCCAGACAAATACACAAGGTTACTTGGGAAACCATTTACAAATCTTTTCTCTTCTCTGTTCTTTAATTTCAATGCAAGAAATCATACTTTTCTAATCCCAAATAGATCCCACTAGAGTAGTAGATCAGTATGTCTACATAAGCTTATGTTAAAATATGAAGATGTCAGTATTTGTTTGTTGTTGGAGTTTGTTGATCAAGTGTTCTTTCTGTATGTGTGTACATGTATTTTATCCTTTTTATTTGACAGGATATAACAATGGCAGTGCTCACACCAGAGCATTCCCACGACACTTACCTAACCCTTTGAGAAAACAGTGACAATTTTCAAAATTTCTTGTCATATTAGTAAACTCATATTAGTAAGTAATTAGTAATCTCAGATTCAAATTCTCAGAGAAGCAACATGGGTCTTCATTGTTGGATGGCCAATGCACTTTGCTGCACCTTATATTTACATGAGTTTTTTCATAATCTATATGCTTCTGAGTAGCTAAAACCACACTTTGTGCGAGGAAAAGGTTTGGCATTATCATGCTCCTTTTTTTCTCTCTGGAATCTACTAGAGAAAATAGACAGAAACTTCAAGCACCTCTTATTTGTCTTCTGAAGAAACAGCCATCAGTGCTGGTGCTCTGCACTCTTTCCCTCCAATAGGCAACAGCTTACTTTGTCTTTGCATCTATTTTTCCTTTTCCTCTGTTTAATCCAAGTTTAGTTGTACTATATCCAGGTATTAGGAGTCTCAGTAGAAAGACTGTCTTCAGTTATGATTGCCTTAGTGCAGAATATTTCAGTAGACTGCTGGTAGTAACCAGTGTGGTATTTCAAACAAGTAAATAGAACTAGATTTTTGTTTTACCTTTGGTTAACTTGTAAGCCTTTTGTTAGAAATACCACGGAGGAGAAAGTGTTTTTCTGATGCATTACAAAAAGCCTTACAAAACATACTTTTTTTTTTTTATATTGTCATACAGTATTCCTGCTTTCCATTTAGAAATTTCATGTTGTGCCTCCTCACTATTCTATTACCTTCTATCACCCCTCTCTTGGTATGGTACGTGTGTTTTAACACATTTTTCTAGGAAAGTTCTTATTAGGAGCACCCTAACAATGTTAATCTTTACATGTTGTGTCTGCAAAAGCACTATTCAGGTTGCACAAAGTGAAAATACGAACCAGATAGTCATCAGCAATGTTTGTTTAAAAGAGCAGAACTTTTTTTAAAAGTTGTCAAATGTTGTGTATCAGAGACTTTGATGTTAAGAACCTTTCTGCTGAGATTATTGTAGCAGAGAGAGCACAATCCTTACACTTAGCACAAATTGTGTGTTCATCAAACAAGCAAACAGGTTGTGTGCCTTTAAAAACGTTTTCATAGCAGTGTATTTCATATTTCCTAAAAAAAATTAATGCAATTTTCTCCATAGTATTGCTGTGACATTGTGTACTATAAAGTTTTAAAGCCAGACACCTTCTAGCAATAAGAACTTCAGAAGCAAAGCCTGCTGAAACCATCTGAACTGCTTCAAAAAGAGCATCCTCCTCTCAGGGATCAGCTATTTTTTCCAAGTTTGAAATTCTAACCTGGTAAATAGCATCAACAGGGGAGTTTTCCCCCAACTCTTTTGGAGAACCCCACAGATATGAATATCTTCAAAGGAGGATCTGTTAAAAAATGTAACAGTCTTCAAAGGGGAAACACCACCCTCAGCAATCTGAAGTTCTTTAAAGTGGGAGCCCACCAGCACTATGAATCCTCAGAGGACTAACTCCCAGAGCACTGTGAAAATTTGTAAGAGAACAAGCCCTCTCTCCCAAATACCCAGTAGGGTATTATTTTCCTTTAAAAGGACTCTTACATGTGTACATTTATAATTACAGAAAGGGCCTTATTTAACCAGAGCCCTGTAGAACTCTCTTACTTTTAAAAACAAATATTGATTAAAAGAAAAGAATGACAGAGGGAAACAATTTGACTTTGCTATTTTCCTTTATCTTCTTTTATTTATAACCGATCTCAATATAATACACCAATAACACTTGGTTCATGTAGCTCTTTTGATCTCTGGAACTCAAAAGTATTCTTTGAGAGTTGTGAAGAAATATTCTTTGAGCATGGTTATCCACTTATACTACTGGTTAACTCAGGGTCCATATACTTTATCAGAAAATGCATTTATCTCTTTTATACCATTATTTGGTATGTTCTTTCAAGAGGAAATTTCTCAAATAAATATTCAAGGGCATGCTGTTTTCCTCCCACCCATCCCCTGCATTTTAGCATTTTGTTAGGTAGGCATAGCTAATGTAGACATTAAAGCCATTGTCAATGACTAGACTTACCTTCCAGGCATGCCATGAAAGCCCAGATTAGTTGGGCAATAAGACCAGCTGCCATGCTGGCCAAGAGGGGAGAGATGTTGGTTTGGGGTTTTTTTCTGCGTGTTTTTGCCTTATCAGCCAATAATACAACCATGTAGGAATTTTTCCTGACTCCCAGGGTCTGTGAATATATAACCCAAACACTGAGATTTACTTGTAAAATTTCTGACTTGTTGAAGAAATGGCAGAAATAACTAAACTCTACCTGTAGAAGCAAAAATATCATGCTCCATTCATGTATTTATTAGCTTCTTTTCTTTCACAATGCAGCATGATTTATGTTCTAATGTAACTGTAAAATCTGAACCTTCTGTATCTTGTGTTTAGTGATGCTTGATGGTTTGATTTCTTGCTTCTTAACTGATCCAAAAAATGCGTGCTAAGAATATGATGCCTGATAGTAGTCTCAACTTCCACTATATGAAGGGAAAAAGTCTTTTGCAGTATATGATAAATATCTTCACACTTCTTTGAAGATAGTCTGATATTTGTCACTTTTTTTTTCTTACTGAAAATAGGATCTTCTGTTTGGAAGTTGCTTAGATGTATCTGGTGGGTGATGTTTGGGTCTGATACCAATAAATGCACTTATCCCATTCAGCAGATTAACTGTATTTTGCTGAGAAGCACCGATAGTTGCAGCAGTGTGTATATCCAGCAGCACCACTGGCTAAATCTACTTGCAACATGTGAGGAAAAGAAGTGAACTGACAAGTCAAAGGATACTTTGGTAGCTCTGGGCATGCTGGAATGAGTCTTTAAATAGTTAGAGGAATTTCCTTCCATTATGAGATCTGACAGTTAGTACCTTCATCCAGACGTGTCTATCTTTTATTATTTATTTTTTTTCCCCAGCATTTATGCCAGAGAATTTGGTAAAAGAGAGATAACTATGTTCAGAGCAGGCTTTCCATTGCTGTAAAGGTCTCATGTAGTCCAGATATCAGAAATGTGAATGCTGATGCTTCTGCTTG
Source organism: Campylorhamphus procurvoides (assembly GCA_013396655.1). NCBI lineage: Eukaryota > Metazoa > Chordata > Aves > Passeriformes > Dendrocolaptidae > Campylorhamphus > Campylorhamphus procurvoides. Next base: position 326,078 of record WBMV01006327.1, on the reverse strand, counting down.
GCAAATTCCGTATTTGGATATGAAACCCAGGAACAAGAACAAGTGGTAGCGTATCTGAACCACTCCTTTGAACACAAAGTTTAAATTACTTGCAGAGAACATTTTCTCTTTGGATTCTGCTGAAGCAAACTGTCCCAAAACATAGAACATTGGTCATAATAAACCAGAGTTTAAATGTATAGTAAGACACGCTGTATTCATTCTTGCTGCAATTATGTTGCACTCAATGGAGTTTTGTCAGACAAATACAACATGGTTATTCACAGGAGCAGGGAGGAATGTTGTTTTGTTTTTTTTTTCTCCAGTGAAACTTCCTTAGTCCTCAGAATGCAAAATTTACAAAGCTATTGACAGAGGAGAAAGGTGCAGAAAATAGCTGAAATATCTGTATTTTCCTACTCTTGTGTTAACTGCTAATAGAGTAGCAACCTTAAACAATACTTTTGAACTGCAGAGCTTTTGTCAGTTTAAAACAAAAAGCCATCATATTTTAAAAAAATGAAATATTTGAGCCACACTCTAATGTTCAAGCCCAAAAAGGAAAATAAGAAGGCTCTAAGTTTCCTGAATCCCGTACCAATTATACTTCACTTAATAACACTCAGTGAAATATCTGGTGGCAGGGGAACTGAAACTACATGATTTTATGGGATCATTCATCAAGAACTAATTGAAGCTTTCATACAGTTTAGTGCTGATAAAACACTGTAACAATAAACAATAACAAAATTCACCAGAGAAGGATTTGTTTTGCCGTGAGGAAAATGGTTCGGTTTCATCCTGGGGATTCCTGGTTAAAAGAGTCTCCAATTTAAAAAGGGATAAGCACAGGCTCCTGTGCATAATGACAGAGTGGGAGCTGTGGCAAATGTATTAGTATTGCTCCAGTGGAGCTATTCTCATTGTAAGTATTTGCTATTGTGTGTGGTGGAGGCAAGATGCAGAACGACCAATAGGATTTTTTGGAGTTTGATTTTTTTAAGCAGTTCCCATGTAGTTTTATGAAAAACAAATTACAGATACAGCACAAGCCACCGAATTTGTCATTCTAAAACTACTAACAAATCGTAGATTTATTGACTGTAGAAAAATTGTTCTTTCCTGTATTTCTTCATGGAATCAAGTTAGTCTTACCATGATAACTCTTTTTAATTCATGCTAGAGTGATGTCTTGTCAATTCTTAAACTATAAAACGTCATTAAACATATTGTCTCTTTATTTCTAATCTATTTTCTCTGACCTGAACATTTAGGCTGTCCAGAAACACAACAAAGATTATCGAGAATGTATTATTTTGATATAAAAAATGAAATAATGACTGTTTCATCAATCTTCATCAGGAACCAAGGGAGACACTGCTAGGAAAGTGGCACAGTAGTTTAACAGTTCCAGACCTTGCAAAGCCACCTTAAGTATATCACTTCAGTTGTTGTCTTCTCCTCCTTCTGCCCTCTTAAAGTGCAAATCCTTCTGTGATCAGAAAGTTTTGTGTCACCTGTTTGTAGAACATGCTGTTCAGTGAGCCCCTTTTGTCAGCTAGAACTTCTGTAAGTACCATAAAAGCAAAATAAAACCATAATAAATAACAGCAATGAGATACATATATAATAATGATAAAACAGGATGCATGATTTTATGCTAGATCATGCAGCAGGAAACATGATGCTGAATATCTGTATGCTTGTAAGAGTTGGTTTTCTGCTCACTTTTGCAATTTTCAAAGCATTCCAACTAATTGATCTTTCTGGAAAATCATATCAGAGAAGGTCTGGAGAAGCAATCATACTTTGATGATTATGTCCACTTTGGTGCTTTGTTTATTAGAATTATAAATTATATATATTCATAGACACATGCTCCTGAAATTTTAATGGTGCTCTTTTTTTGAGGGAAGCAGAAGACTTAAAAGATCATCAAAGAATATTTGGAGTCCACCTGCCCTGTGTTTGACACTCACAATAACAGAATTGATAGGGCATATTTTTCCTCTCAGTTACATGTGTAGAGATCCATCACCTTAACACAGCAATTGCTATTGTGCTCTGTCCTATCATGTTAGCCTTTAGTACACCTGCATTTCTACTGTAGCTGTAAAAGCTGTGAAACCAGACTAGCTCGATCAGGTTGGTGATCCCAAGATGTGGTGCCTTATGCCTGGTGGTGGATAATTTTGATGGATCTTCAACACTCAGAATGGCTGGGACTGCAATTATAGAAGTGTAAAAGTAAAAGCAAGATTCGAATTTCAGCCAGTCAAAGACCAGAATTATTTAAATCTGCCTCCCTATCTCACAGGCTGTGAATGTTTCCAAAGTTCAGAAATGTTTCATCTGAGCTTAAATCAGAGATGATATATAAATGAAGTGAACACATGAAGACAAGATACAGCTGTGGCTGATCAATCTTTCTTTAATGGTAGATGCCTTTAAGTCACTGGTATGCAGAGCTTGGAAGAAACCCAAGCTTTCAGAGTGTTATATGTTATCAAATATTACTTTTCTAGATAAGTTGAAATGATATTTACCAGAATAGGGCTAAATTTTCTGCATTTCATTTACCACAATAGAGTTTATTAAAAATAATAATATGATATTTCACATTATAATAAAATAAAGAAACTGTAATTTACAGGTATAGTTGTTTTCTCTAGGTATATAATTAAGCAAAATGTTGCTTTCAGCAGACAGACAAAAGCTACATGATATCTTTAGGATTGTCTTTTGCATCTGTCCTGAGGTTTCTGAACGGTCACGTATTCCAAGCATTTTGCACTTATATTGTCTCTTCGAAGTTTCTTTTCTCTCTTAAACTTTCAGTGCCTCTCTTAATCTTCTTTCCATAATTTCTGAATAAATATTTCTGTCTTGGTCAGCACAGGCCCCAAATCATATAAAATGGGGCAGAATCCCAAGGAGGAAGCTGCACCAAATTCAAACACCATCAGCTAGGCCCAGAATTGATGCTGTATTTGGCATTGTCTCTGGGGACTATTTGTGCTCCAATTGACTGAGCTGTAGCACCTACCTCTTCCATTATCCACACTTGAAAAAAGTAGAAATTGAATGAGCAGATGTGGCAGCCATCACTACACCTGTCTTTTCCTGCTCTGCATTACATGACTGTGCCCATTTCCAAGAACAAACTTCAAGGCAAGGGATACAAATACCTGCGTTGATCTGCTGCAGGGACTTTGACTGACAACTTTTGTGTATGTTTTGTTGTTTTGCTGAATCTCTTTGAGGAAAATTGTGTATATCATAATGATACATTATTCTTATGCATAATGAGCAGATCTTTGTCTTGATTCAATGGGACGATTCCTAAAATCTCTCTCATTCTCAGATAAAATCCATTCTTTATGAAAAGAGCATGCACAGGTTTTCCAAAATGCAAGTGCAGCTTATTTCTCAATCAATATGTGCTCTGACATTTTTGCTTTTAAATTCTATGTGGCTAACTATAGTTATTGAACTATCACCCAATTTTGTTTTAGTGCAAGAAGTTAACCTTTGAATTTAATAACTTAATAATTTTCAGTGTTTTCACTGATTTGTGGGCTGTTTTTCAATTTGCTGAGAAATATCTGTGAACTGATCAAAATTAAAGTAAGATGCTAGCAGATAAAACCAGCAGCAGATTGATTTACACCTTGTATTATATTCATAGTCTGCTTTTATTTTTTTATTATTAACTCAAATTAGTAAGCACATGAATAAAAAATAAAATATAAGGGAACTCCTACAAGCAGCATCAATAATTTCTGTCCAATGGCCATTGCTGAGACTGCCATTGAATTTTCACTAGTAGAATAAGTATCCTTAAATTTAAGCTTTGATTCAGAAAAAAAAAGCCAAACATTTTGGCTTATCACTAATTCCCACTGATGTAGACAGATGCCTAATTTGCAGGATATATTAGGACTACCCAATTGCTCTAAATTGAACACAAGCTTAAATGCCTTGCTGAATAAACCCTTACCACTGAAACCAAACCATGGAAACAATTCAGTTGCACTGGAATCAGCCACACTTATCTATTATATAATGAATGGGAAGCTATCTGAAGGGTAGCAGTTGTATCACTGATAATTTAGGTGCTTGAGGCATGGAAGTGATCACACCAAGATGTGCATGTATGTGCATTCTTTTATGTGAAAAATAGGTGTAAAATTATACATAATGAGTAAAAATAGGATGCATTTTTGTGTAAACTCTTCTCATGCACAAAAATGAAACAGAGAGAAATAATTCTTTGTTACTTCTTGTCTATAGGTATTCCATTACTTCTAGGCTGGGAAATTAATATAGGAACAATGCAAAAAAAATCATCATGTGGTTTATCTTTCTATATTATTAATAAATACAAGCAGTCTATAATGCTTGCCATTTAAGTACTTTGAGTCATATGCACTTGAAGCTTGGCATGTCTCAGGTATAACAATAGACTTTCAGTTGTTCCTATTGTGTGCTGTGCATGCCTGACAGGATAGGAAGAGAAATTCCAAGATGCTGTACCTAACTTCAGCTTGGTAAATTTAAATTGTTCTGACTTCTCCTGAGGGGCATTTTCAAGTGATTGGTACTTCACAAGAAAACAACAATACTTTTTATATATTTTTATTCTTCAGGTCATGTTTCTTAAGGCAGGGGAAACTGTAAAGAGCTTCAGAGTAATGCACTTACACCTTGGCGATCCTCCCATCCTTGCAAGATTCCTACATGGGTAGCTAACTCACTTTTACTATTTATTTTCAACATCAGGCTGTATAAACTGGGAAAACAAGGAACTTGATAATTAAGCATAGTGTATTATATTGATATCTTCTAAAATGGTCAGTAGTGGAATTTAGGATTAAATGTACCTAATCTAACTTTCAATGCCTGCAAAGATAGTGTATATACTGAGTTTGTCACCCTAAGTTTCTTCTTTAGTGGAATGTCACTTTCATGTCAGTATTGCTCTGATTTATATTTAGGGATATGTTTTTGGATATAACTAACATAATATAAATTTCTCTATTTAGTCAGATGAAAGCTAACAGTGGTATCTTAATTATATACTTTCATCACAGACCTTCTGCTTTTCTCCTTAAAGAGCTGTTTGTGGGAAAACACTGATGCTGCTCATACAGTGTTTCAGCTTCTGTTTTGTGTGGCAGAAATAACAGTAACATTTGAGGTGGCAGGATAATAAGAAAGTCAAATAAAGAAAAGCCCTGGCCTTACCTGGGATCAGAATGCCTTGCGCTCATTTGTACGGGCTCCTTTCACAGAGGCTGTGTCTGACTGTACTCTTCCTGTTTCAAAGATATAGCAGAATGCTTAAAGACAGGAATAGGAAAAAAAAAAGACTGGAATAAAAGAGAAATAAAATACTTTGTGTTCAGCAGCAGACAAATAGAAAACCAAGATCAAATGGGCTCACTTTCATTTCAACAATTATATACAGCTAGTGGAAACTCAGTAGTAGATACCTGGTTCAGAAAAGTCTACAGTACAATCTACTACATAACAGAACAGTTCCCAGTTCCCTAAAAATTGCTTACAGTGTGGTAGAGTACAAAAAAACCCTGTGACCAGAATATGCCAGAGTAAGAGAGAAGAACAAACATTTCAGAAAATTCCTAAGTGGTGAGGTAGTATGTTAAAAAGAATGCAGATATTATAAAGCAAAAAGAAAAAAAATATCTTGAATAGTAATGAGTGACTCGAGGAAAGAAATTCCTGGTGACATAAAATCTGGCAAATGGTTTAACCTTGAGAAAGTGAGCAGGACCCCAAAGCACACTCAAAGCTCATATCATTTATTTACAGGAGGATTCCACCCTGCATTCTCCCTTGGATCACAGCTGCTTTCCAGGCCCCAGGAAGGTTGTAAAGACTCCCAAGCCATAGCTACTCTACACCTTGAAGGCTCTCCATGCACACTTCTGGTACCCACAAAACCCATCAGGAAGACTATTAACCCCTAAAAGGTCTTATCAAGCAACAGAGCTACAAGTTCATGTCAAATTCTCCTAGAGACACCACGACCTCAAGTGCCCCAGACCTCCAACTCCCACTCATTTCTGCCTTAACTGACTGCTATCACTGTGCTACAAATCACTGCAGACAAGGAGGGTACAGCAGAAATACTCTTACACATCCCCCCTCCCCTTTTTCTGTTTGTTACACAGTCCCTTCCCTATTTGAGTCTAAATTTTAACACATTCCTTGATTTGTTAATCTGTTTGCGAGGCTACGCCAACGTTTTACCAGATAACTAAAGAACAATCTCAGATGGAAGAGTTTTAATTTCCAGTCTGGATTTATTTGTGACCAATTTGTAACCATCTAATTGTGTGCCTGCGCTAAATGGGAGTTTTCCCATTGAGTGTAATTGGATCAGGCCCCAAACCGCAAAGACAGCTGCTCTTATTACGGCGTGGAAAACAGGCAGGGGCTGGGTGTTATTGCATAATGACAGCAGTAAATTATATTCCAAGGGCAAGATCAGAAGCTGGTGTAAATCAATACAACTCAACTGGCTTTTAAAAAGTTGTATCAGCGTGTGCAAGCTGCTATTTTGGCCCAAACATTTTCTCAGTAGATTTTAAAGCTCATCCTGCTGCATAATGCATGCTAGGGAATTACTTCCAGCAGCTCCTGCACCAAGCCTAAACCGTCTGACTGAACCCAGGCTTGTATTTCAGAAAGTCGTTCAAACTTGATTTAGAGAGTGTGTATCATGGAGAATCTACCACACTCCCAGAGACACTTTTCAAACATTTACTCTCTTTGTTCTCAAAGAAACCAAATCACTTTATTTTCTTCCTCACTGTCAGGTTCTAGCTAGATTTCCTAGCTCATTTTTTTTGGATAATACATGTAAAAGCCACCTCATTCAAATTTCCTCTTCTTATATTTATACTTTTTCAGCACTGTTGTGATATCCTTTACTTTTTGTGCTGGGGAGCTGAGTTCATTAAACTTTTATTTTTTTTGGTCACCATTTTACAGTTTTCCAATTCAAGCATTTTCTAAGGCCTTTCAAATTGTTCAAACTCACTACACAGGTTGCTTTACAGGATGAGTGGTAGCTTCTGATGCAAAAATGTACAGTCTGATATGTTTGACTAGAATTAGGAAAAAAAATAATATCTATCTGTTTCCTGGGAGAGAAAATGAAAACTACCAAACTTCAGCTTAACATTAATTTGGTTATGGCATGTTTATAAGGAATAATATATGTAATGAAACTACTCTATGAAAGAATCTGCTATTCTCTCAGAGTATATAGGTGGAATTCACTGATTTCTCTAAATGAGGTGAGATTTTTGTAAGGCATGCACTTACACTGCTTGAAGCTAGTTCTGAAAGTGTAATCAGCTCTGATTTACCTGAAGATAATAAACTCAGTAATTTCAATGAGAGTAAATAAAAACAAAGCTTTCTTGATGAGAAAAAATGTTAACTATATTACTGTATATTTGTTTTCATAAAGGTAAAATCTGGGTGATTCTATAACTAACTTTCATACTTGGTGTGTTTTAAAGTTGGCCAGGTAGACAGTGCCCCAAATTAATATCATCTTGGTCTTCAATAGTAATGATCAGGAGTAATAGGAAGACAGTGCAGTGGAAGTTTATTACTTACCTTTTATTTCAAAAGGAAATTTGGCTAGAAAGGCTTTGCTAGCCCAAGCTTATGAGGAATTGTCAGCCTGAAAGTACAGTTAAGATGATAGCTGCAATCCAGTGTACATTCATTATTACAAGATCTTCAACGTTACGAACCATTTTGGAACATCTAAGAGGGATAAAAACCATGAGAACTAGCAACAAATAAATATGTTTACAGCCTTGGAAATGGGAGGAAGAGTTAAAAAAGGTCAAATATGAAGAAAAACAATTAAACCAAAATATGTTCAACTGGTTCATTAAAATATAATAAGCAATTAAAAACTTGTAGTTTATTTAGTGCTGTGAGAATAATTTGAGTCTGAGCCTTGTTAACTTCAGTTGTCCAAAACAAGGAGGATCTGTCAAGGAGGTTCTCATCAATCTTGTATAATGACTAGAGAAGCATTTAGCTGATCTGAGGGGCACAGCTGGATTTTCATCCAACCCTTTCATTTGGAAGCTCTAATTTAACACTTAGAGGAAAACTCCTGCGTTGCTCTGTCAAACTTTGTCTAGATAAACATTTTTTTTAAGCATAATTCTCTTGGTAAGTAAAATTTCAAAGTAAAAAGTATTACTAAAGGTATATCTGTGCAAGTTGCATTAATTTCGCAGTAGTGAAGGATGCATCCCACAGAGATGGTTTCACCAGACCACTCTGATTACTCAGCCTTGCAATGATATGTTGGGAGATTTAAACTGGGATTAGACTATATCTTATGAAAAAGAGTAAGAATATTAAGTTTACTCCCAAGATTGACAGGAAGGTACCAAATCTCCACAGAATAATGTGAAAAATACTCAAAGATGCTGAAAACAGAAAGTATTGGTTTGTTATTCATAGCATGAGTTAAAGGAAGGGGAAAAGCAGAGATGCAGATTTTAAGTGTCTTCATACAAATTATAAGTGCAAGATATATGGGGGATAAACCAGAAAATTATAATGGATACTGTGTAATAATTTCTGTGATTTGAGTAAGAATGTAAGCTTGTTCAGGAAATACAAGAAAATAAGTTTAGAAAATAATAGGAAGAAATAAAGGAGAAGAGTGCCTTAGTATTATTGTGGAGAGTATAGATATATTTCAAGTCCCTAGGGAAAAGAAACAGAATGCCATGTAAAGATCTATAAGATACTATAGAACTAGAAAGGTAAGGAAGAGGAAGAAGATTTTGGTTTTAGTTCTAGGTTTCTTTTGGGGTTTTCTTTTCTGTGTGGAAAACAATTCCCAAATTTTAATAGCACCATTAACGGGATTTATAGCTCACTGAAAATTTGAACAGCCTGAGTATATGTTGAGAAGGGAGTGCAGCAGGACCCTGAATGTGCAGTAGGTTGTCTTGATGAACATATTTTGATACAGAAAGTACGGAAAACAACAAGAAAGGAGGATTTCTAAATTCATTTCTAAGCAGTGAGATCAGAAGTGCACAGAGAAATCTGGAAACAACTAACGGGGCAGCAGTTCTGCAGAAGGGTTGAAGAGTTTTAAGAGGAGCCAGAGCTTGAATATGGGTTAATAATTCATTATACTTCAGGAGAAAAACCAAAACCTGCATTGCAATGTGCACCTACTAGTAAACTTACTTGAAAACAAGGGAAGAAATGGTGCCTTCCTCTCTGCATTGAGCAGGTTATTCCGTTCTTGGCACAAGGAAATGTGAAACAATTGAGGCAAAGAAGGATAATCAGATGTTTAGAATATTTGATACAAGAAGGAATAGAAATTGATTTAATATAGTGTATGTCCAAAAAGAAAAGATAGGGAGGGCAAGGAAGAAAGGTGATATCTGAGATGTTTCATAATAAAAAAAAAAAGATTGAATAGTTTTCCATGTCAGAGTGGCTAGCTCAGGAAGTAACCGAACAGAATTTCAGAAAATCAGGTCTAGCATTAGTTAAGACATCCTATTGATAATGGTCATCAATAATGGGGCGAAGAGGATCTAAAAGGGTTACCCAGTTTCCTTTGCTTGAAGATCTTTTGGAATAGGCTAGCCATAATCCCTACCAAGGATAACAGATACATAATATTTGATAAGAGATTAAATAATTGACTTCTTGAGGTCCTCTCCAGTTCTGACTCGTGTTGCTTATTCCTAACTTTGAAGGTAGCAATTTCCAGAAAATTAGGTTAATAAGACAGGAAGAAATGTGTTCTGCATAAAAACCTATAGAGAGACAGAGTACAGAGGAATTGCTTGTTTTCTTCAGCTTCAATGAAATACATTCTTTTGTTTAACTAAACTTTTGACAATATTTTACATACTAATCTTGCTAATATTTAATGATTCCAAGCTTAGGATGCTCATACCTTTGCAAAAGAAATGCTTCACATTTAGTGCAATATCTCCCTTGAGATTTGTAGCACCTTATATTTTCCATAAATTTTATCCACACATTCTTTCAATGGATTTTCCTTTTCCAGACCCTACTTGTCACTCTGGGTACATTTTTTTTCTGGGTACTCATTTAATATCTCTAGAATTATAGGTAGTATGTAAAAAAATGTTTGTCTTCATATCATACAATAATATTAGGGAACATTAGTTAATTATATTTTTGTTCTCCCAAGGAAGAAGCCTTTGGTTCATTTGGTTATATCACACTTGACATCACCTATATTTGACGTAGTCAAATATGGGCGCTAGAGGGGAGATCACGGAGGCTACTGTTTGTTTGGGGTAGGATAGAGTAAGAAATAAACTTCATATTCAGCAAAATGTTTTAAACATTTCCAAAGTTTCCTATTCCTTGTCAGCTTAAGTCGTCTTGAATTTCTTTCAACTTTTAATCTGTTCTTCCACTTGCAAAAACATGCCTTCATCAGAACAGAGTGGTGGAAGAGAGTTCACTAGACATGCAGGATACACAGATTCAGGTCCTTGCCATAGCTACTTTTTCGTTCCTACCCGTGTCCTGATCAGAAGGCTATCAATTATTCAGAAGTGATTTTTTCCCTCATCCTTTATTTGGGAGGATGTGTCCAATAGTTATTTTAAAATTAATAAAAAATTAAATAGAACTAAGTAGTTTATAACAATTTGATATATTAGCAGACAATGCAGGAGTCATCCTTCCAACAGTGAATTTATGTTTATGTCTAAAATAATAATATAGTTCATGCTCAGGGGCTCAGTCAATATGTGAAAAGAGTAAGGTCAGGATTAGTATTTTCCTTAGTTGTCTCTGTTGACTTTTTAAAAATTTTATTTAGCTACATCAAGATTTGGTTGTTTATAGCTGTTGCATATTTATAAGTTCCTGGCTAGAAAGCATATAGTGTAAATTCTCGGATAGGTCACACAAGAAATAGCACATTTTTCCTCTCTCTGTCTTTTCCACATCACAAAAGTAAATTTCAAACTACAGTATTCTAAGATAAATCTGAATTGCCAAAAGAAAATTATAGTTTTGGTACTTCAAAGAAAAACCTGACAAAGTGAACAACTCCAAATACACACCTCTCCTTCTTCATTATTCAGTCTTCATTATAATGCCACATGTATCCAGACCATCTTTGCCATATGTTCTCTGACCTGTTGTCTTGCCTTTCGTCATTTTGGACCTTCTAATGACTTTTCCAGTGACAGTTGAAATACATAGGCTTGGGTTTCTTCCAGGAGAGCTGTATTGTTATAATTTTGCATAGCTGACATAAATATTTTTGATGGAATGAGTTATAGGAGTAATAGACATTGCAATTTCTTACTAAAGTACATAAAACATGGAAGTTAAAATACTGCCAAGTTTTCTGGCCTCTTCTGCCTATATAGAGGCATTGACAAGGCATCTGCCAGGGAGCATCACATCCTTGGTTACCAGCAAATATTTTTATTAATATGTAAGTCATGTTAGAACTCCTGCTTTTACTCTTTATGATGAGGCAATGCATAGCTACAGGAGCACATATTCAGTGTGAGAGGAGCTCTTTCTGCGAAGTAGTGTTCTCTGGAAGGTTTTAAACATTGTTGTAGCAAATGCAGTAACATTTCATACTAATATTCTGTTTAATACAAAATGTAATCATGTTCTAGGAAATTTATAAATCACTCCTGTATTTTTTAACAAACCTTTGAAGTTAACAGATTCTGATGCCATACATTTATTGTATAGACTACAAAAATAATGGATGGTGTAGGAGTCCTGCTAAAAGTTAGTTGAAAAGTAGTGGGACCCCAGCCTGCGTGATCCCACACTGGATGTTCCCTGAGCTCAGTAGCTTGCAGGAATATTTTCTGTGTAGCCCACATTACCAATAGAAATCTCTTGTTCAGGGGACTGATAAAAAAATCTTGGAGGAATAACCGGTTCTCCATATCTTACTTTCACAGGAAGGAATGCAATTTAATTGCAAAACATATTTTTAAAATGAATATTTTGCAATGTCACAATGCATTTTTAAAACATACTTTCAAATTGAGAATGTTTAAAAGTTCATGCACACAAGAATGTTACCTGAATGATAGATTTCCTATACTGAAAGGTTTTTTTCATGTAAATTGCTCGGTAATTACATTTCAAAACTGCATTGATTTCTTATATGTCAATACTAATTAGAGATTAAATGTCCAATTCCTGTCAGGTAGGTGAGCATCTAAAGCTGGAGCTTTAGAGATTTTTTTTGCAGTAAGGCTTCATTTTTGAGATATTTTCTATTTCTTTTAAAATGGTCTTTCTCTTCTCTGCCTCCCTTTGGCTAGTGGATATATTTTCTCTTCATTTTTGCTCCTCCACAGTGTTCTTTAGAAATGATTCAGTGAAGCAGCACTGGCCCCTTTGTACAAAATTCCCAGTGTATGTTGAGAATTTATCTTACTTCTGCTACGTGTTATAATTACAAGTTCCAATCAAAGTACATCTTTTGAGTTACAAGTTTGTGTCATTGCTTTAGTAGAAATGCAAATGTTATGTATTTAACATGTAAATGAAGTGAAATAAATATAATGCATGAAGTCTGTATTCCATCTCAGAAGTAATTGTAATGTGTAATAAGGATTCAGCAGCCAGGTTTGACAAGAGAGAAGGCACAACAATTTTTATTTACTGCAAGAGCACTCATCTCTGTCTGACCTCTTCTGATTCTGGTGACATTTAATGTAAATTTGGCACTCTGATTTCTCTATGTGATGGCAGGCATGGCTGTATTACTTTTGCTTTGTCTCACTGGTTTAGTCACAATCATCTTTACAACTTGATGCTTCTACATATAGTAGTGAATGCCTGTTCGTGTTTATGAACTGCACAATGACTGTAAACCAGAACAAGTGTGTGCTGTCTAGCATATACTGTTTTGTGAAAGTGCTAGAAATAGGATACTATCATAATAATTCTTTATTTGGTATATGTCTGAGCTTCTGGCACATTAAAAATTAGCTAAGGGTTGAACTGGGATAACTGTGCCAGGAAGTACCAAAGGAGTTGTTCTCCAGGACTGACTGTTGAAACCCACTTGGACTGCTGGCCTCCAAAACACACTGTGGCAGTGGTTTCTGCAATTTGCCTGTGCTTTCTGGAAAACACATTTTCCTTTACTTCATTTTATACCTCATGTGAGCAATTTTATTACTGAATGACTGTCCCTCACTCAGCTACTTAGTTTTTTTAATTATTTTTACAGAATTTTGTAATCTTATCTTTACCTTCTTTTTTTTTAATATTTTTTCTCCTAAATGTCAGAGTCCTAGTTTGTTTTGTGCAGTAAAGTTATTCCAAGCTTCTCATCATCCTTTCAAAATTTCTGTATCAAAAGATAGGCTGAGAATAAATTCACACATTATTTAAAACAGAAAATTACCTTGAATGCATACCAGCATGATTATATTAATTTGATGCAACCTCTGTAATCTACATGACTTGTGATGTAGTACAGCTGAGCTTATTAATTACCGACTACTTAAATATTGCAGGGATCTTTTTGTAAGCAATTGAAATAAAGCATTGCTGCTGTGATTGCATTCAGGTTTCTGCAAGCTTTCATTTGTAAATGAATCGAGGAACTGCATTACTTCAGGTTTATTCTGGTAACTGTAGTCTGCCCTTTACTGTAAATTTTAGTTCAAATCAATCTGAAAATTCAGGGAAAATAATCTTAAATTCTTATCAGATGTGCTTTTATTTTGTTTAAAATGTTGGGGTTTTTTTGTTGTTGGCTGGTTGTGTTTGTTTTTTCTTAGTTTTTTCTTTTTAGTTTTAGGGTTTTTTTAGGGGTTGTTTAGTTGTTGTTGTGGTTTTTTTTTTTTTTTTTTTTTTTTTTTTTTTTTTTTTTAAGTGCTGTTTTATTCAATGCTTGCTTTGTTAGAAACCCCTTTCAGGACAAGTGTTAGGCAATAGACCACATCACTGCCTCTGCCATCTTAGTTGTAGTGGCTTTGGTACTTAATCAAAGCAATGTTTCACTGTCTGGTATCACTGAATTTATGGACCTATATCTTTTTTTGGTACCATTTTAGAATAAATTGCCAGGAGCAGGGAAAAAAATAGGTAGTAAAAATTGAGAAAGTAATACTTATCTAATAAGGACTCTGTGAAATCTAAGTTATATGTGTTGCAAATATATAGAACAACAACAACAGAATAGTTGAAACTCCCATCATTTGAAGACAGTTGAAATAAAGGGAATGGTCAGCACAAGCAATAAATGACCATTTGTGTATATTTATTTGTTAGGAGTAAACTCAAAAGCAATCTGCTGTTTCACAAGAGGCTAGTCAAACTATTTCATTATTGCAGTAATGTAATTAGAAATCTCATAAGCAATCAAGCAACCAAATTTTGCACCAGCTGTAAGCAACTAAAACAAAAAGTGACAAGTGAACCAGCAAGTAATGAATTACAATAACCCTGGTGAGAAATAAAAGACAAACGTATGTGTGTCTTGGCATTCCCAGGAGAAGTAATGTCTACAGGCTGGAAATGATTCTGGGACAGTAATAAAATCAGTTTGTAAAGTGATTAATATAGACAACAAAATCACATCTTGGAATAGAACTTAAGTTTTTGAAATCTGAGACTTTTGGAGGAGTATATGGGTGTCAGAGAGAACAATTTGGAACATGGAAATGAAATATACAATCTCCATGGTTTGGAAACCTGATGAGTAGGGTGTTTTGCTTCTGTCTACTTCCAAGATTCCAAAACCAAATGATATCCAAATCTTCACACGACAGTCCTGTTTGCAGAATGTGGAGTTACAGATTCAATGCCCCTAACGTCAACTCTATACAATGTAGGCTGGACTGCAGTGTGTAGCATTAACCTGTTGGTACCATCCTCTCTGAGCTTTAGTGGAAGCAGATACTGACTTTGGAATGATTGAAACTAAATGAGATAAAGCCCACTCAGAGAATCTTAGACAGCAAGTAATACATTTGTGTTCTACTTTGCCATATGAGAAGCTGAAGATAATCAGGTCAACAATGTAATTAGTGCTTATTGTGTATCTACATATGAGAGCAAGAGAATAGTAATAGAATAAGTAATAGTAATTTCTGAAAAATATAATTTCTTTAAAATATCTCTTTTGTACCTGAATTGGTCCTCAAGGACAATTATGACAGACTGCCCCAAATATGGGTGGATATAACTACCAATACCACTACCTGATTATTTTTTTAATTAAAATATCTTTCAACAGCCACTCTTGGCAAACATGTTTAGGAAACTTTCATTTTCCATTGACTTCATAGATCAGTCCTGATCTTTCTCTGGTTAAAATATTTGTCGAGACATAAAAGGTTGAATTATGTTAGTGTTTCAGTTTTCAAAGGAATTCAGGAGACTAACAGAGCAAATTCATCAAACTGCAAGACCTGCAAATGCAAAAGGAGCTTGAGTTTCTGGGCATCTTTGGGTATATTTCTTGAGCCATTGTAATGCAGATAAGGAGCCTGGTATGAGATGTGCAATAATAACGCTGCATTAGTAATTTTTCTGAATGTCTGACATGTATGCATGACTCTATACATTTAAGTGCATGTGTCTGCAATGCTTGAGCTAACATACTGTAAATGTTTTTGCAGTA
Organism: Campylorhamphus procurvoides; assembly: GCA_013396655.1. Taxonomy (NCBI): domain Eukaryota; kingdom Metazoa; phylum Chordata; class Aves; order Passeriformes; family Dendrocolaptidae; genus Campylorhamphus; species Campylorhamphus procurvoides. The sequence goes on along the minus strand of WBMV01006327.1, from coordinate 310,393 downwards.
TCTATATAACTTACACCATTGAAAAGATTAACAGATAAAGAAAAAATTGCTAACTGTAGTGGCTGCTTTTTTGATTTGTTAATACAGATCATACATTATAAAAAATAGCATCCGTAATGGAGAAGAATGAGGATATAAAGACATAGACCGGGAGAACCAATAAAAAAGATACACAAAGTGCCCTGAGCAACTTGAAGCTCAGGAAGTACTAAATACTTAATCAAGCTTTAATGTATATGTCCTCTGATTCAGCCTTCCAATGTTGCTCCTTTGGCTTAAGCTCAAATATTGTTTTTTTTTTCTGGTGGTAGCACATGTTGATTTGGAAAGGGTAGACTTTCAAAAGAGCTTTCATTTCCTAGGGTGTAATCTTAGTCTCAAGTAGATAAATATTGCAGTGAGTTAAGAATAAGTGTCATTTGGAAGGGATAAAAATGTTACAGGGAGGAAATTTTTCAAGAACAGAAATGATTCTGCATGGCATCGCTTTGACACCCTCTAGCAAGAGAGGACCAGCAGAGCTGGGGTGAGATCCAAAAGTACGTAAGCCACATCTTAAAGAGCCAGGCATTTTAGATGGGAAACTTCTTCCTTTTGTACAAGTGCTGGGCTCCTTACTTAACTTAAAGCTTGTCACCCTCTCCTATAGAGGTGTGAAATAACATAAACAGATTTCCTATTGCTTCATAGTCACAAAAGTTAGTTTTAATCTTCCATTTAATTTGCAGTGACTGAAATTCATTCTTTTAGAGATGGAAAGCAAAGACTTGCATTGCTTAAAACCTTGATATGAGGGTGATTTGCACTCAGGCTGCTGATCAAAGGGAGATGTCCACATGCTGTTAATACACAATGACAGAGTTCTTAATGATGTATATTTTCTATGGTAGATGCAGGATTTCTTCCACAATCCAAATCTCAGCATGCACTCTTTACTTTAAATTCTGCCTTCCAGTAGTCCCAACAGGATGAGTATGTTAATATAAACCTCTAAATATTTTCAGTCTTAAATATGTCTAACCTATATACTATGTACTTTATTTATATTGAAGTGAAAATGGTAGTATATGTATTGTGTCTGTCCCCATATTATTTGGGCATACTGAAAATGTGGATTATATATACTACTTTGAGTCAAGATCTGTTGTCTTCACGTCAGCTGATTCCATGATGCTGCATCAGCAGAAACCTGGTCCAAAGATTCAGTCTGCAATTTCCTTTGCCTACCCATCTTTATACTGATATTGGAAAACATGAACACCAAGGTGGTCTAGCATTGCTTTTCCTCCAGGGCTCGTGGTGATGTCCCATTCAGTAATGGAGAAAAAACAATTTTGAAGTTCCTGACTTTGACCTGTTTTGGCCACTTCATTCACCTCTTTAAATGTCTCTTACTTACTTGCAAAGAATAAACTTGTTATATAGCAAGTTTTTAGTAAGTCATTTAAGCAACTGTAGTTGCATCTCTAACTACAGCTCTGGGCTGCAGCACAAAGCAAATCCTGTGTGAGAGACAAAACCAGTACAAATTAAGAAGAGGGGACCTTGTGATCTATAATGTATATTAAATATATAATAAATTCAATTAAAATAACGTGGTATCAGATCTGTTTAATCTCAAGAATCCTTGATTTGTTTAAAAGCTTAAAACGCATATACTAAATGTTCTTTTAAATGATGTCTCATTACTGTATGATTTTTGTTTTCTGACATTCATTGGTCCAGACTAACTGCCTTCTGCCAAATTTCAGTTTGAAAGATAGTGCCTCGTTTATTTATCAATTTACTACAAAACATCAAAAATGCCCAGCAGGCTACAAAAAAAAATTATTGTCTAATCCTAGATTATGAAGTTGATTTTATTCTGCTCCCTTCCTTCTCTCACCTCCTTTGATTTAATTTCTTGAACGAGACACAGTGTGGGGACTGCCTGGAACATCTCTATACGAACACCCATAAAGTGTTCCCACCTTTCAGTGCGCCCTCTGATCTCAGCTACAGAACCAGACATTCCCAGCATTTTGGGAAACAATGGACAAAATGCTGGTACCATATATGCCATTTTTCTTTAACATATCAATTTTCAATTCAGAAGGACCATGACTGCTAAGAAATAAAAAAACTCTCACTGGTCCATCTTCTAAGCTAAAAATCTACATATCACATCCCCCCATCCCCTGCCCCAAAGTTTTTTAATCTATTTTCAAGACCCTAAGGTAGAGAATTATTTCAAAAGTGCTGATAGTAGTGAACACTATGACATAATGTGAAGATTTGTATTAGTTTACGTGGTATCTACAAATCGCTTCCTAGATCTCTGAGACTACTTATATCAGATGAATGAAAAACTGACAAATTTGCAGGTTAAAATGACTGTGACAGATTTTTAGTTGTGTATCCATCTGACTAGTTAATGATAATCCAAGTCATTTGACTGAATTCTCACTGGTAAATTTTTGAATATTCTAAGTGATGATGCAATTGACTGATAATAAGTCAGACAGAGAAGCAGAAGAAAGCCTTTATATCAGGATTTAATATGATTGTGACAGGGCACTACATCTTCTTGGATCTATTACCGAAAAATTGTGAATCCTGGTTCTAACTAATACCTATAGAATCCATACCTATATACAGTCCAAATATATATGAACAGATAAAGATAAGAATAATAGATGAAAATGATAGAAAAGAACAAAAAGGTTTTCATGTTTTGCAGATAAATAGCCAATAGAGCATTTAAGTGCTAAAGGTAGCTGTTTTATAAAAAATGGCATCATAAAGATACAAATTTGATAATTGAATTTTAGGCAAGATGGAAATCTTAATACATGACTATTAGATGATCCACAACAGGAACAGATATAGAAGTTCTTATGTCAATGTTCCTTGTCTTATTTTATTGCAAGAATAGTACTTCTTAATTTAGGCTGATTATGACTCTTTTAAAGGCGGCTGTTTTTTTGCCTTTTCCCCTTGAAAAGCTGTTTCAAGATCTTTATTCTTTGATAATTAGAAATATCCTTCCAATGTTTTCTGTTGAAGAAAAATGTAAAAAGAAAAAAAAACTTCAGCATTTCATAGGTGTGTAGATCAATCTAGAATATAGCAATGCACCAATTGCTTCTTTTTCTTGGGTGAAATGGGGGAGGGGAGAATCTCCAAAGTATTTCTCTGCTACAAAGAGTTTCAGATGCAGTAACACAAAATGCACCCTTTAAACAGAAGATGATACAATGTGGTCAAACCTGAAAAGATAAGTCAGCTCAACATTCTGACCTATGGGATGAAAATCCAAATTAAATGAAATTAGGGTGAACTTTAGCGGCAAGATGCTGGATGCAACTCTGTTAAATACACTGTTTGAAGGATTTTGTCCATGGCTATATAATGTAAAAGGCAAATCTAAGCATCAGTAAATATTTTGTAGAGATCAATAAAGTTTGCTGATAAGTAGTCAGAAGTTTGAAACGTTCCAACAAGCCTTAAGAGCTGAAATATTCCTCTCTGAACATACTTACATCTATGTATGTATACAGAGAGTTTGCAGCATATCTGACATAGATGACATGGCATGGTATAGAAATAAACACTCGTGTTTGCAGTAGACATGTACATGTGGCACCCAAAGAGTGCAGAGAACAGAGCAGTAAGATCAGTGTCCATCAGTGTCCTATGCTACACAACTCACATACATTTCATCATTGAGCCTTTGACTGACTAAGAAGCACATTAACAGTCTACCAAGTCATGTCCTAGCATGTCTTATTCTTGTCTGTATAGGCACTAAATTTTATTTTAAAAACACCTATTCAAAAAACAATTATGCAAAATGAACACTTTACAGAGGAAAGTATGACATGAACACCACTGTACACTTACTTGTGGCTGCAGCCCTGAGCTTTTGCAGGCATAGGCACAGTTTTATTGTCTTATATGTCTTATTTTTAGCTCTTATTGTAAATTTTGTGTAAGTTCTCTTTCGAGACAAAAAAATAGTTTCAAAAAAACTATTTGTCAAAAGAACCCAATCTATTTTGTGCCAGAAATTCAAATACACAAACCTGGTATTTTATTCATGTGATATCACTGCAGTATTTTTCGGACTCTTCATTCATGCTTTGGACCTTCATATCTCCACAACTCTGATAACACACCAAGGGCAGATGCTATTTACTCATTTCAGCAACTTATTAAGGAAAAAATCCTGGTGCATCATTGCAGCAATAATGTTGCTAAGGGAGTTTGAGTAGTGGATGGTACACAGAATGAGACACCCAAAACTCTACCTCTGGGGCAAAAAGCAGCATTTCTGAACATGATCTGTTTGTGCAGTAGAAAGAATGGAAAAGGGAATAATTTCTTAAACACCCTTGTTATAATTTTACTGCTTATCTAAGTTAAAAAAACTGTTTTTGTATAGTCTAAGCCAAAATATTTTTAGCCGAAAGACTATGAAAGACTATGCTTTATTTTCCATAGGTCTGTCAATATCCCTGGGCAATGTTGATAGACTATTTCTCCAAAAGTTTTACAGAATGATGAGGAATTGTTTCTGTTAGCACCATTTGTTAGCATCCCTTTTCCTTGGTTTTGGCTCAATGTTGGTCTTACATCAGGGCAAGCAGTGACTGTGCAGATTGCTAGGAAGAACAGAAAATAGCTGCATTGCTGACACCAGCATCCTCCTTCAAGAAGGACCTTTAAGGGCTGAGACCAATGGCTTTGAAATATGAAACTTTGGACCTTTAGAGAACAAATAAGGAAGTTTAAATGTTCTGCACATGTAGCTCAGGGTATGAAATGCATCACCAACAATGGAGACTGCAGTTCTCTGTCATAACTATTGTATTTAAATTAATTCTCTTTCACGGCCCTATTCTTTACAAATTTACAGATTTTCAAATTTGTAAGAATTGATAAGCTATCAGCCTGTAGCAAACCATCAATGCATTCATGTCTCTCTCAATTACACAGAATTTCTTCTTGCTAAATCCCCTGTGTTTTATTTGAGAGTTGCCTTATTTATTGTGAGCCAGTAATGCATTGAATTGTGTGTGCACTGGCATATTATCTTGTTGAACCATCCAATTAAATATGATAATGTTGAAGACACTGATATAGTTAAACACTCAGGTGAATGAGCAATTCACTGTGAAGTGCAGAAATATTTAAAGTCATCTGTGTTCCTTCAAGCAATCTGTTTTATGTAAAAGAACACTTCAGGAGTCAGAGAATGATATGTCTAAAAAGACCAAAAACATTGCAACTTTCAATGCATAGACCTCATGACTAAAAACTATGGCTTTTTAGAAGACTGAAACTCCAAATAAAGGACAGAAGTGAAATACACTATTTTATTGTGCACGTAATAGGTACAAAAGTAAGGCATTACAGTCTTCTTGAAATCATAACATAAATTAGCAGCAGTATTTTGGCCTATAGATATATTCATTCTGGAGTAAAATTACGCTACGTCTATCTGACATGAACTTATATTTCTGGAGAATACCCCACTGCAGAGGGCTGAGTGGGTTTTTATGAGATGATGTAAAATAAATAGGTGAAACTTTTGCATCTAAACCAATGTAATTCTCCATCAAATAATGTACCTGTGAAACTTAATGAGAAACTAGTGTTACATGCTCAGTACATGGAGTTTCGAAAGCCTGTAACTAAATCACATCAAAACCAATTTACTCCAGAACACTCAAAAGCACTTCTCCTTAGTGCTGTTTTCCTGCCAAATTTAAATTTTCATCCCCCAGCTGTTTTGGCTGTAGAATGATTATAAAAAAATGTCATGGTAATTGTTTACTGTCAAGAGTGTCTTTTCTCAGTTTTTGCATGCTTGAGAAGCCTAAACTTCTTCAAGCTTTAGAAAAGAATTAAGAACTACAAAGTCAAACAAATAAAAAATTCTGAAAAAAGCCCAATGCATATTGGCCAAGAGTAGAAGTTTGAAAACTTCTTTCTGAATTGAAAGGTTCAAGAATTATTGAATACTGATGTCATCAGGTTAGAATACAAGCCATCATTCAATTTGATACTCAGCTATTACTTCTAATGCTATTGATTATTTTACTACTGGAGGAGTGCTGGATGGAATTCAATTGGCAGATGGTCACTAGGCATTCCAATTGGAATGAAACCAAAACTACTGGCTCCCCAACTTTTTCGCAAATTGTAAGGTATCCCAAAGAGCTTGCAAAGACCTGATTCAAAAATGTGACATAGGTTTTACTTTCATTTAAACCATGAGAAAAAATATTAATATTTAAATCTCAAAAAGGATTTACTTAATGGTGCAAGGTCTGTGATTATTTTATGTTTCTTCTGAGAAGCAAAGGAAATCTGTAGTTTTAACAGAAATTATGAAAGAAAACATGATGTTTATAACTACATGCTGTTGAAATGCTTTATCCAAGTCTCATATTCAAAAGAGCCCTTTGGCGAGGTAGGAGCCTATTCAAATAATATCAGCCAAGAGGAAAACATTGAGTTATTACTCATCTGTTTGCCATATCATGTAATTTTTTCTCTAGAGGACATTTGCCAGCATCTTACATGTAGGGCAAGAGATCTTCATGTTCATCCAGCATTTCAAGGCAAACTCAAAAAGGAGAAACAATTAGTCTTGGCACACAGTTTCCAAGACTCTCAAAACAGATGCATTTATTTTCCTAACCTTTTTGTGTTTGCAATGGAAAACAACTTTTCTGCTACTATACTGTAATCCATTTTTTGACCATTTGGCCATGTAGTAACATTTCTCTGACACTGAAGACCTTTCTCCACTCCTTATTCAACAGTCCTTGTTCCTGTACAATCTATTTTAGTAATGCAAAACCTGCAAGGAACTTGGGGCTAAGCATCTGCACTCGCTTTAGTTTGAAGGTTGTACTAATCTCCAGGAATATGCTGACATCATTCACTTCAGATATAACCCCTGCATAAGTATGATGGAAAAAGGTTTCACATAAATACATGCTGAAAAGAGAAAACAAGTTTTCAAACAATCTTGGGAAGAGGATGCTTTCTTGAGGTGTTGAGAGAGGGGAAAAAATGAAACAAGTTAACTGAAATATTGCATAGTTAAATGATTCGTACAATAGAGATCATGTCAACAAAGTCTGTGCTTAGAAAATTAAAAGCTGTTTCAATTCATGTTCACTTAACTAGATTATGCAAAATGTAACATTAAAGGCCTTTCTATTGTGGTTTATAATTTATAATATCATAATGCCCAGGAGTTCTAGTCACATCGTAAAACATCATTTTGCACTGTGTTGTGCAGCCAGGGAAAGAAACTGTATTTTAACACTGCCTCTGTTTGAAGTATGGATAGATACTCACCAACTAAAGTCCTCAAACTTTTAGGGGAGGTGTGTTAGGCAATCACCTCACACAGGAACCTAGGAATTACTATATTCAACCATATCAAGAATACACTAATTTGCTTCTGAGGATAGTGCTACATTACCTAACAAATGGTGTAAGAATAAAAAAAAAACTGTCCAAATTTAAGAAACTAATAGCTATGCACTTTTTTCCATATAGTAATATTATTTCCATATTTACTTAATCTCATATCCTGTCAACACTTTGACATTAGCACATTCAGTTCTGTGCTGTTATTTTACTTATTGTTCCTTTTTTTAATTTGTTTACATGTGTAACATTCATGCTGAATGCCTTGGCTTCAGTGCCTGCTAGCACTCAGGCTAACTGCATATCCTAGGCACGGGTTGACCAGGATATGCAGATGAATGAACAAGAGCCACAGAGAGAGATTTAATTGATGGGCCTTAATTTCATTAGTTTACATCTGAAGGAGGGGCATAATAAGCTATAACTAATGGCAATATGCCAAGCATTTGTTTGGAGTCTGGTGCCAAGTTCTTACCTTGGTAGACCTGTGATCAGTCTCTGTGGGCTACCCCTTTAGTCTTCAGCCTGAATTTGCATTCTTTTGCCATCTTCTCACAGAAGAAGGTTACCATGGATGGATTCCAGATCTTATTTCTTCCATGTCACTTCAGATCAGCTAGCAGTAATAGAGAAGGATTTTTTTCTGATCCCTAAATTAATGGTTAGGCAGACCTACAGCACCATGTAAGAGTGAAAGAATGAGTGAGAAATTCTACTGTGACTTTTGTTTTTAATTTCTTAATACCAAGATTTATGTAACCACTTGAAAATATTTCAGCCATTTAGAGTGGTGCATGCAGTTTTGGGCCCCAGAGCACAGGGAAGACACCAAGGTTCTGGAGCACTTGCCCTGTGCAAAACAACTAAGAGAGCTCATTTGTCCATTGTGGTAGATACATAACTTCAGTAGCCCTACCAGCAGAACACAGTGTACCTATGGGGTGGTGATCAAGAAGACTGAGCCAATTCTTCACAGCAGCACATATTGGTTGGAAGATGAGAGGCAAGGGCCTAAAGTGAAATAATAGAGGAACAGCATTTTCACCATGAAGACAGTAAAGTAATAAAATAGACTGCCTGGAGAGCAACCTCCAAGCTCCATCCTTGGAGGTTTTCATGACGTGGTGAGACACAGCCAACCTTAAGCAATCTTGCTTGACATCAGAGTTGGCCCTGCTGTGAGCTGAAGGTTGGGTTAGTTGCCTCCTGAGGTCTCTTTCAAACTGAATTTTCCTATGGTGCTATGAGCGTAAATGAGGATTTGAAGCATGTACTGATGCTAACAATCCCACTGAAAACTGGAGCAACACAGATCTCATTTAATATTTGAACCTGAAGAACCAAACAGCATTGGGTTATAATTAAAAGTCAGTAATACAGGCTAGAACTTTTTATATTCTGTATATAATTATTATTTTTTTAATAATGACACTTCTTCAGAAAGGAATTCTGCTAGGATAGACAGACACAACTATGTTGTATTCCTTCACAGCACTTAACTGTGCTTTTATATACAACAACCTCTCTAGAGCTAGTTCTGTTGTCTTTGAAGCAGTACCTCTGAAAAAAATAAGATTTTTGAAGGTGTAAATGCCTATTAGTGACCCAGTGTTCTTTGAGTTTCACAGGGCAATGTACCCAAAAGTCTTCATCTTGGCCCTCTGAGAAACTGAGATAAATGGTCTTACTCTTTCAAGGCATTTAGTGTCATGAGATCAACACTATTAGACTTTCAGATAATAAGTTTCTACGGTATATTAAAATTAAACATACTGTATTATAACTTTAGTAAATATGACAATAAGGTAGCATGTAAATTCATAAATAATAAAAGGAGAAAGACTGTTTAAAGTTCATTATAAATTTAAAATGAAAGAACGCATTATGTTTCTGGTTTTGTGCCAGTAATTTATTTTTGGTGCAGTGGAATATTGTACAAAATGTATTTTCAAGAGTGGTTGTTTGGACTTGATCTTCCTCACTGGAACTTCAGAAAGGACTGACTTCCTGCCTGATGATCATTAGTACAGAATATAGTTTGCTTTTTGATGAGAAACCATTATTGCAGCTTTACAGAGTGTTTTCTAGTCTACTGCGAGCAACTATTTTCTATTGAAATCAAAACAGATGTAACATAGAAAGACACTGAATTAACTCCAACAGGTATGCCAATATACTTTGATAGGAAACAGTTTGCAGCTTCTTTGTTTTTCACAACATATCTGTCTCTTTTTTTTTCTTTTTTTTTCCTTTTTCTTTTTTTTTTTTTCGCTCCATGCTGCAGTGTTGGCTCATGGATAGCTAGATGCAAAATGAGACTGACATGTTGGACACATGGATATCAAGGATGTGGTTTCCTTAGCAACAGTAACCACATAAAAGGTCTCAGAACTTACACATGGGACGTTTCAGTTTTTCATATAAAATGAATACTGGTGGTGAATATGATTGGTTCAATAGTACGGTGAAAGTATCGCAGAACTATAACATAATAAAGTATTATACTCTTCTATTTTCTGAAACTTGATACCTCACAAGATTATTGTCTTTATATTATGGAGAAAAGAATCTTGAAGGCATGAGGGGCATTAAATCCAGCAGAATTTTGCTGTTTTAAAAAGTTTGTCATTACTTACCATTAGTTTTAGATAAGAATATAAATATGTGATCTATGTTAGCAAGAGGTGAGACTGTAACAGAATCTATATACAATCAGACTGACTCAGATGATAATGCAGCACAAAACCTGCATGCATCTTAAAATTTTGATGGAGATTTTTTCAGTATTTTGCAGCATTTAGCTTACTTCCTTTATAAATACAGCAAACAGATTTGCTAAAGACAAAGCTGTAGATATGAGAGTTATGTAGTAGGGTTAAGGAGCAGGAGCACAGTTCTAGATTGAGATCTGGTACTGTGAGGAAAACTTGGAAGAAAAGGTATTTTAATTATGTGACATAGCACTGAATAAATTTGCAACATTCATTGAGAAATTCCAGAACCACATTGCAGAGAGGCAAAGGATATGCAATAAGTATATATTTTTTTCTGATCTATCACTGTTCACCTTTAGTGGCCTGCATTGTCTCATTTCCCACACTGTGCATAATGCATGTGTGTCTCAGGAAGATACGGTAACTTCCAGGGAGAAGGAAGAGGGAAGTCAAAAAAGCAGAATTCTTTCTATGTGTTCTTTGACCTTCAATTTTGTTTTTGCAGCAGAGGAACAGACTGAAGAGGAGCATGACTAAATTGTCCTGAACAGAAAGTTGAATTATCTTTACTTCACATTCACTTAGATCAAGGAGGATGTTGCAAGCAGTGTAAAGATGTAGG